>JAAALK010000283.1:54443877-54696340 GCA_019279435.1 Zizania palustris | reverse complement strand
AAAGAGATCAAGCCTTTTTAGGTACCCAAATCCTTTTGGGTCCTTGTAGGTTAGTTATCAAGGCCTTTGGCACCCAAATTGATTTCTTCTTTTCTCCTAAAATAGGAGTGCCCAAAAACTTAGCATAAATAGAGCCATTATTGGCTCTCTTAAGCATGTAATGAGAATCAAATACATCATTTCTAGGAACATTGTTTATGTGACATTCACCAATTATGTGACCAACTTTTCGACATTTATTGCAAAATTTTCCATTACTTTTAACAAACCTTGGGGCTTGGTAGGAAGGCTTTTTGCCCTTCTTGGGAACAAAACCAAGTCCCTCCTTGTTGAAAGAACATCTTTGTTGGCTTAAAATTTCATCAAGGGTATTTTTCCCTTTGAAGCATCTTTCCAAACTCTTACTTAGTTTGGCAACTTGCTCCTTGAGCTCATGATTTTCAACAATTAACAATGAATTAGATGAAGATGATATATTTGTTGAACATGAAGCAATATCAAGAGTGGATGAGCATGGCATAGCAAGTAAGTCATCACATGATGTTGATATGCTAGTCTTTGTAGGAATGCAATTTTCAACATTTAGACATGCATCATCAAAAATATCACATGTGACCCCTATATCTACTTTTGGCTTAATGAGTGTAGAGGCAATGAGTGCTTCGTGAGCTTCCTCAAGCTTCTCATGAGAGACCAAAAGCATCATATGAGAAGTTTTCAACTCCTCATATTTAGCCGTTAAGGACTCATGATCTTTCTTGAGGGCCTTAAATTTGACTCTCTCTTTGCCACTTAACTCATTTAGCTCCTCAAGCATTTGTGCAAGATCATCATAAGATAATTCATCATCACTATCATTTTGTTCACTAGCACAAGTAGATGTTACCTTAGTACTTCCTTTTGCCATGAGACAAAAAGGAGAGTATAGTGATGAAGCTTCCGTGATTGCTATTCCCGCCATGTTCTTCTTTCTTGAGTTTGACTCACCACCGGAGTCGGAGCTTGAAGAAGGATCGGAGCTATCTTCATTTGAATCTCATTCTCCCACAAATGCTTCATTTCTACCCTTTTTCTTGTTCAACTTCTTGAAAAGCTTTTTCTTCCCATTCTTCTCTTTGTTCTTCTTTGAGATTTATCATCTTCACTTTCTTGTTTGTTCGGGCATCTTGAGGCAAAATGACCCTTCTCATTACACTCAAAACATCTTACATTCTTGAGGTTCCTTTTGGTTGACTTTTTGTCACCATTGTTCTTGAAAGAGCTTGAAGAACTTCCTCTCTTTTTCATAAACCGGTTGAATTTTCTCACAAAGAGAGCCATTTCTTCATCCTCGGTATCGCCATCACAAGAGGTGTCTTCTTCTTCTTCACATTTCTTTTCAACCTTGGCCTTCAAGGCAATATTCTTCTTCTTGGATGAGGAGTGATCTTCGGTGCTTCCTTCAACTCTCTTGTTCTTGTAAATCTCATTTGTGTTGATAGTTCCCAAAAGTGTTGTGGGTGTCAAACTTGACATATCCGAGTTGATGAGGAAAGTCACCAATGTGTCATATTTTTCGGGCAAAGCTCTCAACATCTTTTGAGCAACTTCCAGCTCCGTGTACTTCACTCCAACACCCTTGAGATCATTGACAATCACATTAAGTCTTGCATACATCTCATTGACACTTTCATTTGGCAACATGGTAAATGTTTCATAGTTGATCTTTAAGTAGTGCGACTTGGCATTCTTCACACTTGTTGTTCCATCATGTATATCTTGAAGAGTGGTCCAAATGTCGTGTGCCGTTGAAATATTGCTTATCCTATTGAATTCTTCGGCACACAAACAATTGAACAAAACATTTGTAGCTTGAGCATCAAGTTGCATATCCTTTTTGTTTTGATAAGTTAGATTCATCTTGTCTTCAACTTCAAAACCTAACTCAACAATACGCCAAATTTCAAAGCTCATGGCTTTGAGGTGAGCAGCCATACGAACTTTCCAAATAGAATAATTAGTGCCATCAAAGTAAGGACCTTTGCCTACGTTGTGAACCACCTCGTCGGACATCTTCTCTCTAGGCGGTAAAGCCTAACTTGAGAGACCAAGCTCTGATACCACTTGTAGGATCGATGTACCGACTAGAGGGGGGGTGAATAGGCGGTATTTTAAAACTAATTCAATTTTACCTAAACAATGAGCAAGGACCTAAGGCAATGGTAGCAAACAGCTAGAACAAATAGTGCAACCTAAGAAAGCAAGTAGATTATTCTAGAAAAGTAAGATTGCACAATTTAACTTGCTCAAATAACAGGGACAAGAGACAACCGAATTTTATCCCGAGGTTCGGAAATTTGCCAATTTCCTACGTCCTCGTTGAGGCGAGTTTCACTTGACCGCTCTCTTCACCAAGCCTCAGATTTCTCAAAGAGAAATTAGCTTGAAGATGAGCCGGCACCGGAAGTGCAACTCTCGGGCCTCGATCACTAGTGGTAGCTCTTCTCCACTCCGGATAGGCGAGCTCCAACCTTCACAACCTCCCGGGTCTCCTCCACAACCTTCTAGGAGAGATCACCGGTTTCTTCTCCAAGCCGTCTAGGAGATGGCAATCTCCAAGAGTAACAAGCTGCAATCAAAGCTAGGAGAAGAGGATCAAGTGCCAAAATGCCAATATAATGCAATTCACTCAATCACTTGATCACCCCTTTTTCTTCCCAACCTCACTAGTGCTCAAATTAGTGCTCAATGGTGGAAGAGACTCTCTTGTGCTCAAGTATGCTCAAATGAATGCCAAAAGTCTAGCAAAGGAGCTGTAGCAAGGGTTTATATAGCCACACACCCAAAAACTAGCCGTTACACAAGTTAGGTGGCTCTCTGCGCAATGTCGGTCTGACCGCCCATCTTGGGCCGGTCTGACCGACCTCAACTGCAACGGCTAGAAAACTAGTCGTTTACTGATGTGACAGGACGCCTCGGTCTGACCGGCCATGCTGGCCCGGTCGGACCGGCCCTACCCGGTCTGACCGGCCATCGGCTCGGTCGGACCGATAGTGCTCCCGTCGGCTCTGTAAACCAGCAGTTTTCTGCCCTGCGCAACCCGGTCGGACCGGCCCCCTGGCCGGTCGGACCGCCCAACTCCAGTCGGTCTGACCGGACCCACATGGTCGGTCAGACTGCCAGGGTCAGACAGCTCCAACAAAATGCTGCAATAGTTTTTCAAGGAATTTGCCAAAATAGCAGCTTTTGCAACAATCACACATGATCAAAAGATACTATATGCAATGCAAATTGGCACTTGAAAATCAACTCATAACCAAGATGCAACCCCTCTTTATAGTACGGCAAAAACAAAATTTAAACCTAGCCTAATTGATCGCTCCAAACACCTCGATCAATTCCTAGATTCCTTCAAACCTTTTGCCGTAGCCTTTAAACGTCCAGATCTTCGGGTTTCCATCTTGTGCTCCATTTGCGCGGGACCTACTCATTTCCTTCACACTTAAGAAAAATATTAGTCCACAAAACGCATGTTTATCATTAATTACCAAAACTCACATAGGGCCTAGATCTTCACCAGTGCATCGTCCGGCGCCACCCGCCGCCAACGCCGGAGCCGGACAGCCTCGCCCCGCTCCCGCCGCACCAGCTGCACCACCCGCCCCGGCAAAGAAGGCAGAGATTCTGCGCGACAAGCACGGCAAGCCCGTGGTATGTTTTAACTGCCGCCAGGAGGGGCATTACGCCCATCAGTGCCCCCACCCCAAGCGCGCACAGGGAGTCGTGACAAACCCCGCCATCCGCGCCCGAGTCAACCACGTCACCGCCGAAGAAGCCCAGGCTGCGCCCGAGATCGTGATGGGTAAGTTCATGGTATATTCAGCACTTGTAGTGGTTTTATTTGACACTGGAGCTACGCACTCCTTCATATCAACTGCTTTCGTGGAAAAGAACAATTTAAGCATAAAAGAACTACCAAGAGTCGTGCAAATAGTCACCCCGGGAAAACAAACTCTAGCCCTAACATATAGCCCAAAGGTATGGATAGATATCCACGACACCATATTTTGGGTCGACCCCATCCTAATAGAATGCCAAGGGTTGGATCTCATTCTAGGGATGGATTGGTTGAATAAATACCAAGGAGTAATAGAATGTGCCCAAAGAAAAGTAACTGTGACCAGTGAAGAAGGGTCTGCCGTCACATTTCAGATGCCAAGCCTGAAGATCAGGAGACCAAGACTACATCAAATTACCTTGGAGGAGATACCGGTAGTTAGTAAATACCTGGATGTATTTCCAGAGGATTTACCAGGAATGCCACCCAAGAGGGACATCAAGTTCAGGATTGATTTGGTGCCCGGAACCACCCCCATTTACAAGCGACCATACCGGATGGCCGCCAATGAGTTAGCTGAGATGAAGCAGCAGTTAGAGGATCTCGAGAAGAAAGGCTACATCAGACCAAGTACATCACCATGGGGTGCCCCCGTCATCTTCGCCGAGAAGAAAGAAGACAAGGCTAAGCGTATGTGTGTGGACTACCGTGCTTTGAATGAGGTAACCATCAAGAATAAGTACCCGTTGCCTCGGATCGATGATCTCTTCGACCAGCTAAAGGGAGTTACGGTATTCTCGAAGATCGATCTGCGGTCTGGTTACCATCAGTTAAGGATCCGAGAAGAGGATATACCTAAGACGGCTTTTACCACCCGCTATGGATTGTACGAGTGTACGGTTATGTCTTTTGGATTGACCAACGCCCCTGCATTTTTCATGAACATGATGAATAAAGTGTTTATGGAGTATCTGGACAAATTCATCGTGGTCTTTATAGACGACATTCTTATTTATTCCCAGGACCAGAAAGAGCACGAGACTCACCTCCGGTTAACCTTAGGGAAGCTAAGGGAACATCAATTATACGCCAAGTACAACAAGTGCAAGTTTTGGACGGCGGAAGTAAAGTTCCTTGGACACATTATCTCTGCACAAGGCATTGCAGTAGATCCTGCCACCGTGGAAGCTGTTACAGATTGGTTGCCACCCACGAACGTATCTGAGATACGAAGTTTTCTGGGTTTGGCCGGATATTATCGGAGATTCATTGAGAATTTTTCCAAGATAGCCAAGCCAATTACCAAGTTGTTGCAGAAAGGAGAAAAGTTTGAATGGACTCCTGAATGCGAGGAAAGTTTCCGCACTCTCAAGACCCGCCTGGTGTCAGCACCCATACTGACCCTACCCGATATCCGGAAAGACTTCCATGTCTATTGTGACGCATCTCGCCAAGGATTGGGATGTTGTGACGCCCCGATTTAACAAATCGAGACATTATTGAATTTCATAAGAAAAACAATAATACAAGAGGTTCATCATGCGACAATCGTACATACGACAGTGTTCATGGTACGCAGACCATATTTATTACAACATTGTTTTAATAAAACAGTAAAATAGAATAATTAGAAAACGGCATGACGAACATCTTCTTCAGGATTTTCCTTCCCGACTGGGTCGCTACTCCAGACCGTCTTCAAAGTAAGCATCCTCTGTGGGGTCCAACGGGTATGAGTACAAAAAGTACTCAACAAGCCACCGCAAATGCAAATAATAATGCAGGATAATAAACAAGGAAGGATAATGGCTAACATTGCAGAATAAAGCAGTTGCAGTTATGGCATTTAGTGTAATCATATTTTAATCATGCGGAAAGTAAACATGAGCATCATCGACATCAACTAACTCGAGGAGTACGTTTTACCTCCTCGCACAATGGTCCTTACATGTCAATCCATCATGCACATTCATATTCAAAGTAAACTAACTGGGGGATGTCATGCAACCCGCCCTTGACCGTGGGCTCGGCTTTTCGAAAAGATTTAAGACTCTGATCAGAGATGTACTACTGTACCCACAAGGCACGCACTCATCCCAACGAGATGACCCATTTCACGGGAACTCGTGCCAAAACCTCAATATGAGATGTTCCAAGCGATAACCACCCGCTCTAGGTTTCGCCGGCGCGCCGGGCCGCATCCCGGCTAACGTCGCACCCCCTTTTGCGCCACATTGGTACAAGTCACCCGCAGGTGCAACTTGACCCATCTCCAAATGGTGGCCTCGGTTTGGAACAACCCATACCTTAGTTAGGACTTACCCACTAGACTTGTGGTTAGTACGTAAGTGTATTGCAACGGATCCCTCAGACCAGTCCTTATAGTGCCCCGGGTGCTACCGACCAATGCCCTAGCTTGCACCCGGAACCCACCATGCATACACTCACAACCATGACTCATCACCAACAGAATTTCCAAGGATAAGAAGTACGGGGATCATATAATGGAACCATTTTGCTACGACTCATTTTTATCCTATAGCGGCCGTGTCAATACTTTGGACACTAGCTAATATCATTGATCATATGGTGACAAGGAGGTTAGGCGAGATAGCATGGCTTGGGTTGCACATCAAGGTCGGGGGATCCTAAATAAATATGATGTAAGGGTTCATTTGACTAATGCATATATAACCTATGTATTTTAGCGATAGTCAACTCAAACATGGGTTCAATATGGTCAAAAGAATGGTTTGGTGACTTGCCTTGTTCAGCAAAGGGAGAGGGAGGGACTTCGGGGAAGTACTCCGGCTCCTCGGCGGCGTCATAGTCTTTTTAATATAAAGTAAAATAAAAAGAACACATTCAATCAAACAATATAACATTACATTATGAACACATAAGTTAAAGTTGGTTGGATTATAAATAAAATAATTTCAATTGTTAAGGTCCTGTGGTGTATCTCCTGAGGAAATTTTAAATGAATTTAAAAAGTAGTCCTTTTAGAGAGGGGTTCTAAAAGGGGTTATTCTCAATTTTAAGTCCTTTAATAAATTTAAAATTGAAGGTTCCATAGGAACCTAGTGATTTATTCATGTCAACAGGAAATAAATAAATATAAACTTTACTGGAATTTAAATAATTAAATTTTTCATTTTTAACCTAAGGGTATTTAAACATTCATTTAAATAAACATAAAAAGTCTAATGTAAACCTACTGTTTTTATTGTATAAACATGTAGAGAATATTATTATGAATTTTCTGAAATCGGAATGACAATTTTTAGAGTTCAAATGCATTAGATATGAATTTTACAAGTTTAAAAGCATTTCTGGAATTTATTTTCAAATTTTAAATCTCTCGGGTCCACGGTGAGCCAGGCCCACGGTGAACCCGCGCACTATGCGCGTGCGCCGGGTCGATCTGGACCGTCGGATCCAGATCCAACGCGCGAGGGCGAGGCGGGACGCGTAAGTCGCGATGGACGGTCAGGATTAAAACGTGCGAAGGGGTACCACGTGGACGCACGAGATTAAACGCGGGTTTTAGAAACCAACGAACGCACGAGATCGCACCGTACCGCTTCACTCAGATCCGACGGCCCGGATTAAACCGAACAGATGATTTAATCCCAAGCGTTGGATCTGGATCGGACGGCCAGGATTGAATCCGGCACAGTGCGTGTCGGGGGGTAAAGTACCCCTTCTTCCCCGACTCCGGCGATGCGACGGCGAGCGATTCCGGCGAGGTTGAGGGTTATCTAGCCTATCTAGGACTAAAAACGGAAAGGGGGTACCGAGGGGGACAAAAGGGTACCCTTGCGGTGGTCCGGGGTCGACGGGGTGAGGCCGGCGACGAGCGGTGGCGGCGAAGGTTCTCGGTTCCTCGGCGGGGACGGCGATCCGGCGAGGTTCGTCGTCGATGGAGTGGTGGCCGAGGTCGGTGAGGTTCCGGCGGTCACGACGGTGCGGTCGGCGTGGACGGAGAGGGGCTCCGGCGACGGTGAGCGACAGCTGAAGAGGTGACGGCGGTGGTGCGCTAAAAGTTGGAGTGAGGGCGTTCTGTGCGTTCTCGCAACGTGTAGGCGTGGGGGTGAAATGCGGGTGGTCGGGGGGTTTAAATAGGGTCGCCGGCGGGGGCAGAGGGGGCGCAATTGACGGTGGCCGAGGGTTAACGCGTTTAAACACCGGCGAGGTTCGGGTGGCATGCAGATTCATCGAACCTGGACGTAATCGGGCTGGGTTTAATGGGGGAAACGGTCACCGGAGCGCGGGGGTTTGAATGCCGGGCTCAATTTGAGGGAAGGGGGTCGGGGGCAACGGATCCGAGGCGCGTTATTGCGTCGGCCGGCGAGGGGGGGGGATTTGGGGGCGGATCTCGCGGAGACGACGAATCCGACAGGTGGGCCAAGGTGGTCAGCGGGAGCGAGTGGCGCGAGAGAGGGGGCTGACGGGTGGGGCCGGGTTGTCGGGTGCGCGCGCGAGGGGGGGGGGGAAATCGGCGCCGACAGGTGGGGTCGGCTTGTCAGCCTAAGGGGCGCGAGGTAACGGGCTGGGCCGGCCGGGAGAGAAGGGAGGGTGGGGAGCCCAATACTGTTTTAAAACATTTCTAAATAAAAAATAATTCCAAAAATTAGATTAAAATAATAGGGCTACTTCCAAGGTTGATAAAAATTTATAAAAATTCCCAGAATTATATTTTGGTCTTAGGATCATATACAAAAAGTTTCACCTCCTAGTTTGGTCATCTACTCTATGTTGTAGTTAGAAAGGGTATAAAAGGGAATTGAAAGTATTTCCAGAAATAGTAATTCCAAGAAATTGAATTTAATAATATTTTTATTGTTTTGAAAATTTGGGGTGTTACAAACCTATCCCCCTTACAAGAATCTCGTCCTCGAGATTGGAACGCTACTCGAATAACTCGGGGTATTGGGCTTTCAGTTCGTCTTCCTTTTCCCAAGTGGCTTCTTCGACGGGATGGTTGTTCCATTGGACTTTGCAGAAGCGAACCACGCGACTTCTGGTTACTCTCTCCTTGGTTTCCAAGATCTTGAGGGGTCTTTCTATGTAGGTCAAGTCTTCTTGGACATTGAGCTGCTGAAGGTCGGCTTGCTCGGTGGGTACACGGAGGCACTTCTTCAGCTGAGAGACATGGAACACATCATGAACTCCTGTCAATGATGGAGGCAGTTCAAGTTGATATGCCACTTCTCCTTGTCGTCGGAGGATCTGGAAAGGTCCGACGTAGCGGGGTGCTAGTTTGCCTTTCATGTTGAACCTTTGAGTGCCACGGAGGGGAGTGACTCGGAGGTAGACGTAATCGCCCTCCTCAAAGGCTAGGTCCCTTCGACGGTTGTCGGCATAGCTCTTTTGCCTGGATTGGGCTGCCTTCAATCGGTCTCTTATGATCTTAACCTTCTCTTCAGCTTCTCTCAATAAGTCAGTCCCAAACAGTTGTGACTCTCCGGTTTGATCCCAGAGCAACGGCGTTCTGCACTTACGCCCATAGAGTGCTTCGAACGGGGACATTTGCAGGCTGGCTTGATAGCTGTTGTTGTAGGAGAACTCTGCATATGGTAAGTTCTTGTCCCACATTCCGCCAAAGTCTAGAGCACAAGCTCTAAGCATATCCTCCAATATCTGGTTGACCCTTTCGGTTTGACCGTCGGTCTGTGGATGATAGGCGGTGCTAAAGTTCAGCCGGGTGCCGAGTTCCTCTTGAAGGTTCTTCCAAAACTTGGAGGTAAACTGACTCCCACGGTCAGATACAATTTTCTTAGGAACTCCGTGAAGGCACACGATCCGGGTCATATACAACTCAGCCAACTTGGCGACGGTGTACGTTGTCTTGACCGGGACGAAGTGAGCTACCTTGGTGAGTCGGTCGACGATCACCCAGATAGAATCATGACCAGCTTGGGTCCTGGGCAGTCCCGTGATGAAGTCCATTCCTATCTCTTCCCACTTCCATTCAGGGACCTTGAGAGGTTGAAGAAGTCCGGCAGGCCTCTGATGCCCTGCCTTGACTCGCCGGCATGTGTCGCACTTGGCCACATACTCTGCTATTTCTCTCTTCATGCTGACCCACAAATATTTTTCCTTTAGGTCTTGATACATCTTTGTACTCCCGGGATGGATGGAGTATAGAGTATCGTGGGCTTCTTGAAGGATGAGAGTCTTCAACTCAGGTAGGTTGGGTACGCATACTCGGTTTCCGAACCAGATGGTACCATGCTCGTCCTCGGAAAATCCGGGGGCTTTACCCTTCCTCATGTTTTGCTGGATCTCCAGGATGTCCGGGTCTTCCTTCTGCTTTTCTCGGATCTGGTCTATTAAGACAGGCCGAGACTCCAAGGCAGCGAGGTACGCTCGGGTGGTGATCCCTAGGTTTAGCCTTTCCATCTCCTTGTAAAGTAAAGGAGCTTGGTCCTGAATCATGATGGCATTGCAGTACCCTTTTCGACTAAGGGCGTCTGCCACCACATTCGCTTTGTCCGGATGGTAATGGATGCCCAAGTCGTAATCCTTGATCAGTTCCAACCATCTCCTTTGCCTGAGATTCAGATCTGGTTGGGTGAATATATACTTGAGGCTCTTGTGGTCGGTGAAGACCTCACACCGGTTTCCCACAAGGTAATGTCTCCATATCTTCAAGGCATGAACCACGGCTGCTAGTTCCAGGTCGTGGGTTGGGTAGTTCAGCTCATGCGGTCTCAACTGCCGGGAGGCGTAGGATATCACCTTCCCTTCTTGCATTAAGACGCATCCCAATCCTTGACGAGAGGCATCACAGTAGACGTGGAAGTCTTTCCGGATGTCTGGCAGAGTCAGAATGGGAGCTGATACTAGCTTCTTCTTGAGGGTCTGGAAGCTTTCTTCGCAGTCGGGGGTCCATTCAAACTTTACTTCCTTCTGCAGAAGTCTGGTCATAGGCTTGGCGATCTTGGAAAAATTCTCGATGAACCGGCGGTAGTATCCGGCCAATCCGAGAAAACTCCGGATCTCGGTCACGGTCGTTGGCTGTAGCCAGTTGGTTACCGCTTCAACGGTGGTTGGGTCCACTGCTATTCCTCCGGCAGATATAACATGGCCGAGGAACTTCACCTCAGACGACCAAAATTCGCATTTGCTGTATTTGGCGTACAGTTGCTGCTCCCTTAGCTTTCCGAGGGTCAGACGGAGGTGAGTCTCGTGTTCTTCCTTGGTCTTGGAGTAAACGAGGATATCGTCGATGAATACCACGATGAACTTGTCCAAGAACTCCATGAATACATTGTTCATCATGTTCATGAAAAAGGCCGGGGCATTCGTGAGTCCGAACGACATCACGGTGTACTCGTAGAGTCCATAGCGGGAGGTGAAGGCAGTCTTGGGTATATCTTCTTCCCTGATCCTCAACTGATGATAACCTGACCTGAGGTCAATCTTGGAAAACACCGAGGATCCTTTCAGCTGATCGAACAGGTCGTCGATCCGAGGCAATGGGTATTTGTTCTTGATGGTTACGTCGTTCAAGGCTCTATAGTCCACGCACATCCTCTTGGTCTTGTCCTTCTTCATGGCAAATATAACCGGTGCACCCCAGGGTGAGGTACTCGGTCGGATGTAACCCTTCTGCTCTAGGTCTTCGATGTTGCTCTTGACTTCGGCTAGTTCATTGGCGGCCATTCGGTATGGGCGCTTGGAGATTGGAGTGGTCCCGGGGACAAGTTCGATTCTGAATTCGATGTCCCGCTTGGGAGGCATTCCGGGTAGATCTTCAGGGAAGACATCTGCAAACTCCTTGACTATTGGCACCTCTTCAAGGGCTATTGAGCGAAGGGATGCTCCGAGTGGTTTGCGACTGGTCATCCGGAAGGTGACGGTTACGCCTTCAGGATGGGTCACCATGACGGACTTGTTGGCACAGTCGATCACTCCCTTGTGCTTCATCAACCAATCCATCCCTAGTATAAGGTCGAGTCCGGTGCATTGGATGAGGACAGGCTCGGCCCGAAACAGCACTCCTTGGATGTCAAGTTGAACCTTAGGGCTGTATAAGCGGGCTGAGGTCCTATTGCCGGGGGTGGCAATCACCATGGGAATGGGTATAGGGAGCACGTCCAGATTGTTTGTTTTCACAAAATTTTCCGAGATGAAGGAGTGGGTTGCTCCAGAGTCAAATAATATGACGGCCGGTACGGAATTCACAGTAAACGTACCGAGCACGACTTCAGGAGCCTCCTGAGCTTCCTCCGCGCTGATGTGGTTGACGCGGGCGCGAACCGCCTGGTTGGGCGCTGCGCCTTGGGTCTGCTTGGGGTGAGGACACTGGTGCGAATAGTGCCCTTCCTTGCGGCAGTTGAAGCAGACGACCGGCCTTCCTTGGTGATCCTTCAAGATCGGGGCCTTGGCGGCTGGTGTCGGCTGAGCGGCCGGAGCTGGTGGAGCGGGGCGAGGATGCCCGGCGTTGGATCCACCGGCTGCGTGAGGTGGCCTGTAGGCGGGCCGAGGATGGTAGGCGGGCGCTGGTGGCGGAGGGACGAAGCGGGGCCTCTGAGAGTTCGCCTGCTGATGCTTGAAGGCGATCATCTTCCTCTTCTTGAGGTCCAGCTTGTTCTGCTCAGTCTCTTGGATGAGCGCTTTGTTGACCAGCCGCTGGAAGTCGGCGAAGTCGGCGGCGACGAGCTGGATGGACAGCTCATCCTTAAGTCCCCTGAGGAACTTGGCTTGGCGGAGGGCGTCGGTGCGCACTTCCTCCGGTGCGTAGCGGGCGAGGCGGTTGAACTCATGGAGGTACTCCATGACAGTCCTGTTGCCTTGCTGCAGGTCGCAGAACTCCTGCTGTTTCACCGCGATGACGCCGGCGGGGACGTGGGCGGCACGAAAGGCGATGGTGAACTCCGCCCAAGTCACCATGTGGCCCTCTGGCTGGGACTCACGGTAGTTGTCCCACCATTGTGCGGCGGGACCCTGGAGCTGGTGAGTGGCGAAGGCCACTCGCTCCCGGTCGGTGCAGGGGAGGAGGTCGAGCTTCTTTCCGATGGTGCGAAGCCAATCTCTGGCCTCCATCGGATTGGTGGTGCTCGAAAAGATGGGCGGGCGCACGCGCAGGAACTCAGAGAGTTGCGGAGCGGGCGCGGGTGCTGGTGCACGAGGGGCGGGCTCCCCATTCTGCAGACGGTCCAACTGAGCCTGTTGGTGCTGCATTTGGGTGAGGAGGGCGGTGATCAGGTGGTTCTGATTCGCCATCATCTCCGCCAAGGTGGGGTGGTTGGCGGAAGGCGACCCGGATTGACGCGGGCCTGTTGCACCCCAGTTGGGCACAACATCCTCAGGCGCATCACGGCTTCCTCCTGCTCCGTTGTTGGAGCCGGTGTTCTGGTGATCGGCCATCTTCTGAATATACAAAGTGATAAAGCAAAAGATGACGAACCAAAAATTTAACCAAAAATAACATATAGGATTCAAGCGCATAAATATATCAAGTGGTATAAATTGTCCATTACATCAAGCTCTTATTCCATCTACAACCCAACTCGTTGCAGACGGCACCACATACAAAATCATGATTTTTATTTAAATTCGCGTCTCCTAACGCCTACTCGCCACCGGAGGCGGTCTCCGTGCTCTCGGAACCACGAGTGCGCAGCTCCAGAGAGATGGTGGGCTCGAGAAAATTCTCGATGATGGAGTCGGAGACGAGGCCGGGGCGTGGAGGAGGGGCGCTGGTAGAGGGCCTGGCGGGGGAGGGTCGTGGCGGGATCCTCTTGGGGCGAGGGAGGGGCTCACGGATGGGCTTCTTCTTCCTTGGAAGAAGAGGAACCATCTCAGCGATGTCCTTCTGCAGCTGCATGATCTTGCGCTGCAACTCGCCGTTCTGCTGGATCAAGTTCTTCGTTTCTTCACGAAGGAACTCGACCGCTTCATGGTGCTCGTCGGCGTCGAGCACCGCCTCGGTGTGGAGATCGTCCATGGCCTGTAGAAGACGCGACTGCCGGGCCATGACCGGATCACGCACGGAGTGAACTCCGAGGTAGATGCTACGGTGGGCTCCGGGAGTACGCTTCGGCACGAGCCGGAAGGACGAGTTCTGAAGACGATCATCGTAGATCATCCTCAGCTCCATGAGGGCCTGGAGGGCGACTCGTTGGCACGCGACGTCGAAAGTCGGGCCTCCAAGTGCGGTGGTGTAGGGCGGCAGATGTTCTCCGGAGCCGTGGACGGTGAGGGAGACGTCGCAAGGCCCGGCGAACTCGTCGGGGTAGACTCCTTGAAATTCGGGTTCGAAGAGGAACCCGAGGAAGGTGAGCATCATACGGAGCTCCCGGACGAAGCCCTCGTAGTGGCGACAGTAGCTGTGGACTTGGTAGACAGGCATCTACAAAACAGCAAGTTGAATAAAAGTGAGGAGAGGAACAAAGTTTATGAAGTAGATTTTCGAGAAATAATTTCCTGTGGCTAATGGCTAGGCGGGTCTGTTTGGCTTCCTACAGTCGAGTCGGCTCTGATACCATCTTGTGACGCTCCGATTTAACAAATCGAGACATTATTGAATTTCATAAGAAAAACAATAATACAAGAGGTTCATCATGCGACAATCGTACATACGACAGTGTTCATGGTACGCAGACCATATTTATTACAACATTGTTTTAATAAAACAGTAAAATAGAATAATTAGAAAACGGCATGACGAACATCTTCTTCAGGATTTTCCTTCCCGACTGGGTCGCTACTCCAGACCGTCTTCAAAGTAAGCATCCTCTGTGGGGTCCAACGGGTATGAGTACAAAAAGTACTCAACAAGCCACCGCAAATGTAAATAATAATGCAGGATAATAAACAAGGAAGGATAATGGCTAACATTGCAGAATAAAGCAGTTGTAGTTATGGCATTTAGTGTAATCATATTTTAATCATGCGGAAAGTAAACATGAGCATCATCGACATCAACTAACTCGAGGAGTACGTTTTACCTCCTCGCACAATGGTCCTTACATGTCAATCCATCATGCACATTCATATTCAAAGTAAACTAACTGGGGGATGTCATGCAACCCGCCCTTGACCGTGGGCTCGGCTTTTCGAAAAGATTTAAGACTCTGATCAGAGATGTACTACTGTACCCACAAGGCACGCACTCATCCCAACGAGATGACCCATTTCACGGGAACTCGTGCCAAAACCTCAATATGAGATGTTCCAAGCGATAACCACCCGCTCTAGGTTTCGCCGGCGCGCCGGGCCGCATCCCGGCTAACGTCGCACCCCCTTTTGCGCCACATTGGTACAAGTCACCCGCAGGTGCAACTTGACCCATCTCCAAATGGTGGCCTCGGTTTGGAACAACCCATACCTTAGTTAGGACTTACCCACTAGACTTGTGGTTAGTACGTAAGTGTATTGCAACGGATCCCTCAGACCGGTCCTTATAGTGCCCCGGGTGCTACCGACCAATGCCCTAGCTTGCACCCGGAACCCACCATGCATACACTCACAACCATGACTCATCACCAACAGAATTTCCAAGGATAAGAAGTACGGGGATCATATAATGGAACCATTTTGCTACGACTCATTTTTATCCTATAGCGGCCGTGTCAATACTTTGGACACTAGCTAATATCATTGATCATATGGTGACAAGGAGGTTAGGCGAGATAGCATGGCTTGGGTTGCACATCAAGGTCGGGGAATCCTAAATAAATATGATGTAAGGGTTCATTTGACTAATGCATATATAACCTATGTATTTTAGCGATAGTCAACTCAAACATGGGTTCAATATGGTCAAAAGAATGGTTTGGTGACTTGCCTTGTTCAGCAAAGGGAGAGGGAGGGACTTCGGGGAAGTACTCCGGCTCCTCGGCGGCGTCGTAGTCTTTTTAATATAAAGTAAAATAAAAAGAACACATTCAATCAAACAATATAACATTACATTATGAACACATAAGTTAAAGTTGGTTGGATTATAAATAAAATAATTTCAATTGTTAAGGTCCTGTGGTGTATCTCCTGAGGAAATTTTAAATGAATTTAAAAAGTAGTCCTTTTAGAGAGGGGTTCTAAAAGGGGTTATTCTCAATTTTAAGTCCTTTAATAAATTTAAAATTGAAGGTTCCATAGGAACCTAGTGATTTATTCATGTCAACAGGAAATAAATAAATATAAACTTTACTGGAATTTAAATAATTAAATTTTTCATTTTTAACCTAAGGGTATTTAAACATTCATTTAAATAAACATAAAAAGTCTAATGTAAACCTACTGTTTTTATTGTATAAACATGTAGAGAATATTATTATGAATTTTCTGAAATCGGAATGACAATTTTTAGAGTTCAAATGCATTAGATATGAATTTTACAAGTTTAAAAGCATTTCTGGAATTTATTTTCAAATTTTAAATCCCTCGGGTCCACGGTGAGCCAGGCCCACGGTGAACCCGCGCACTATGCGCGTGCGCCGGGTCGATCTGGACCGTCGGATCCAGATCCGACGCGCGAGGGCGAGGCGGGACGCGTAAGTCGCGATGGACGGTCAGGATTAAAACGTGCGAAGGGGTACCACGTGGACGCACGAGATTAAACGCGGGTTTTAGAAACCAACGAACGCACGAGATCGCACCGTACCGCTTCACTCAGATCCGACGACCCGGATTAAACCGAACAGATGATTTAATCCCAAGCGTTGGATCTGGATCGGACGGCCAGGATTGAATCCGGCACAGTGCGTGTCGGGGGGTAAAGTACCCCTTCTTCCCCGACTCCGGCGATGCGACGGCGAGCGATTCCGGCGAGGTTGAGGGTTATCTAGCCTATCTAGGACTAAAAACGGAAAGGGGGTACCGAGGGGGACAAAAGGGTACCCTTGCGGTGGTCCGGGGTCGACGGGGTGAGGCCGGCGACGAGCGGTGGCGGCGAAGGTTCTCGGTTCCTCGGCGGGGACGGCGATCCGGCGAGGTTCGTCGTCGATGGAGTGGTGGCCGAGGTCGGTGAGGTTCCGGCGGTCACGACGGTGCGGTCGGCGTGGACGGAGAGGGGCTCCGGCGACGGCGAGCGACAGCTGAAGAGGTGACGGCGGTGGTGCGCTAAAAGTTGGAGTGAGGGCGTTCTGTGCGTTCTCGCAACGTGTAGGCGTGGGGGTGAAATGCGGGTGGTCGGGGGGTTTAAATAGGGTCGCCGGCGGGGGCAGAGGGGGCGCAATTGACGGTGGCCGAGGGTTAACGCGTTTAAACACCGGCGAGGTTCGGGTGGCATGCAGATTCATCGAACCTGGACGTAATCGGGCTGGGTTTAATGGGGGAAACGGTCACCGGAGCGCGGGGGTTTGAATGTCGGGCTCAATTTGAGGGAAGGGGGTCGGGGGCAATGGATCCGAGGCGCGTTATTGCGTCGGCCGGCGAGGGGGGGGATTTGGGGGCGGATCTCGCGGAGACGACGAATCCGACAGGTGGGCCAAGGTGGTCAGCGGGAGCGAGTGCGCGAGAGAGGGGGCTGACGGGTGGGGCCGGGTTGTCGGGTGCGCGCGCGAGGGGGGGGGGAATCAGCGCCGACAGGTGGGGTCGGCTTGTCAGTCTAAGGGGCGCGAGGTAACGGGCTGGGCCGGCCGGGAGAGAGAAGGGAGGGTGGGGAGCCCAATACTGTTTTAAAACATTTCTAAATAAAAATAATTCCAAAAATTAGATTAAAATAATAGGGCTACTTCCAAGGTTGATAAAAATTTATAAAAATTCCCAGAATTATATTTTGGTCTTAGGATCATATACAAAAAGTTTCACCTCCTAGTTTGGTCATCTACTCTATGTTGTAGTTAGAAAGGGTATAAAAGGGAATTGAAAGTATTTTCAGAAATAGTAATTCCAAGAAATTGAATTTAATAATATTTTTATTGTTTTGAAAATTTGGGGTGTTACAGATGTGTTCTTATGCAAGATGGAAAAGTTATCTCTTATGCCTCTCGTCAGTTGAGACCTCATGAGTTGAACTACCCAACCCACGACTTGGAATTAGCTGCAGTTGTGCACGCCCTTAAGATTTGGAGGCATTATTTGGTCGGAAATCGCTGTGAGATCTTTACGGATCACAAGAGTCTGAAGTACATCTTCACACAGCCAGACCTCAACCTGAGGCAAAGACGATGGTTGGAACTAATAAAGGACTATGACTTAGGTATCCACTACCACCCCGGAAAAGCTAATGTGGTAGCTGATGCATTAAGTCGCAAGGGATATTGCACAGCCATGATGATTAAGGAACACACACCCTTGTTATGTGAAGAGATGGAGAAGTTAAATCTCGGGTTGACCACCAGAGCATACCTAGCAACCTTGGAGACCCAGCCAGTTCTATTTGAGCAAATCCGAGAAGCTCAGTTAGAAGACCCAGATATAGCTGCCATTAGGAAGAACATGAGACAAGGAAAAGCCCCAGGATTTTCAGAGGACGAGAATGGCACCATATGGTTTGGAACCCGGATATGTGTGCCGGATAAGCCGGAGATAAAAACCCTTATCCTGAGAGAAGCCCATGAGACATTGTACTCCATTCATCCCGGCAGTACCAAGATGTACCAGGACCTGAAGGAACGTTATTGGTGGGTTAGCATGAAGAGGGAGATTGCACAGTTCGTCGCCGAGTGTGACACCTGCAGAAGAGTAAAAGCTGAACACTAGAGACCTGCAGGATTGCTACAGCCATTGAAAGTACCTGAATGGAAATGGGAAGAAATTGAAATGGACTTCATCACCGGACTCCCAAAGACCCAACTTGGGTATGATTCTATTTGGGTGATCATCGACCGGCTTACGAAAGTAGCACACTTCATAGCCGTCAAGACGACCTTTAGTGGCCCTAAGCTTGCAGAACTATACATGGCCCGCATTGTGTGTCTTCATGGAGTGCCCAAGAAGATAGTGTCCGATAGAGGAAGTCAGTTTACCTCCCGTTTTTGGAAAAACCTTCAAGAGGAGATGGGCACGAGACTGAACTTCAGCACTGCTTACCACCCACAAACAGATGGACAAACTGAAAGGGTGAATCAGATATTGGAAGATATGCTTCGGGCATGCGTCTTGGATTTTGGAGCAACTTGGGACAAGAGCTTACCGTACGCTGAGTTTTCGTACAACAACAGCTATCAAGCCAGTCTCCAGATGTCTCCTTTTGAAGCCCTATATGGACGTAAGTGCAGAACGCCTCTACTTTGGGATCAAACTGATGATGAGAAACCAAGGGTTGGTTTCGGTGTTTGTGATGAGTGATTTACAGGCTTTTAACCTCTGTTCGAAGGGGTACCTCCGGAAGGGGTTCGGAGGTTGGACCTCCGAAGGGTGTTCGGAGGTGGTTTCACCGAAAGGTGTTCGGTGGTTTGGTTGTTGCAGCTGTTGCAGCGGAGTGTGCTCGTCGGAGGGTTCTGACAGTACACGATGACTGGGTGTGTACCGAAGGGTTCGGTACTTTGGGCGGTACACCGGAGTGTGTGCCGAAGGGTGCTAACCCGGAGAGGTCTCCGAAGTACTGGAAACACTTGTCTGTTTGTCTGTGGTGCACAGGGACTTCGGAGGAGACGGACAGGTTCGTAGCAGGTGAACCTGGGTCAAGCGGGAGGCTTGATGCTAGGGGAGCGGGGAGCTCCGTCACGGTGGCTGCGAAGGGGTCCGGGTCGGTCCTCGGGTTGAGGTGCGCCAGGTGAAGGCAGAGAGTGCGGAGCGTGGCTCCGGGTGAAGGTACTCCGAGACAAAGTCCTCGGAGGTGAGGCACTTCGAAGGTACTCCGGATGGAGTGACTTCGGAGTTGGATGGATCAAGTCCTCTGCGGAGGCAAGGAGTTCGAAGTGTGCTCCGGAGGGAGACATTCGAAGGTACCCGACGAAGGTCTCAGAAGTCGAGGTGCATCGAAGGCATGGTCCGGGTGATGCTCGTCGAGGAGTGTGCTCGGGGAGAGACACTGCGACGAAGGGCTCATGGAATGCTTCATGCGGAGGCCTTGGACGAAGGAGGGACTTCGAAGGGTGGTACTCCGAAGGTGGGGCTTCGGAGTGAGGAAGGCTTCGGAGCGAGGCTAGCTCTGGAGTGTGGTTGTCTTGTGGTACTTTGGCCTGCATGGCTTCGGTACACGGACTGACGGAGTTCGAGCTGGGCGGAAGCTGCGAAGCCGTGGTGGTCCACTCCGGAGGTGTTGGTGCGAAGGCCCAAGGGCTTTGACGGCTTCGGCTCAAAACCGTCACTGTATCGAAGGCTGACTTCGGTGAAGCGAAGGCCTTCTAGCTCAAGGCTTCTCACCGAAGCTACCGCACCCCTCGCGTGCGAAGGGGGGCTTCGGAAAGGTCAAAGGCTGCAAGTATGACAGTGTCTGCTCTGCAAAAAGCTGGCACTGTCTCCTCTGCAAAGGCTGACAGAGAAGCCTCCAATAAAGCTGACTACCTTTTGTACCCCTCAGTTCTGTAGAGACAAAACCAATGTAAACCCTAGGGGTAAAGTAGTCAATTCCTTTGGGTGAACTGTGGCCTATAAATATGGGGGCTCGGTAGGTAACATTTAACACTTTGAGTATTTACTGTTGAGCTCCTGTACTAGCCACACACTTCGTTGTATTTATCCAGAGTTCAATTTTATTGTGTTCCTTGTTCAAGCGGTGAAGCCCTGCTTCTGTGTGCTTTTTGCTTGAGCTCGTTTTACATACCTCGCTAGTTGTAGTGCACCGAAGCCTGTCTAGGCGAAGGGTGTTTTGTGCGAAGTGTGTTTTTCAGTGTGCTGTCGCTCTGTGTAACAGGAGGCAAGACCTCGCTGCTTACTAGCGAAGCCCTGATCGAAGCCCGTTCTGCTTCTTGTGTCGAAGCCCCTAGCGAAGTCTATTAGTGTGCGTTTAGACCTTCGTGTACGAAGCCCAGCACCAGTTGCTGCTGCCAAGTACTTGGTCGAAGTCCTCAATGGGGTGTCCACTCTTGCGAAGGGTGAAGTGCGAAGCCTGCTCGAAGCACCCTGTGTGCGGAGCCTGCATTGACTTAGCAGAGTAGATTTTCGAGGGTTGTTAGTGGAGCGAAGTCTTCTTGGCTTCGAACTTTTAGACCTGCGAAGCCTGCATTCGGAGCTGTCAAGGGACCTCCGAACCAAACCTCCGAAGGTAGTGTTCGAAGCCTGTTCCGCAGAAGACAGAACTGAAACCGAAGGCTAGTTGTTGGACCGGAAACGGCGACGAGAAGGGGGGTGAATGGGAGCTTTTAAAATTTCGGGCTAAAAACTAGCCTTCGGTTTCAGTTCTGTCTTCTGCGGAACAGGCTTCGAACACTGCCTTCGGAGGTCTGGTTCGGAGGTGCTTTGACAGCTCCGAACGTAGGCTTCGCAGGTCCAAAAGTTCGAAGCCAAGAAGACTTCGCTCCACTATCAACCCTCGAAAATCTACTCTGCTAAGTCAGTGCAGGCTCCGCACACAGGGTGCTTCGAGCAGGCTTCGCACTTCACCCTTCGCAAGAGTGGACACCCTACTGGGGACTTCGACCGAGTACTTGGCAGCAGCAACTGGTGCTGGGCTTCGTACACGAAGGTCTACACGCACACAAACGGACTTTGCTACGGGCTTCGACACAAGAAGCAAAACGGGCTTCGATCAGGGCTTCGCTAGTAATCTGTGAGGTCTGGCCTCAAGTTACACAGAGCGAACGCACACTGAAAAACACACTTCGCACAAAACACCCTTCGCCTAGACAGGCTTCGGTGCACTATAACTAGCGAGGTATGTAACACGAGCTCAAGCAAAAAGCACAAAGAAGCAGAGCTTCGCCGCTTGAACAAGGAACACAAAAATATTTGAACTCTGGATGAATACAGCGAGGTATGTGGCTACAGGAGCTCAACAGTAAATACTCAAAGTGTTAAATGTTACCTACCGAGCCCCCATATTTATAGCCCACAGTTCACCCAAAGGAAATGACTACTTTACCCCTAGGGTTTACAAAGGATTTGTCTCTACAGAACTAAGGGGTACAAAAGGTAGTCCACCTTTATTCTGGAGGCTTCTCTGTCAGCTTTGCAGAGGGGACAACGTCAGCTTTTTGCAGAGCAGACAGTGTCAGCCTTTGCAGTCTTTGACCTTCTGCAGCCTCCCTTCGCACGCGAGGGTGCGGTAGCTTCGGCGAGAAGTCTTGAGCCTGGTGGCCTTCGCTTCACCGAAGTCAGTCTCCGATACAGTGACGGTTTTGAGCCGAAGCCGTCAAAGCCCTTGGGCCTTCGCACCAACACCTCCAGAGTGGACCACCACGGCTTCGCAGCTTCACCCAGCTCGAACTCCATCAGTCCGTGTACCGAAGCCATGCAGGCCGAAGCACCACAAGACAACCTCGCTCCGGAGCTAGCCTCGCTCCGAAGTCTTCCTCACTCCGAAGCCCCACCTTCGGAGCACCACCCTTCGAAGTCCCTCCTTCGTCCAAGGCCTCCGCATGAAGCATTCCACGAGCCCTTCGTCGCAGTGTCTCTCCCCGAGCACACTCCTCGACGAGCCTCACCCGGACCATGCCTTCGATGCGCCTCGACTTCTGAGACCTTCGTCGGGTACCTTCGAATGTCTCCCTCCGGAGCACACTTCGAACTCCTTGCCTCCGCAGAGGACTTGATCCATCCAACTCCGAAGTCACTCCTTCCGGAGTACCTTCGAAGTGCCTCACCTCCGAGGACTTTGTCTCGGAGTACCTTCACCCGGAGCCACGCTCCGCACTCTCTGCCTTCACCTGGCACACCTCGACCCGAGGACCGACCCGGACCACCTTCGCAGCCACCGTGACGGAGCTCCCCGCTCCCCTGGCATCAAGCCTCCCGCTTGACCCAGGTTCACCTGCTACGTTCGTCCGTCGCCTCCGAAGTCCCTGCGCACCACAGACAAACAAACAAGTGTATCCAGTACTCCGGAGACCTCTCCGGGTTAGCAACCTCCGGCACACACTCCGGTGTACCACCCAAAGTACCAAACCCATCGGTACACACCCAGTCATCGTGTACTGTCGGACCCCTCCGACACGCACACTCCGCTACAACAGCTGCAACAACCAAACATCGAACACCCTTCGGTGAAACCACCTCTGAACACCCTTCGGAGGTACAACCTCCGAACACCCTTCGGAGGTACCCCTTCGAACAGAGGTAAAAATCCTGGCAATCACTCATCACAAACACCGAAACCAACCCTTAGTTTCTCAGCTAGTTTTTAGCCTGAAATTTTAAAAGCTCCCATTCACCCCCCTCTGGTCGCCGTTTCCGGTCCAACAGATGAATCCCAAGTGTTCGGAATGGACATCCTTCGCGAAGCTGAAGAGAAGGTACGGATCATCAGAGACCGACTCAAGACATCCCAATCACGACAGAAGAGCTACGCGGACAATCGACGCTGAGACCTGGCCTTTGAAGAAGGAGATCATGTATACCTTCGAGTTACGCCTCTCCGTGGCACTCAACGGTTTAACATGAGAGGAAAGTTGGCCCCTCGTTATGTTGGACCATTTCCCATTATTCGACGTCAAGGCGAAGTTGCTTATAAGTTGGAATTACCACCCTCATTGGCCGGAGTGCATGGTGTGTTTCATGTATCTCAACTCAAGAAGTGTCTTCGCGTCCCGACAGATCAAGTGGATCTACAGCAGTTGGATGTTCAAGAGGATCTGACCTATGTGGAAAAGCCTGTCAAGATATTGGAAGTCAAGGAAAGGATCACCAGGAGTCGGGTCATCCGCTTCTGCAAAGTGCAGTGGAGCAATCATCCTGTAGAGGAAGCTACATGGGAAAAAGAAGATGGACTCAAGGCACAGCATCCTGAGCTATTCGAGGATTGATCCGAATCTCGAGGACGAGATTCTCTGTAAGGGGGATAGGATTGTAACACCCCAGTATTTAAAAAGAATTAAAATAAAGAAAACTATTATTAAAATTAAAGAAAAACCCTTAAAGAGCCTCATTAAAGCCAAACAGGGAGAAATATTCAAAATAAGGACTTGAAAATTTTATGAGATGAACTAGAGGCCAAGATATAATTTTAGGAATTTTTACAAATTTTTATCAACAGTGATTCAATCCTAAATCAAATATATGAATTACTGGAATTATTTTAATCAGAAAAACATTTAAAATCCTTAACAGGCCGCCAACCTCCAAAGTGCTCTCAGCCCAGCCCAGCCCAGCCGTCCCTCACTGACCCGTGGGTCCCGCCTATCGGCGCCGCTCCCCCCCTCTCTCCCACCCGCGCTCGCTTCGGTCCCACCCATCGACCTCCCGCGCGCCCCCTCAGCCTCTGCCACCTTCGGCCCACTTGTCAGCCCCTTTTCTTTTACGCCCGCTCACTGACAGGTGGCCCCCACCTGTCAGGCCTTTCTTCTCCGATGGAAGGGGATCTCCCCCTTCCATTCCCGTCGGCCCCCTTGCCCTATTCGCCGCCGGACGCCTCGGGTCACCGAATCGAGCCGGATCTCGACCCCCCATCCTCCGGCGACCTCTTTCCCCCGTTTCTCACGCGCTTTCCGCCGTTTATGGCAAGAAGCCGAACCCTAGGGAAACCTCACCGACGATGGAAAGCCCCTTCGGTTTCCTTCGGATTCCTTGCCTTTTCTCGCCGGCGAGCCCCTATAAAGGACCCCCACCCTCACCGCAGTTCGCCCACGCCAACATCGCTCAAGCCCTCCCCTTTCCGAGCGCCCTCCCTCTCTTTTGCACCGCCACCTCTGTTCCGGCTCCGGCGACCTTTTGCCGGCGCCACAGTGCCTCTCCACCCTCGTCTTCAAGCCCGTCGGGACCGTCGGTGTCCACCTGATCCCGTCCCCGCCTCTGTTGGGCCGAATCGCCACCGGAAGACCGCCTTCGCCGCCGGCCCGAACCTATCCCGCCGCCACCCCTCAACGCCGGCCACGAACCGACGCCCGCAAGTCCTGACTCAGGTACCACCATGATCGCCGCCCTTTTCTGTTTCGGTTTTCGCGCTCACCTGAGGCACTTAGCCCTCGCCGCCACCGTCGCGCTCGCCACCAGTGGCTGCCGTCGCCGGAGAAGACGGCGGATCTGTGTGCCGTGCCGGATTTAACCCCGGCCGCACGATCACGCTTGGAGGGCGTAGATTAGATCTCCTCTGGGATTTAATCCCCACCGTCCGTCTGCGCTAAGGGGTATCGAGGCCTGTGAGCCGTCGATCACCACTTAAGCGCCCCGCCCCGCGATCGCCCGTTGGATCTGGATCCAACGGTCCTGCTCGGCCTGGTCCACGCGCGTAGTCAACAGTTCACGGTGAACCCAGTTCACCGTGGACCAGAGACTGTTTTCCCCTTTAAAATAAAATCCAGAAATCAATTTAAAACTTTGAAAATTCATAACTTGCTCATTTTAACTCCAAATTTCACCATTCAAATTTTGTTAAAACCAGTATAATATTCTCTACACATTAATGCCATAAAAATAGTATGTTACTGTTACCCAAAATATTTTTAATAAATAAATGAATAAAAACCCCTTAGGGATAAATTATTAATTCAGAAAAATAAAATTAGAAAAGCCCTAAGAAATTAAGTTTACTGTTTATTCACCAAACATCAAAATATTAGAACTCTAATCCACACAATAAAACCCACAAATATGTATGCTTATTATTTGGTGGATTTTTATCTGTTTATTGAATGTGTTGTTTATTTTCCGTATCGAGAAGACTACGAGTTCGTCGAGGAGCAGGAGTCCTACCCCGAGGTTCCACCCTCCCCATTTGTTGATCAAGGCAAGTCATCGACCCTTCTGTGGAAACAGTTGATCATCATTGAGCCCATGTTTTAATAAACTATCGCTATAACTCATAGTTTAATATTGCATTAGTCAAATATCAAGCCCTACACTTATATTTATTAGATCCCCGTCCTTGTATGCAAACCCAAGCCATACTTATTGAGCCTTAACTCCTTGTCACTCTACAAATATTATATTAGCTAGTGCCCAATGTACCGGCACAACCGCTATAGGATATAAAGAATGAGTCGTAGATAGCTGGATTCTAATATATGAAATTCCTCGTTATTCTCGTCTCCGGACTCTGTTGGAGTTGGCTAAGTTATAAGTATGGTGGGTTCCGGGTGCAAGCTCGGAAACTGGTTGGTCGCACCCGGGGCACTATAAGGACCGGTCTGCGGGATCTGTTGCAAAGCACTTCCGTACCAACCACAAGTCTAATGGGTAAGTCCTAACTGGAAGTGTGGAACACTCCGGCTCTATGCACCATAGTGGAGGGGTACAAGGGGAAAGCCTGCGGGCAACTTGTACCAAAGAAGGCTCAAGGGGGGTATGGTGAGCACTCGACACGTCGAGACACGATACGAAACCCATAAGAGGGTGTTGTGGAGTCGGAGGAAACCATATGGAAGGTTCTGGCACGAGTTCCCGTGAAATGGGTCATCTCGTTACACTTTGGTGTAGGTGATGAGTGCGTGCCTTGTGGGTACAGTGGTACATCTCTGATCAGAGTAATTTAACCTTTTAGAAAAGTCGAGCCCATGGTCAAGGGCGGGTTGTGTGACTACTCGCAGTTAGTTTACAATTGTATGAATGGTTGAGTTAATCATGGCATGTAAGGACTGTTGAGCGAGGTGGGGCTGACCGTACCCCTCGAGTTAGAATATGATGATGCATACACATGTTTACTTTTCAGTACTAATAAATTGATCACACTTATGCTTTACAATTATGCTGCTTCCGCAAAACTAGCCACTTTCTCCCTTGTTATTACCTTGCATTATATCTGCATTCGGTGGCTTGCTGAGTACATCTGTACTCACCCCGTTGACTTACACCATCAGAGCCCGTCTACTACGAGGAGGATGAAGGTCTGGAGTAGCGACCCAGTCAAGGCGAGACTGGAAGGAGGCGTTCATCTAGGACCCTTTGATTTATTAGTTTCTCTTCATATTTATTCACTTTTGTACTAATGCGGTCTACGAACCGTGAATGATTGCTCGTATTGTACGTGGTCGCTTGATGAACGTCTTGTCTTATTGATTTTCTATGGAATTTCAATAAAGTCCTGATTTATTAAATCGGGGCGCGACAAGTTACTACTTGGGCATAGAGGTAAAGCAGCTGTCAGGGAAGATCACCATGAATCAAGCAGCGTATGCAACCAAGCTCCTAAGCAAGGCCGGCATGGATGGTTGCAACTCTGTACAGGTATCAATGGAGGCTCGTCTCAAGTTAAGTAAAGAAAGTTCTAATCCCACTGTTGATGCAAAGTTTTATCGTAGCTTGGTTGGGAGTCTTCGCTATTTGGTACATACCAGACCCGATATTAGTTTTGCTGTGGGGTATGTCAGCAGATTCATGGAGAAACCTACCACAGAACATTTAAGTGCTGTCAAACACCTATTGCGCTATGTTGCTGGGACGGTTCACTATGGTTTGTGTTATTCAAAAGGAAAGAATGACATCAAGCTCAAAGGGTACACTGACGCAGACATGGCTGGCGATGTGGATGACCGAAAGAGCACTTCTGGGATCTTGTTCTGCTTTGGTGAGGCACCTGTATCATGGCAGTCCTAGAAGCAATCTGTGGTGGCTCTGTCATCGTGTGAAGCTGAATACATTGCAGCTTCATCAGCTGCATGTCAGGGAATTTGGCTCAGACGTCTGGTTGAAAGTTTCTATGGTAAGCCTGGTGTGACAGCGATGATTCATATAGACAATCAATCGGCGATTGAGCTATGCAAAAATCCTGTTTTTCACGGACGGAGCAAACACATTGCAACTCGCTTCCACTTCATCAGAGAGTGTGTTGAGAATGGTCAAGTTGTCATCCAGAAGATACATACAAATGAGCAATTAGCTGATATCCTCACCAAGGCACTTGGTCGGACAAGATTTCAGTATCTGCGTTCGAAGCTTGGAGTCATCGACACCACTCACATCTAGATTAGGAGGAGTATTGTTGAATAATCTAGTCTGTTGTTCTGTTTATGCTTTGCTTTCGGTCAATGTACGTAGGCACCATTCTCGGCTTGAGTTGGCCAGGTCACATGTATGCGATCACGCTGCGTCGTGAGTCCTTGCATGTAGGGTGTATGCGTTGGGTGTGTGCGGACCCCCCGCGTAGTGGCGGAATGGCCGGATCACCAAGCGCATGGAGGTCATCTAATAACAGTTTGAATCAATGCAGAAAAGGCTGCTAGTTCATTGCGAGCAGCTCAAAATTGCGTTCTCTTTTGTGTTGATTGAGTGAGCTCTAGCTGTCAATTCCCACCTCGCCGGCGCTCCCCCCGAGCTCGGAGACGAGTCCGGCGAGCCTCCCCTCATCTACAGCGGCGCCGCCTCTTCCGACCTCCTGCGCCGCCCGCCTGCGCCGGCGCGGCCTCCTCCGGTTTGTAGGTCTCGCCCCTCCTCGCCGCACGGCCGGCGAGAAGTCCCGTAGGCACGGGGTGGACTCCTCCGCATCTTCCGGGCCCAGCCAAGCCTCTTCCCCTGCGTGGCTTGGAGGGCGAGCAGGCTTGGAGGGGGCGACGCGGCCGACCTCCTTCCACCAGTTTCGAATCGAATTGAAGGTATACCCCATTGTTGTCTCCTTGTCTTCCCTCCTCCTCTGCACCACTTGCACCACTTGGATTGACGAGCCCCATGACTCCAATTCATCCAGTTTGTCGTGGATTCGATTGGGGATCGTTCTCTTTGGATGCTGCGGTGGGGAAACGTTGAATCGAAGCTACCCATTTGATGAAATGTCACTAAAACTCCCGATTCCGCAAGGGCTCTCCTTCCTGAAAAGCGTTGGGTGGTTCGAAGACAGGAAGGCTGATTCGGCTGCCAGGCAGAAGCAGTCCCCAAAATTGAAGCTCCAGACAGACAGGGAGGTGTACAGACCTGGTGATTCGGTCACTGCTACTATTGAAATCTGTACCCCTGATGGGTTGAAAGATGATGCGGAGTCAGGCGAAGATGCCCCCTCGCTCTTGGTAGATGGGCTCTCATTCGAGATCAAAGGGATTGAGAAGTTGGATAGCCAATGGTTCTCTGTTCCAAAGCCCATACCAGGGTCTAAGCAAAGGAGAGGTACGCTCTTGCAAACATGATTCTAGCCTTCTTTGACTTAAGTGGCACTGTACCAGAATTGCTTTCTTTCATCCACCATAAATACTACATACTTGTTGATTTTCTCTTCATTTTCCATTTTGCATTTGCTAGGTTTAGTAGTCTACAAGTTGTTATAGACACTAGACAGCATTTCTGTTTATATTTTATTGGTTACATATTAAACCATTATACATGGGGTTGTACAAATTAAATCTCCAGCTTTGGTCCCTTTGCTAAGTTTGCTTCATACTTGTACAATTATCAATGCATCCCTTTAAGTTGCTTACGTCTTTTTATCATCCCTGGAAACAGTTGATTGTTATTTGGCTTTTTTTCTGATAATCTTCTTTTATATTATCATTGCATACATAGGTGAACATTTGTTTCTGGATTGTTCAGCACCCTCGTTAATCTCTAAAGTAATAATTGCTTCCGGGCAAACAAAAACATGTAAGTTATCTCTTGTGTTGAAGGACTGATTGATTTTAATGGCATGAAATATGGGTTGATTTTCATTTGTCTTCGAGAATTTAATTATCTACACCATATCGAGGATTTTAAATCAGCTAAAAGTACTCTGCAGACATTGTACGAGTGGAGCTCCCGAAGATTTTACCACCATCATATAGGGGCATAAGTATCCGTTATATTTATTATGTTAGGAGTACATTGTTTGGAAGATCGATTGTATTGGGTAATGGAGATCAAAATAGTGTCCCTGTAAATACTGCAGTTCAATTGGTGAGTTGTATGCTTATTTCCTATACTTCCAATCCACCCTTAAAATTGTTCTCCTTAAGCTTGCATGATCTATGCATAAAATTTGGAAGTTTTGATCTGGTGATCCATCACTCCATAGTTCATTTGTGCATTCTTGTCAAAGCTAGTGTTGACTCTTGAGGCTGTGCCTTTGTGAAGAACTTATCTAAGGGCATGCTTACTAGAAGTGCTGGCTAGACATCAATGTGTATCTACAAACTAAATATTCTATTTAGAGAATTAACAGTACCTAAAGGCTGAAGCACAACATTTAGAAGTGTTTGGTATGATAGAAAAAAATATGTAAATACCTTGCAAAACTGTTGGAATGTCATTTACAGTCTTAAGTGTTGAATACATGGGTTGTCAATTGTCATCGTGCGTGCAAACCTGATTTGATATGTTAAAAACAGATTCATGTGCTCACTGCTAATTTGAATCACTGCTTAAGGTTAGATACTTCTCAATATTTATTAAGCTATAATTGAGCTTATGAGTGCATGTGTATGATTACAGTTTACTATTTTATTGTAAACTGCTTGATGCTACCTCTTCCTTTTATTTCTCGGCTTCTCGCATCCCTATCTACTTCTTATTCAATCTGAATGTGCTTATCCATGTTTCTGGCATTCAATACAAGTACAGTTGTGTAAATACTATCTTGGAATAAGACTAAAATCAACATGATTATTTCAGGAATCTCGAGTCCCATTGCAGATATGTGTTTCCCAGAAAAATAGTAACCTACTAAATGAAGAAGGTTAGTAATGTGTATTTACTAATTTGTGGTGCTGGCAGCCTGACACTGATATTGCTGGGATAAGTAGCTGACCATGATGTGCCTGTCTCAGGGAATTTTCCACTCCCAGTTGAACAATTGAGCATATTTTGGAGGGAAAAAGATGAAGATTCAGGATGGGTAGGTCCTTGTAGAAGCTTGTTAGCACAACACACATTTCATGCCACTAAAGTAGTATTGATACTTCTCTTGCACATTTTGTTGCATGCGTTGGCAATTTTTATGTTACTTTGATGAAAGACTGCAGTGGTCTGGTTGGCAAACAATTGCATCATAATTTGTTAAGCGTAACTGATGAAAACATTAATGACTTGAACTATGCTCCAACAAATGGTATTTTGCATATATATGTAATATGTATATGAGGTAATTCTAGTAATTCTCAGCTGAGATATTGACTCAACAGTTAACATGCAATAATATACACGCATTACTCACTCACTCTTTGGACTTATATTAACTCATCATATTGTTTTTGCAGAGCAAAGCAAATGATAATACTGATCTAGAAGAAGGATATGATAGTTCAAAAGATGAAGTTTCATCCGTTTCCTCCTACAATCCTTCCAAAACAAATGCAGACAGCTCCCTCAGGAGCTCAGTGTCGATGCAGTCCTTGTCATCACGTCTCTCCACAAGTGAACCATTGTATTCTCAGAGAGAACACCCAAGTTTCCCATCATATGGTCCAATTCCTCGATTATCAGTATCGGAGATTTCAGATGATCATGGTGGAGGTAAAGGGTGAAAGTTATAATCAGTTTTTGAATTATTTTTTGAGATTAGTTTTTAATTATTTGAGAACTACAATACTGTAAGGAAATATTAAGATTTAAGTATAATATCATGCTTTTGGTTCTATATGATTCTCTCTGCCTGGTGATTAACACTACCCTTTACTTTAACTCTTGTCATACTTTTTGAATGCTCCTCTTCTTTTAGTGATGTTCAAGGATTTAATCTTTGTCTGGTAAATTTTCCTTTTGCAAATTGAACATATTTGTGGTGCATCTCCTCATACTTATTTATTTATTCCCAAACATATAGGGGGTTTTGTGTGAGGCTGTGAGTGCAGCTTTGACGTGTATTAAATTTCTGATTGAACATTTGTATTTTGTATAATATATCCTTATAATTTCATAATAGTTCTTTAATTGATAAACATCACATGCAGGTGTGGTGTCCCCTCAAAGGAAGCTAAATCATTTGCTGTCTGATAATCATCCATCAAACGGGCAAATGTTTTCTCTAGATCCTGACCACTCAAATGATGATATTGGACTACCTATCACACCAAAATATGTTGAACCAGCTGGATGTAAGTCATCCTCACATCATGTTTCAGTTCTGGAGTTACCATATTTCACTGTCCTCTTTATTATTGGTTTACATGCCATGTGATCAAGATTGATTTGCAGTACTAAGTTGCCTTTACATTTTTTGCAGCAGAAGGCTTTATGAGAGGAAGATCTTATAACATAAGAATAGATGACCAAGTGTTGCTTCGTTTCTCACCAAAGAATTCTGATTCAACTTATTACTTTGGTGATATGGTATTGTTTGATTTCATTGCATGTGCCACTACATTACCATTGTTAAAAACTTAGAATTGATTATCTCAGTTATTCTGCTTGCAGATTGGTGGAGCACTCACCTTTTTTCATGGATCTGGAACACGGAGATGCCTAGAGGTAAAGGCTGAATTGAGTAATGATGTGTATTGAAGTGGGGTTTCATATTTAAATGTTTTGGTATTTCACAGGTATCTATAACCTTGGAAACATCAGAAACGATTAATCCTCGTGTGGTACATCCTTCAAGAAGGAGCTCACCCTCAATAACAAAGGTATATTTTCTGCATCCAGTGTTCTGAAATCTGAACCACTATGATATTCTGTTCTTATGTTCTAACATCTGGTCAATGGCTTGTTTGTGTAGCTTGAGCAACTTACTCTGATTAATCACAGAACATTTGTACTTAATTAGTTTTAACCTCTGCATTTGACCTACAACGTGGGAGTTACTTAATTAGTTTGAACCTCTGCATTTGACCTACAAAGTGGGAGTTACTTTAATTCTAAATGATATAGTTCAATTTCTCAAGTCTCAGCCTGTCGTCTGGCTTGGCTAAGGCCACGGCCGAATAGACACTTTCCCAAGTTGCCTTCAAAGTGGGAAATGTTTGTCAGGGACAAGTCAGGTTAGGATTCTATCAGGATTTGGTTTCCTTCTGTTATACGATTAGGAAGGCTAGACTAATAAAGTTAGCTGGTTGTTTAGGATGGGCAAGCAAGATATAATAAAGAAAATATATCTGAGTGCTATGGTTTACCTCATGACCTGTTGGTTCTGTGCCCGGTTCTGCGATGGCACTGCTGAAGCCTAGGGGACTGGGTCCTCACTCTCCTGTGTCCCACAACTATGTGATCTGATCCTTGGTGTCACAAGCATGTGGCACAACCATTTATATACAGTATAGACTATAGAGTATACTAATGCAATCTGGTGATTGATGGTCTGACCTATACATGAGTGTTCACAACCTCATGAAACCAAAGCTTATGTTGAATACTACTACAAAAATGCCCATGAATCAGATGTGTTTGCACATTTTTTATTGTGAGTTTATGGCATTATACTTTGTCTTTTTTCCCATGTATGCATGATGGGGTAGGTAAACATCTATCAGAGGGAGGTGAGAGAACTGTGACTTGATTAAACTGTGGTAGGTGAAGGTTGCCCTATTTGGAGGGAATAGATCTGGAATAGGCCACAGGAAAGACCACAGCGGGACTTTAGGGATTAGGAGCTTGTTTATTCATATTTGTTTGATTAAAGAAGGTACAATGCCCTTCTATCGTGATTCTTCTGCTTGATCCTACAAAATCTAGAAATAATCTCTGGAAAACACACACATTAATTATAAGCATCCAAAAAACTAATCCAGCCTCTAACAAAACAAACTGTGTGAACAGCACTTACGGCAAACAGTATCTATGAGAATAATAAGCATGATGATCAGTGCCACTCGAACAGTAGGCAGGTTCAGACCTTTCTTATTGATTGAGGAAAGGACATGTGCTGATGCTCTCAAATATTCAACATCATAACTCATGGCCATCTATAATAAACACATAAACTATTAGGTTGTTACATTCTAATGATAAATATATCATATATGTCATGTGTTATGGATTGTTATTGTTAACTTTTACATTGTTTGCTTCCAATGATAAACAGGAAAACTCTGCTTGCCTTTTGTCGGAAAAATAATTTAAATTTTACACTGTAAAGCTTGTGGATTGATTTTAATGATTCACCCATTTTCTGTGAAGGTGCACAGCGAGCATTATGAAGTTGTTGCGGATCTTCACCAGACAAGTTTTCTCTTTTCAGTTCCAATTGATGGACCAATGTCATTTTCTACTTCAAAAGTTTCTGTGAAATGGTCTCTTCGGTTCGAATTCTTCACAACTCCTGAAGGAATTGATCCATCTAGGTATGTAACAATATTAACTATTTTATGTGATGTAGCCTCTAGCATTATCTTGCACACCATGTCTCTTAAAAGTGTTAAGGAGGCCCTGATTTATACCTTCTTTACTGTTTGCAATTGCATGATGATCTTTAACTTATTCAATTACACTCATTGTACTTAGCTATGCATGGCAATACCACAAGCTAGTGAAGCAGAAACTTCTGAACGCATTATTACATTTGTCACCACAGCTACAATTAGTTACTTCAGAACTATGCTACTTATTTGTGTTTAGTGATTTTTAATTATTATCTATTTATCTGGTATGGGGAAAGCTTGGATTTTTTCTAGTCTGCTGCTGCTAGTTTTGAATCAGTAATTCTTCTCTCTTTGGCAGGTATGAGCATCCACTTCTTGTTGACAAAAGAGAGAAGGGTGACTGGGTACTCCCAATAACTGTTTATGTGCCTCCATTACGAAGGCAAGCAATTCATGGAAGAAATGATAGATCTGTCTTACTTGCAAACCTTTTCAACTCTTGAAGGTATGCAGTCCTCTTGTGTACAAGTGGTTTTTCGGCTATCCTGTTAGGGATCAACATTTTGGTTGTGAAAGAAAACCCAATAAAGATTGAGATTTTTGGTTTCCATGGTAACCAGAAATCTCTAATCCCAAAATACTTGATTGAGCTTTGAATTTTTTGTGACATGAACAATTTTTTTGTTGTATAGTTGATAGAGATGAAATTGTAGATGCCGTAAAATCAAATGCGAAACTGATTGTGCAAAAAGGAGACAATTTGAACTGAATTTTTCTGACCAGTTTTTAGTGAAATGGGGATCATTGAGAGATCTGGTTGCTGACTGAGACTTGTTCTGTTGATCCTGCCTTTTATTGGCACATTGTCGTTTCATGAGGCTGGTAAAGGAAATTTGAAGTTATTTAGATAAGAATACTGAAGTGTTATCTATTATTTCAATGAAGGCAAAAGTAATTTGTCATTAATCTATTCTAGGATATGTAAATTTGTATTTTGACTGAAATTTTAGGGAGTTTATTCTCCGTAGGTTGAAATTTGCTTTCCCCATGGAAGTTATCTACCGTTTAATCGAACACTATTTTGCTTATTTATTTGTTTTCTTTGCAGCTATATTCAACTGCTATGTTAGTTTTCTGTAGTTGATGGACATGGAGAATCTGAATGTTTTATCCTCTTGTTTTTGACCTCAGATGTGCATACAAGGTTTTCTGTTCGTCGAAACTACTACTATTTCTGCTTTTGATGAGCTTCCACGTCTGCTTCTGCTATCTGTAGTTCAACTTGCACAGCTGGCCAGATCATACCTACAAAATACATAGGATATCGGGGAAAAATAAAGTGAAGATAAATTTGTGTTAGATCATGTATGCATATCGCAGAATATGCAGCTATACCTGATTACCTTGATGTAACATTGGCACTGCTTGATACGGAGCATGACTGCACCGTAGACATTCCTTTGACAGATGAGTTAAACTCTTGGGGGGCCTGATTAGCCATTACACCCCTTTCGCCGAGTTTGTGTATACGTGGGACATCTACCTTGTACTTCCATTGTTTTGTTGGGACCAAGCATACGCTGCTTGCCAGATTACACATATCCTGCTTCTGAGACTGTTGTTTCAGAGTTTCAGTACATCATCTAGTGTTTGTTTGTTTGTTTGTTACAGTTACTTCTGTGAAGAGATTCCATAATCTGATTTTAGGGTCTGCAAGCATATAAACAATTGTTTCATTGTCTCCCGTAGTGGTGAGTAAAAGATTGTTAGAAAATTGTGTTGTGAAGTGGTTTATAAGAGGTAAGGAAGAGTATTGAAGGAACACAATTTCTTGATTGGTGAATGGATGATAGGGAAGGAGGTAGGAATGAAATCTTTTCGGAGGGTTACAAGTAGATTTCGGAGGGAATGCCATGTAGTATTTGACTAGCTCTTTCAGTTCTATCGAACTTTTGTGGACTCCATGTTGCTTGCTTTTGGGTAGTTTCAATGGGATGCCTATTTTATAGCATTAGTAGTGTGTTATGTCGATAATAGAGTTAAGAGAGGACAGAAGAAAAAAAAGAGGAGATTGGTAGAGAAAAGGAGTGGGTGGATGAGAATTTATTTTGAAGAAACCAACATTTCTATACATAATGCTCCCTCTGTTTTAAATTATAGCTATTTGTAGATTTTAGCATGTTTATTAAGATATAATTGTAAAAAACTCAAACTAATGCTCTAGACAGAGATAAAATAGAAAAAATTAGGAGGAAATCGTAAAAGTTCTAATATTTGGGTCAAGATTTAAATACTAGAGATATTGTATTTTAGAACGAAGGACTTACGGTATATAAGTATCTGATTGAGATCCTACCTTGTAATCTGTCTTGCTGGGTCGCATTTATTAGAAACAATGGCTCATTTGGGCAACCAATATTCTGTCTTTTCTATCTGTCTTTTCTGTGTGCGTCACTAATTTGATAGCATTGACTCCTCGTCTGTCGTGTTGGCTTACGAGCCACCATTGGCATTCAGGCCATGTATTGTCATCAGCTACACCGTTGACCGTTACACATTGACTTTGGAATATCGTAGAGAAAAACCAGTCAGAATTACAGCTTCACTTTTCTTTAGGCTTTAGTTATGCCTACCAATTCGGATGGCAAACCTTTTCTCTTTTGGCTTTTCTCTCGGTAAAGTACAATATTCTATGTTGCGTCAGAATATGTTTTTTTTGAAAAAAAATTCAACTCTAATACCCAATTCAAAAAATTGCAAAACCGAGTATCTGTCGACCGATCATCAGTTGAACCAGCCTACATAAGTCTTGATTCGACCGATGGTTGACCGAACTAGACTGCATCACCTTGATTTGGCCTACCATCGACCGAACTAGACTCGGTCGCACCTCGTGCCCCATCGCCTTGCCTCTCGTTCAACTGCTGCACTTTGCCGCCTCATCCACTACGTGCGTCAGTCGTCGTCGCCTCACTCGCTGCACGTGTACCCGCGGTCGCATTTATTTAATGGTGCGACGACTGGGGTCACAATAGGCGAGGTGGTGGGCTGCAAGCGGTGGCACCATGCAACAGGAGGCGGGCGCGAGCGACAGTGCGGGAGGCGATGCGGCGGGGGCACGAGAGGCGATGCGGCATGAGCGTGCGTCGCAACAGCAGAGGCGGGGCACGACCATTTCGGTTGATGGTAGGACGAACAAGGTTAACGTGGGTTGGTTCGGCCGACCATCGGCCAAACCAAAACTGTGGTTGGCCGATGGATACTTATTTTTGTAATTTTTTAAATTCACTATCTACAGTCATTGTTTTTTAATTATTATTAAAAAAATTCTCAGATATGCTGCGTGCACAAATTACTTTATGCACTACATCGGCACACCACGTTTCCTCTTACCAACCAAACATAGCGTAACACCATAGAAATTCCATCCTTCGAGGCAATAGACACTCGGTTGTTTTTTTCTAAAAATAACGGAATAAAATTTCCGGCCTCTACACCCTAGAGTGTACACAACCACGTGCACCCGTAACTAACAACCATGTTTGCATTTAGCGTAGCACACATTACCGTGATATCATATTTAAATGATACTATTAATTTTTATCATAATGTTTGACCGTTCGTCTTATTCAATAAATTTGTGCAAATATACACAGATATAAGTTATACTCGAAGTACCTTCAATAATAAAACAATAACAAAATAAATGATATTTTAAAAATATTTTTAAATAAAATGTTGAGATAAAAGTCAACGATATCATTTAAAAATGAATAGAAAGAGTAATTATAAGTTTTTGACTTTTTATAAGAAAAACTTCTGTACTTTTGATTATTTTTATAGAAAAATATGCTAACAATAAAACGTCAAATTAATATTATTAAATATATCGTAAAATGTATATTAGTATTGTATTTATTAGATATTGTAGACGCTAATATATTTTTCTTTAAATTTGATAAAAGCAAGAGAAATTTGAATCGAAAAAAAAATCAAAATACTTAGAGTGCTAAGAAATTGAAGAATTATATGCTACGCTCACATTGCCACACAGATGCCTCACTCTCCAATGACCGTTTTCTTTCGTTTTTCTGACACAAGTTGTCTGCAAGTCGGTATTAAAAACGGTTGCCGTCGTCGTCGTCGTCGCCGTCGCCATCGCCGGCAGCAGCTGGAAAGCTCTCCTGACATGGAAGGAAAGGAAGCCGAGAGGAAAGCGGTTTTGGATGGAGAGGTGAGGTGGTCTGCATCGATCTGGTTGCCCTGATGAATGAATGATACACTCAGCTCAGGGGAAGGATCAGAAATTCAGAAGGGTTTGCACTTGCATGTGTCACTGTCCCAGTGGCAGCAACTTGCTGATTTAGTACTAATGCTACTCACAGATGCATAATTAATTAGGGGTTGACAATTCGGGTCAAGCAGCTGAGAGCTCAAAGCTCATAGCCCTCATCAACAACCACCAATCCAACATGGCAGTTTCTTTTCCATTCAATCAGAAAACAGCCTTGTTCGATCCCGGTTTTTCGTCCGTTCTTGATTGCTGGTCGGCTTCTGGTCTCTGGTTTTCTCTCCATCTCTATTCCCTTGCGAGATTTTTAAGCAAAAAGACGAGATTTTTAAGTAAACCATGAACAAGTGCAGTGGGTTTTCTATCCTATGTTGCTGATTTTGATTTTCTCTTGCCTTTTTTTTTCTGTTGCTGTTTGTTTCTGTATTTAGTTAGGTTACTTCTCTTCTTGTTCAAAGCAAGTTATCATCTTCAGAAATGGTTAGTGCGGCCCGAAAGTAGTTGAGTGGAGTAACGAGTAATCAATTCTAAGGGTAATATGCGTCTTTCGGATGTAAAAACTACCTTTTACGAGTACCGAGTGGTATATTTATAACAAATTCTGATCTATAGAAGTTGATATCAAACTATTAAGTCATTTGGCAATGTTTGTTGTATGGTTTTTTTCTAGTGCATTGTGCTCATCATTGTTCATGTCCACTGGATGTCAATGGTATTGTCCTTGCTGATGTCCACTGCATGACATCACAGTTTGAGAGCATGAGGGTTTGAGTAATTGTTGATGTGTGCTTGATATGAAGGGTTTGGATCCCACCAATGAAGAAGCATTACAATAAACAAACAAAGTAGCACCTCCTCTGATAGCACACAGCAGATGAGGGTAGCATGAAGTGGTTGGCAGTTGGTACAGGCAGCAACTTGTGTTGCTCCAACCAGTACTGGTTTTCAAGTTTCAACCAATTACTAATGAGGTAACTCAAAACACCATCCCTTTAGTTTATGTGTCATGTGTTTTCTTTATTTAGCTTCCATCTTCCCAAAATGAGTAATTTTAATCACAAGGTTTGCACAATTAAAATTTTATTCCATAGCTCATATTCAAAAGGCAAGGAAAAGCAAAGCATGAAATTAAACAAGAAGCAGACTGGACAAGAACACAGTAATGCATTTAGGTGTGCACTTTATTGAGACTCCGTTAGGTCTCGTGGAATAGAAGCGGGCAACAATTTTTATTTAATTACGTGCTAACCAAGATTCGAACTCGATACCTCTAACTCTGGTATCATATTATTAAGTTGTATGCACTAACCAGTTCAACCCAAAAGTTTAAGCTGATGAGGAAAAATAGTCAATTCACTTCGTATTCCAACATAGTTGATGAGTAGTAGGGCTACATGATCCATGCATGTTCTCATGCTTTTTTTAAGGAAAAAATGCAGCTAAAATGCTTGCAAACCTTGCAGAAAATTTTGCTTTTGTTCATGAGAATTCCCACTTGATTTTTTTTTCTTATGCCAACTGTAGTAAGAAAAGGAAGAAACACCACCACCCAAAAGTTTTGTTTTGACCACATAGTTGGTCATTTGCATTGGACATTTGGACTTTCAGAGCCAGGATGGAGATGGATATCCAACATCTTGGAGAGACATGGAAAATGGAGTGTATGCAGAATAACTTCACCAATTATAAGTTTAGAAGACACAAAGAAATGCATGTGCTGTTCTTAGTTGGGGATGCATGAATCTAGCACTACACTGATAGAGGAATTAAAGCCATGAAAATGGCTGGTAGATGAGGGAGACACCATCTTATGCAGACAATGGTGCATGATGAGAGCAAACACATCCATTCAGAGAGGTAAGGTGGGCACCAATTCAGTAAATGCAGAGAGCAATTTCTTCCATGCAATTGAAGGCAGAAAATGATATCACAGGTAGGTCACTGTGACTGACAAGAACCTAGTAGAGATAAGATAAAGTCAATCATGTTGGAGGGGAGATTTTTGTTAGCTCTTGTGTTTGAGATAAAGTCAATTTGTCCATCCATAACTTTGATCAGTGAATTTATATATATATGTAACCTTCAGGCTTCAACACTGCCATTTGTCCCTGTTCTGAAAAAAAGTATATTATACCTTAGATCAGTACTATATAATCCTTCCAAAATGAGTTATTATTAAACTGACCACTAGATCTTGTTTATGATTGTAGAACATAGAAAGCTTATTGTGTAACTGAGAGACAGCACTAGCCTATCAAAGGGTCATTTTCTGCTAGATTACTTGCACATCTGCATATGTCAATGCCAACACCCATCCAGACTAAAAAAAATCTTCACATGGAAGAATGCTATAAAAAAAGGTAGGGTTATTCACATCAAGGTAAATTTCCAGTTGTGCATGCTGCATAGTCATAGACACCTGGTGTTCACATCCTTTGCAATTAGTAAGCATAAACAAACACCTAACTAATCAGAGCTTCATCTGCCTTGTTTACTGAAAGTGACAGGAAAATAATTAGCCCTCTCAAGCAAATAAACCACATTCCTTGGTGCAAGATTGGTGGCTTAATAAATGGAGATTAGAACAGTGATGGTAAGTACAATATTCTGAGTGACTGGTTATGGAGAGATCCATGTTTTGCAGCAGAGATAAACTTTTCAATTGCCAACCAAGATGATAAGTACAATTTTCCTTCTAAAACAAGCTTAGAACAGTGGCCAAGAGGGAGCTTTCATATGTGAAAGAGCAATGACATATTTACATTTGAGAGACCAGACAAATTTAATCACCCAACTTGATCATTAATTCTTTCTATCATCCCAAACAGGGAACCTGGCATACATATCATCATTGCAATCAGCGATGCAAGAACCACCAATCACCCTTGTGTTTATCTAAATCAAGGAAAATAAGAGAAGAAGAAAAAGAATCCAAACGTCCCAACCAAAATCCAAAAATTACCACAAAAACAAAATAGAAGAGATAGATAGAGAGAGAGAGAGAGAGCTGTATCCCAATTCCCAGTTAAGTTGCGTACATTTCACCAACAAAATCCATCCTTGAAGGGGCGAGAGGCAGCAAGAAGTCGGCAGCCATGTCCTCGAAGACGTCCTCCTCCAAGAAGCTCAAGAACTCTCCCGCGGTCAGGTCACTCCATAGCTCGCTGCGATCGAGGCCACAGCCGAAACCTCCTTCCTCCACCTTCACCTCGCACTTGATCTTCTTCTTGCTGTTCTCTTGCACCATGAACTCGCTCATCTCCGGCAACAACACCGCCGCCTCCGCCGTAGTCCTCTTCTTCTGCTTCTTCATCATCATCGTCGTCGTCTCCTTCTTATGTTCCTCCTCCTCCTCGGCGGCGTGCAGCAGCGGAGGCGGCGGCGGCGTGTCCTCCGAGCTGGCAGCTGCTGCTCCGCTCTTCCCGGTGAGCCGCTGCACGAGCTCCCGGAAGTTGGCCACGTCGGTCTTGATGATCTCCGGCGCGATGATGTGGATGATCTTTATCTTCGGCGGCCTCCCCTTGGGCACCTCATCAGAGGAGCCTGCTTTCTGCACCGGCAGCGCCGTCGATGGGCTCATGCTGTGACACTCCCCCATTGGCGTACGTGGTGAAGAGGAAGAGGAGAGGAGGTGGAAGAAGAAGAGAGCTAGAGAGATGATAGCTTGTGTGCTAGGACTAAGAGAAGAGAGAAATGGATTGTGAGAGAAGTGATGATGTGTTGTGAAGAGATATAGTTATTGTCAATGGAGAATTGTAGATGATGTGGTGTTGTTCTTGTTCTTTTGGAGTTTGGAGTCTAGCAAGGAGAGGTATATATGGCTGTGGGATGAGAGGAGGTGACTTGCAAGTTGCAAGTAGAAATTTAAGGATGATGGGTTTCAAGAAAATTAAGGGTGTTTGATGTTGAAATGTAGTTTCTAAAAAAACTAATGTAAGCTTTATATACCGAAAAACTTATCTCAGTCATGAAAAAGCTACAAAGGTACTTAGTTAGAGCAGTTGTGTATCGTATCCACGTTAGAACAATTTAATATAACTCAATAAATATGAAATATAGTAATTTAATGTAGATGAGTGAAGGGATCTAGTTGTAAAATCTAGGAAATAAGCAACTTTTAAGTTGTGCTATCAAAAAATTGTTTGGACTACTTTTTTCAGCTTTGATGAACCCTGGAACGGAAAGACTTATGAACATGCCAACAAGTGTAGCACCACCAACAGGATGTGTATACAACAAGCACAAGTATATATATCTAAACTATTGTTCAACTTTGAAGCTAAGTTTGAACTAACGCCTTGGAATGGAAAGCTCGATGAACATGCCAACAAGTGTAGCACCAACAGGATGCATACAAAATTAAAGCACATGTATCCATACTTTAATTTCTCTTGTGAAACCTAAGATGTTCCAGACTTTAGCTAGCGTCGACTAACGATGTCAATGCTACAATTATAAAATGCTTGTCGACAGACAGGTAGCATGTCTAGCATATACTGTAATTAATTTCTAATCCAGTGTGTCGTGTGCATATATATATTGAGAGGGAGCATATGCTTAGGTAGCTAGTGGCTCTTAATCACCATGCATGTTCATGTGGATCGTTTTTTTAGCTGCCCTAGATTGATTCATCTAGCTAGCCTGTACGTACATAATTTGTGGCACACGCCAGTACATAATTTTACACCACGAACAGTTAGTTAGTTGCTCTAAGCTACATATCATATCATATCCCGTCCTAATTGTCAAACTGTTACAAGCTACATATATACTAAGCTAGGGTTAATTTTAGTGACTATATGCATGCTTGCTTATATAGAGACATGCATGCATGCCATTTTGTTTGGACTTTTACTTTATTTTCAATATAAAGTGCAACTAGATGATGGTTTCGAGCTCCATGCATGTGGGTAATTAAGGTTGTGTTTAGCTGGAATTAATTTTAAACAGTTTTAAAATTAAAAGTTGAACCAAGTAGATTAATCCTCAAGAACTCATATTTACGAAAAACATCATATTTTTCAAGTGTAAAATAAAAATTAACCGGATCTAGATTTTATAAATTCTCAACCCACCATAATTATATTGAATTTAACTACATAGTTGTTGTTTTTATTAGATATTATAAGTTGTTTGGCTTTTAAATAGATCAAGCTTTTGTAACTTTAACTAATTTTATAGAAAAATATGTCAATGATTACAAAAATAAATTAGTTTGTATTAAATCTATCGTGAAATATGCCTTAATATATTATATTTATCTGATGATGCAGATATATGTTAATATATTTTTCTTTAATCTTTGTCAAAGTTATAGAGGAATTTGACCTTAAAAAGTAAAACGATTTATAATATAAAACAAATATAGTGCATAACAATTACCTACCATACCATATAGATTATTCATTTGTATTTCTTAGCTCAAATTAACTTTTCCAAAAATTACATCTGTCAACTAATTAAACAGAAAGTCCGTGCGTGTACTATCTACTATGCCCAAGTTGATCATTGGGGCAAGCGTATGGACACAATGCAAGCAAAGATCTCTCTCAACCTCAACCTCTGCACCCGTACACACATGTACGTAACTCGTGGCGCGCCGGCGCGCGCGCGGCGAGCCCCAGGCCGCGCCGCCCGCGCGCGGGGGAGGAGTACTGCAACGTACGCTCTCGATCGCCTCGACGTACGTACGTTACGCGTTCGCGCGCGGCGCCGCCGGGTGCGCGGCGCGGCCGATCTCGGGACACGCGCGGCTAATTAACGTGTTCATCTCGCGTCGATCGGTCGATCGATGGCGCGCGCGGCGCGCGCGCGCGGCGGCCGTCGATCGATTCCGCCAAATATGTTGGTGTTAGCGTTGATTTCAAAGTCGTCTTATAATAAACGTACGTATATATAACAATTAATATACCTGAAAGCTGCATACGATCGAGACGAAGCAGACAAGAAGAAGGCGGCCACAGCAAGCTCTGACGGACGTGACAAGAAGCAGCATGCATCAAGTTGCTGTTAGTTTTCTTCGGTTAATTGCATCATGAATCGGGGTCAACATCCAGAAAATTAAAGGAGACGTTGTCGATCGACTATATATTTTTCTCCCGTATTATTATTCTATGAACGCCTGCATGCTTAGCTACTCGATCGCCACTCCTCAGGAGCAGCTTAGCTTGTAATCGCGGCGAGACCTTGATTAGCTTATCTAATATTCGCAGCTAAATTTTTAAATTTTAAATGACTAATATACAGAAAAATACAGATTTGGTAGAATAAATTTATAATAAACAACACTTTCCTATTTGTCATGTTTTTAGCGACCAAGCTTAACATTATGACAAGTACGTAGTAAATAAATATCTAGCTGAGAACAATAAATATTCTATTCTAGCTGAGAAGAATGTAAAAAACTAATATTTTCTTGTTTTCTGTATATCAATTTATTTCTAGATTTTATACAGACTAAGTTTATCTAATTATAAGAGCTATATATTTCAAAAACAGTTACAGTTATAAACTTCTTCAAACAAGATCTCAATTACAAATCTGTCACTGTTCTAAGCACATGGTAAAGAAGCTAGCTCGCAGCAATAAATTGGCGTATATAGATTTCAATCTCCAAATCTTCCATTTGCCAAATGGACGCGTACTATAGCTAGCTAGCTAGATAGAGAGTGAACAGTGGACAGTAGTAAAGGACGTAGGACTCACCAATAATTCTTTAGTCGTATCGTATGGTCGAATAATCTAGGGCAAGTTGCAGCGTATTTTGTACGGTATGCATGCACGCGAGACCTACTGTTTTTTTTCTTGTTTTTGTTTTCGATCGAGTCGTGTCAACGCTAGCCTATGCAGAAGCTAGCGTACGACGCGGCCAATCAATCGCTGTGCGTGCGTCCATCGATCTCGAACATTTGTTCTTTGTGTGTGGTGTCAAAGCTCGTCTATTGGCCGCTGGTTGAGACTGAGATTAGATTATATTAACCAATTAAGGCTTATATATGTTTGGTTAATCTACCCACAGCTTGGATATAATAAGCTACAACTTTGCTTTTCCAGCGGTGTGCGATAATGCCAATATATATGCCATTTAATCATTGCATAAGATCTCAGATTTGATTGGTCTTTAAAGATTTAAACTTTATGAACATTAGGATTCGGTTTTGCCACCAATTTATATGCATGCTAGTAACGTAAGAGAGTGAGAGCTGGTGAGAATGACGCGAGTGGAAATAGGACTCAATTTCTAATTAACTTAAACACATATTTAATCAGATATACAGCAAAAGAAAGGTCCACCAAAGTATATGTTGGAACAATTGCGTTAGTTCCAGCAGGTTTTCCTGTGATGGTGTATGATGTGAAGAATGAACCTCGATGGGTTCTCTCAGAGGGAGATGGAGTTTATACTGGTTCGGGCCTCCCCTAGGGGATAATAGCCCTACGTCCAGTTTGAGGTGGATTTGGCATGGTATGCCTTAGTGTGGAGGAGAGAACTACAGGGTCTCATGGCCCCCTGGGGTGTATCCTGTTACAAGGGCTTGGCCTTGCTTTTATAGGCACGCAGGCCAGAGGAAAAGACTGGGATGCCCCCTATGAGCCCTAGGCTCATAGGGGCAGAGAGGGAAAAAGGAGCTAGCTACGGTACAAAAAGTGCCAGACAACTTTACAGCTTTACTGACGTGTCAGGCTGCGCCAGACTTTGACCAGCTAAAAGGTATACCGAAGGTAGAGGCTGGGGGGAAGGCTTCGGAGTGCACCCCAGAGGGGAGCTTCGAAGCATGCTCCGGAGGGCAGCCTCCGGACGGGACTCCGGAGGGCGGCCTCCGGACTTGGCTCTCGGAGGGTGGCCTCCGGACTGGACTCCGGAGGGCGGCCTCCGAACTGGACTCCGGAGGACGGCCTCCGAACTGGACTCCAGAGGGTGGCCTCCGGACTGGACTCCGGAGGGTGGCCTCCGAACTGGACTCCGGAGGACGGCCTCTGGACTTGGCTCTCGGAGGGTGGCCTCCGGACTGGACTCCGGAGGACGGCCCCCGGACTTGGCTCTTGGAGGGTGGCCTCCGGACTGGACTCCGGAGGGCGGCCTCCGAACTGGACTCCGGAGGACGGCCCCCGGACTTGGCTCTCGGAGGGTGGCCTCCGGACTGGACTCCGGAGGGCGGCCTCCGAACTTAGCTCCCGGAGGGTGGCCTCCGGACTTGGCTCCGGAGGGCGGCCTCCGGCCTCCTGCGCCCGGGGGGTGGCCTCCGGCGCCCTGCGCCAGGGCCCGAATTGGGGGCTCCGGGCCGGACCTCCTGGTTTGAGGGCTCCGAAGCTACGGGCCCCGAAAGGCACCTTGGGACCTGGAAACAACACTTAGAGAGAAAGCAGGCTCCGACAGTACTTGGCTCTGGGCCGAAGGCTGTCGGAGGCTGACGTCATTTGGCCCCTGTTTAAGGGAAATATATTTCCCCAACAGTAGCCCCTCGCGTGTAGGCCTTCGGGACGAAGGGGTGCACGCGCCCTTAGGACAAATGACCTGAAAACATGACTTCAGAGGAAACATACCTTCGGAGCCTGGACCGGGGGTAATAAATGCCCGCGCTAGTCGCCAGAACGGCCTCGGGGAGGCCGAACGGCTCCGCAACGGTCAAGAAAGTTACCGTTACCTTGATCTGGGCCGGTTCGCCTTCGCTGGAGGCCCACCTGGCGGTGGGTTCGGCCCACGACGGTTGGAATTCTTACCGCGCCTATAAATAGGGACTTACCGCGCGCGGCTTCGACACACCTTCATTTGCTTTCTTCTCGTTGCCTTGCAACCTTCGCTCTGTTCTTCTTCTAGCTTCGCTCTGAGCCGCCTTCGCTAGTTTTAGCTCTTCGCACCGAAGTCCCATCAACATGCCGAAGAAGGCGGTGGCGAAGCCTCTTGCTTTGGGCTCGAGCTCGGGCTCCGCCCAGGTGCAGGCAGCGGCGGCTGCGGTGGCGAAGACTGCGCCCAGGCGGATGGGGCCGAGGGACCTTCGGACGCCCTCCGACAAGTTCGAGCAGACCCTGGAGATGAGGGCCTCGATCTCCACAGAGGAGTCGGTCCGGAGGGCCTGCGAAGGGAAGATTGCGACGAAGATCCAACTTCGGGTCCCGGAGAAGTCGGAGGCTGAGCCGAGGCCTCGTGCTGACGAGGTGGTGGTGTTCGAGGCCTTTTTCGAAGCCGGCCTCGGACTGCCTGCAGTGGGGATGTTGAGTGAAGTCCTCAAGGCTTACAACCTCGAGCTCCCTCAGCTTTCGCCCAACGTCGTGGCGAGGTTAGCCGTCTTTGAGTGGGCCATGAGGGCCGAGGGCTGCGAGGGCCGCGCGGACGTCTTCGTCGCCCTCCACGACGCCAACTGCCAACCGAAGCCGCGGGAGGGGACGGACCGCGTCAAGAGGGCGCTGGCCTTCGGCAGCGCCAATTTCCAGCTCCGGAAGGAGTACCAAGATGCCTTCCCGGCGAGGGCCGTCAACAACAAGTGGTACTCGAGGTGGGACCAAGAGTGGTTCTATGCCTCCGTCGGTGCCAACTCCCCCCTTCGGAGTACCAACGCCCATATTTTGTACCGGCGCGAAGGGGTGGTGAAGACCAGCGAAGACATCCTTCGCTCGAGGATCTCGCTGCTCCGGAGAGTGGCGGCGAAGATGAGCATGAGGGACCTCGCGGAGGAGTTCATCACCCTCCGGCTCAGCCCCCTCGCGCGCTCCTGGCCGAAGGGGCTCTTTCAGGCTTCGGGCCGAGGTGAACTTAGCGAGCTGGCCTTCGACCGCTTCTGTAAGGCTTCGAAGTCTCTCTGCTTTTTAATACTTCGTAGACTTCACTTCTAACTCAAACTTTCCATGAAGCCGACCTCAAAATGAGGACCCCGGAGGACGCCATCGCGGCGGCGGATCGAGTCGTCGGGACTCCGACCCCCGAGGAGCAGAACCAGCGCCTTGCCCTGGTGGGGTCCTAGGAGCGCTGGAACAGAGTGTGGACCGCGCTCGACCTCGGAGGGCTCCCTGCTCTGCCGGACTTCGCCCACCTGACCACCTCGTCGGCCGTAGCCAAGAGGAAGCGGGGGGACGAGGACGAGCCGAATGCCTCGGGGGAGGTTGCGGAGAAGCCCGCAGCTACACCGCCCTCCAAGAAGGCAGCGAAGCCCCTGGCGGCGAGGCCTTCGGCGGCGGAGGCTGACGCGCACACTCCGGCTACTAAGGAGGCCACGGGTGCTCTAGCGGAACCGGCTTCGGGCGCGGAGGTGGATGAGCCAGCTTCGCAGCGAGGGAGCTGGAGGACGCACTTAGCCCCACCGGCCTTCCAAGAAATCTATGACGAAGGTAAACCTTTTATGCAAGCTTTGCCCCAATATGCGGATTTTGACTTGGCTCCCTGCAGAGGACGAGGACGATGCGAGGCCCGCTAAGGCGAAGCCGACAAGCGAGGGTGGATCGAAGTCTGCCGAGGCGAAGCCCACGGAAGCTTCGAGTAGCAGCGGCAGCAGCAGCGGCAGCGGCTCGGAGTCCGAGAGTACTTCGTCCGACGATGAAGGCAGCGGAGGCCGCGAAGTCCCTCGAGGCGAAGAAGAAGTGGATGTGGTGGGCTTGAGCCCCGCCTCGCCGGAGCCCGCGGAGATGACTGTGGCCGTGATTCACCCTTTCAAGCCGAGGGGGGGCGTGATGGCGGCGGCGATCCGTAGTTTCCGCGAGGCTTGTGCTTCTGCGGAGGAGGGGGACTTGGTGGCCCAGCTTAGCCTCCAGGACCCCGCGGACCTCTTTGTCAGTTCGAGCGAAGTCCTCCTGCGGGTGAGCGAAGCCCTTTGCAGCTTTGAACAATACTTTGTCCTTCGGTTGATATTCAAGGTTTGTTGAATTCCTGCAGGCCTTCGCACTGAACGCGGCAGCTTCGACTGCTGCCGACAGGCGGATGGAGCGCCTCGCAGAAGAGAAGGAGGCCCTTCGCCGCGAGGTCTTGGAGGAAGCTGAGAAGCGGAGGAGGGCCGAGGCTTCGGCTGCTGAGGCGAAGGAAGCCTTGGCCTCGGAGACGGCTCGGCTCCGCGCGGAGCTCCAAGCTTCGAAGGACGCCGAGGCCCGTCAGGCGAAGGAGAACGAGGAGCTCCGCCAGCGGGCTCGGGATCTTGAGAGCTTCGTCGTGGCTAATCTCGGCGAGGCCACTCAGAGTCTGACCGAGGTCCTTGAGAAAATAGGGACCGAGTGCCGGACTCCGGATTTTGGTGATCAGGACCCGATTGGGGACCGCGCCGACTTCTTGAAGACTGCAGCTTCGGTAGCGGACGAAGCGCTGACGGGCTTCGCTCTCATGGCCGGTCGCGTCGCGGGCCAAGGGGTGTTGCACCTGCTCCATGCCGCGGGGTGTGACCACCTTCGGGCTGCGACTTCAGTGACCCCAGTAGCCTTCGGGGGTCCGCACTTGGTGACGCCCCCGGCCGAAGTTCGCGGAGCCTGGCGGCGGCTGCAGGACCCCTGGAAGGAGCAAGGCTGCGAAGCAGTCCTCGACCTCCAGAAGGCCCTCCGACATCGCCGATCCAAAGCGCCTGCTGTGCCTGATCAGCCTTCGACTTCGGTACCTCCGCCTCCGAAGGTGTAGATCTCCTTAGGCCTTTTGTAATACTTAGCTGCAGGCTTGTAAAACTCTATCAGTTTATTAATATGAATGCGGGGGTTTTTTATACCTGCCCAGGCGCAGACTTCGAGCGCAGACCTCGAAGTCCTCGAGGACTCCGAAGAGCTTCAACAGCTGTGGGCAATCCTCGAAGTAGCTAGGTCCGAAGGCCCCCCTCGGTTTAAGCTTCCGAGGGGGCCTAACGGCGAAGCCATCTCCGACATAGCTCAGGATTTATTAGCCGCTGTGAAGACGGAGTACCTTCAGGGTCCTTCGTCTTTTCCTTCGCGTACGGCCTTAGCAGGCGACGAAGCCCTAGACTTTTCTGCCTTCGATACAGCACCGCCTGCTTCGCTAACTTGGAGCGACCTGCAAGGTGGAAGACGGAGCTTACGGGCTTCGGAGCCTGGACGGGCTAGTCGAGGGAGAGCGGGCTCCGACGAGGCGACGTCCAGCCGAGGTGGCCCTGGCCGAAGAAGGGGCAAGCGAGGGTCGGGGCCTCGCACACGGTTCTTCTTAGGCTTAGATACAGATTATACGTAGTTATTCTTCCGAAGTATGTTTGTAACACACTTCTCAACATACAATGAATAGAGTTTGTTATCTTTGCACACTTCGTCTGTATGCTTCGTGTTGTTCGGCTTCGAATGCTTTAGCTTGTTATGCTCGTACTGCGTACTACATTCGTACACCTCGTATACATGCTTCCCCCCTTTTGCTCGTGGCAGTTAGGGACTTAGCCGTTGCTGGTGCGGGCAAAAGAATAAACGATGCGAAGGGTGCGCCTTTTGGCGGCTTCGACGTATGAATTTTATTTAAGCGAAGGCCTCCTTTGGGCTCGAACGCTTTAGTTTGGTGCGAAGCAGGGCTTCGGTTTTAAATAAGGCGAAGGCCTCTTTTGGGCTTCGAACGCGCTAACTTGGTGCGAAGCAAGGCTTTGACACAACCAAGCCTAGCGAGGCATGCTTTGGCATGCTAGGATTTGGATGTTGTGCGTGAGCGGGGCTCTGAAACGCACTTAGATTATGGCGAAGTATGACTTCGAGACGCTTAGGCGTATTATACACGAGCACGCGAAGCCAGGCTTCAGAGCGTGTTTAGATAATGAAGCAAGGCTTCGGAACTTGGCCCTGTAATGAGAAGGATATTTGGTGTGGATTCACCGAACCTGTGATAGTGTGAGCCACCTTCGACTCTGAGCCACCTTCGACTCTGGGTCACCTTCGACCCTGGGGCGCTTCGGGTGCGGAGCCCGGAATCCCTGGGATGCTTCGGGCGCGGAGCCCGGAATCCTCGGACGCGTCGGGCCAGTGGCCCGGAGTCCTTTTAGCCCACTGCTACGGGCCCGGGGGCACTGTGTAGCCTTCGGAGGGGTACTCCGGATTTTATAAAGCGAAGCAAGGCTTCGGTTTTAAATAAGGCGAAGCATGGCTTCGGTTTTAAATAAGGCGAAGCATGGCTTCGGGTTTAAATAAGGCGAAGCATGGCTTCGGTTTTTAAGTAAGGCGAAGCATGGCTTCGGTTTTTGAACAAGGCGAAGCAAGGCTTCGGTTTTTGAATAAGGCGAAGCATGGCTTCGGTTTTTAAATAAGGCGAAGCATGGCTTCGGTTTTTAAGTAAGATAGAGCGAAAAAATTGTATTCAAGGGCGAAGCAGGGCTTTGGCTTTAAGGCGAAGCAAGACTTCGAGCTTATGTTAATGTAACTGCAAATTGGTGCATCGGAGTAAGGCTTCGGGCGGTACTTACCTTGTAGCCCTCGAGGCTTCGATGACCTTTGAAACGTGGAGCGGAGCCCCTTGCCGGAGAGTGGGCTCCGGTATGCGAAGGATGGAGGAAGGCGAATGTGGCCTTCGATCTGCACCCGAAGCCCCTTGCCGGAGGGTGCGCGAAGCGAGAAAGCCTCGATGCTCCCCCCTCGGGCGCACTTCGGGTTGCAGGCAGTGGTAGAGAACTTAGCTTCTAAGACTAAGTTCCCCACGGACGGCGCCAACTGTTGGAACAATTGCGTTAGTTCCAGCGGGTTTTCCTGTGATGGTGTATGATGTGAAGAATGAACCTCGATGGGTTCTCTCAGAGGGAGATGGAGTTTATACTGGTTCGGGCCTCCCCTAGGGGATAATAGCCCTACGTCCAGTTTGAGGTGGATTTGGCATGGTATGCCTTAGTGTGGAGGAGAGAACTACAGGGTCTCATGGCCCCCTGGGGTGTATCCTGTTACAAGGGCTTGGCCCTGCTTTTATAGGCACGCAGGCCAGAGGAAAAGACTGGGATGCCCCCTATGAGCCCTAGGCTCATAGGGGCAGAGAGGGAAAAAGGAGCTAGCTACGGTACAAAAAGTGCCAGACAACTTTACAGCTTTACTGACGTGTCAGGCTGCGCCAGACTTTGACCAGCTAAAAGGTATACCGAAGGTAGAGGCTGGGGGAAGGCTTCGGAGTGCACCCCAGAGGGGAGCTTCGAAGCATGCTCCGGAGGGCAGCCTCCGGACGGGACTCCGGAGGGCGGCCTCCGGACTTGGCTCTCGGAGGGTGGCCTCCGGACTGGACTCCGGAGGACGGCCTCTGGACTTGGCTCTCGGAGGGCGGCCTCCGGACTGGACTCCGGAGGGCGGCCTCCGAACTGGACTCCGGAGGGCGGCCTCCGAACTGGACTCCGAAGGACGGCCTCCGGACTGGACTCCGGAGGGCGGCCTCCGAACTGGACTCCGGAGGACGGCCTCTGGACTTGGCTCTCGGAGGGTGGCCTCCGGACTGGACTCCGGAGGGCGGCCTCCGAACTGGACTCCGGAGGACGGCCCCCGGACTTGGCTCTCGGAGGGTGGCCTCCGGACTGGACTCCGGAGGGCGGCCTCCGAACTGGACTCCGGAGGACGGCCCCCGGACTTGGCTCTCGGAGGGTGGCCTCCGGACTTAGCTCCCGGAGGGTGGCCTCCGGACTTGGCTCCGGAGGGCGGCCTCCGGCCTCCTGCGCCCGGGGGGTGGCCTCCGGCGCCCTGCGCCAGGGCCCGAATTGGGGGCTCCGGGCCGGACCTCCTGGTTTGAGGGCTCCGAAGCTACGGGCCCCGAAAGGCACCTTGGGACCTGGAAACAACACTTAGAGAGAAAGCAGGCTCCGACAGTACTTGGCTCTGGGCCGAAGGCTGTCGGAGGCTGACGTCATTTGGCCCCTGTTTAAGGGAAATATATTTCCCCAACAGTATACATGCTAATATGTAAATGTAAAAATGAATTAGTATTTGATATAATCCTAAGTATAAGTATGGTAAGAACTATCATGCATTGAAATCATATAATTAAGTGAAATCATATAATGCAAAATACACCTAATTAAGCTCTGGAATTGCATTTCCTAGTTTTAAAACTTTGGAGAACTGAAATGTAAGTATGGCTATACCGAGGTTGACATTACGAATACGACATGGGCGCCTGATTGGTGGCGCCCTAATTCTCCGATGTTTCTTTATCATGCAACTTGATGTTTTATAATTGTAATCTCTGATGCACCGATACTTCTCAAAACTCACGTTCCCGTATCCGATACGTATCCGATACGGCGATACGGCGATACGGCTCCGATACGCGTATCGGCGGAGTATCGGATAATAAGAATTAAAAATAAATCAAAATAATTGCCGATACTTTTCCGATACTTCTGCGATACTCCGATACTTCCTCGGCCCATTAAAAGTATGGCCCAATAACAAACCCTAAATCCCCTCTCTCTCTCACCACTCCACCCGGCACCCATCACCAACTAGCCAGCCGCAAAGCCTGGCCGGCGCCGCTCCCCGCTCCGCGCAGAATCGTCGGCTCGCCGCCGACTCGCCGCCGACTCGCGGGCTCGCCTCCTGTCGCCGGCCGCGATTGTTGCCGGCCACCGGCCCGCTGCTCCGAGCCTCCGACTCGCCGGCTCGCCTCACGGTCGCAGCCGCCAGCCGCAGGTCCACTGCCCCAGTGCCCCGGCCGCTGCTCGGCCTGCTCCAGGTCGCCAGGTCGCCGGCCGCCCGAGCCCTTCTCTTCCTGCCTGGACGCCGGCTGCTCCTCCCGCCTGCGCCTGGACACGACACCTGTCGCCCGCTGCTCCAAGCCTCCAGGCTCCAACAGCGCCACTGCGCCAGCCGCCAGGTCGCCGGCCGCCCGACGCGGGACACTTGCTGCTGGCTGCTGCTCGGCTGCTCCTGCTCCTCCCAGTCCGACAGGCGACAGTCCTCAACTCCCCTCCTCAGGTTTTGTTTCACGCAGTCAACGCCCAACAGTTAGCTTAAGCTTATATTTTCTGTTTTTTATTGCAAGCTCACTGTAAACTTAATGTTTAGTGTTTAGGATGGCAAGTTTTATTCCTGTTTCGAATCAAACAAATAGTAGTGCCAATTCCTCAGCTGAAAGTGATGATTACAATCCCAAATATCCTCTTTGGAAATATGTTACAAAGCTTGAAAGAACTGGTGGTACTCAAGGTGGAAATGCAAGATCTGAGTGTTCATTTTGTGGTCATATTATACCTGGGAGTTACTCTAGAGTGAAAGCACATCTTTTAAAAATTTCTGGTGGTGGAACAAAGGTATGTCCAAAAGTGACAGTGCCTATCCTTCAGGAACTTCGCAAAGAGGTTGAGGAAGCTGAAGCACTAGCTCAAAAAAATACCTCTAGTTCTAGTTCTGTACCTTTGCCTGTTGCAGTGAGCCCATCCTATTTGGGGGTTAGCAAATTGCCTCCTAGTTCTAGATCAAAATCCAAGAGAAGCAAACAAAGTGATATTGAAGAAAGCTTTCACCTTCAAGGTCGTCAAATGGCTGATGCTTTAATTGCAAGAATGTTCTATACTGCAGGTTTTATCCTTAATTTTTTCCCAACTTAGATTCTTTTTAGGATATTGTTGTTATCTAATGTCAAAAAAATACTGTATTTGTAGGCCTTCCTTTTAACCTTGCAAGAAATCCATATTTTCGAGCCTCTTTCAATTATCTTGCAAACACAGAATTGGGAGGATATATGCCACCATCGTACAACAAGCTAAGAACAATTCTTCTACAAGAAGAGAGGGCTAATGTTGGGAGGTTGCTTGAACCCATTAAGAGTACATGGTCTTCTAAAGGAGTAACTATTGCAGCTGATGGGTGGACTGATGCTCAAAGACGACCACTTATAAACTTTTTAGCTGTTACGGATAGTGGGCCAATGTTTTTGAGAGCATGTAAAACTGAGGGAGAGGTGAAGAATAAAGAATACATTGCTGAAAAGCTTGCTGCAGTTATTGAAGAAGTTGGATCAAAGAATGTGGTTCAAGTGATTACTGACAATGCTGCAAATTGCAAGTCTGCCGGGTTAATAATTGAGCAAAGGTATAAGAACATTTTTTGGACTCCATGTGTTGTTCATACCTTGAATTTAGCATTGAAAAACATATGTGCGGCAAAAAACAACCATGGTGAAAATGAAAATCTTGCATGGATTAGTGAAGTCGCAGCGGATGCTAGTCAAATCAAAAATTTCATTATGAATCATGGCATGAGATTATCAATGTTTAATGAATTTAGTAAGGTGAAGTTTCTTGCTATTGCTGATACAAGATTTGCATCAGTCATTGTTATGTTAAAGAGGTTTTTGTTGCTTAAGGAATCACTAATTTTAATGGTCATTAGTGATAAGTGGACTTCATATAAGGATGATGATGAGGAGAAAGCACAATTTGTGAGAACAAAGGTTCTTTGTGATGTTTGGTGGAATAAAATTAAATATATCATTGATTTCACGGATCCCATCTACTCAATGTTAAGAGCAGCTGACACTGATCAACCTTGTCTCCATTTAATCTATGAGATGTGGGACTCTATGATAGAAAAAGTCAAAGTTCGTATTTATCGTCATGAAGGGAAGGAAATGGATGAAGAATCTGAATTTTTTGACATTGTTAATGCAATTTTACAAGCTAGGTGGCTCAAAAGCAATACTCCTCTCCATTGTTTGGCACATTCTCTAAATCCAAGGTAAATATTGTTTGTTGTCATTGCCTTCTTTTTGTTGTTGTTTGAATGTTGGATGAGTTATTGTCTTTGTTTAGGTACTACACACAACAATGGTTATCTGAATCACATGGTCGTGTTGCCCCACATGAGGATGCTGAAATATCAGAAGAGAGAAACAAATGTTTTAGAAAGTTTTTTCCTATTGTGGAAGAACAAAGAAAAATTAAACAACAATTTGCTGATTTCTCTCTTTGTGGACCAAACTTTGATTCATTTGATTCAATTGAGGATAGAGCTCATTTTAATCCAAGGCAATGGTGGGGTACTTATGGACAACGTACTCCAGAGCTAAAAGCATTAGCTTTGAAGTTACTTGGACAGCCGGCTTCTTCTTCTTGTTGTGAAAGAAATTGGAGTACCTATAGTTTTATTCATAGCATCAAAAGAAATAAGCTTGCTGTTGAACGTGCTGAAGATTTAGTGTATGTACACAATAATTTGCGTCTTCTTTCAAGGAACTCTCCGGACTACAAATCAGGGCCAACTCAAATGTGGGATGTTGGGAGTGATAACTTTGAATCATTTGATAGTGTTGGTATTCTTGAAGTTGCAAATCTTTCTCTAGATGAGCCTGAATTTGAGAGTGTGGTTTGTGAACAAGAAGGATTGCTTACAGAGTAGCATGAGCTTGTTTGTCATGAACTTTTATTGATTAGCTTTTGATGAATTTATGTTGTAGTGTTGAAGTTTGCTTGTGTTGAACTTATCTTGTAATGTTGAACTTTGCTTGTGATGAACTTATCTTGTAATGTTGAACTTATGTTATGTGGTTGAAGTTATGTCTTAACTTGTGTATTTTATTTTTTTAATATGTATATACTCGCCGTATCGCCGTATTCATGTTTTTTGAAAATTGCGTATCGCCGTATCGCCGTATCCGTATCGCGTATCCGTGCAACATAGATTGTAATTGCGATTGGTTAGGTCCTAGTTCGTCCTTTCTTGCCCCTTGGCTGCTTCACGAGTTATTGGAAAAAGCGACGCCCGGATGGGAACGGGAAAAGACACGAGATGATCAGCAAGATGCCAAATGAAATATATTTTGTTACGACACAAGATTAAAAAAATTGGGTTGGAGAGCACGTTGCGTGCTTAAACATGTTTGATTCTCACAATTTTACTACGGTTTTGACCTTCAAAACATTGCAAATTTATTGGTACATGAAGAAATGAAGGGAAGAAATGGCAAAGCAGAAGCAGTGAAGGCTGAAGCCTTGCAAAGTTCTGATTTTTTTTTTATGGTGCGGTTGATTTCAGAACGATTAGATAAACCGGTCCTGGGCCAAGAAAAGATGCTCGTTTTCACACTGCCCCAAAAGATCGAACCCTCTACTGGGTCACAGGCCCAATTGCCCAAATGTGTGAGAGGCTTGTGAGTTGTGTCGCTGCAATCAAAATGGTTTTCCTCGGACTTCTCTCCCGCGGAGTTTTTTCTGCGGATTTTTCCTCGCTCGTGTCGCTGCAATCGAAATGTTATAGATCACTCCTATCTTTTGATGTTCTTTCCGAATTTGAAAAATCCCATCTTTTTTTTCTTGTTTTACTGTATTTCCACCACGCTCTCCTGCGTTTTGTTGGGTGTTTGTTCGTGGATTGGTATTTGGTGTGTTCCACAAAACAATGCATTCTCGTACGATTGCCTGCTCTCTGATGTCGTCTCCTACATTAAGGGGGGATTTGGGAGTGATTTAGTTGGGACAAATCCAAGAGAAGGAGAGGAGGTCTACTTGGATCAATGAGATGTGCACCAAGTGTTCGATGTATTGTGTCTAAGAAGTTAGTTGGCCTTTGGTTCGCTTCTTCCGTAAGTCTGAATGGGTTTCCTTCTCTACTTCTTTATCTGAATTAATATATGAAAACTAATAGGCTCAAAATGTATCAGTGGGAGTTTCTAATGCTGGCAAGTGGCAATGGTGGAAATGTAGCTACAGGTCCAAAGAGTCAGGTTATTAGGAATAATATAACCATTTATCTAGGTTAACTCATTGATGCTCTCCCTGACCATCACTGTATGGATGCCCTTGTTTTTTTGAGTGTTTGAACAAGATTGTGCAACTAGTCCATAATATTCATATGTTCTCTTTGCTATTAAAATTGCAACTGACTCACTGTATTTTCCAACATTCTTTAATCAAAATCTCAGTCAGATTTTGTTGGTTCCTTTCTGAACATATTTTCTGTCGTTGATACTTGATAGCATATATACATATGACAGTATGACTTATGTTTTTCTTGTGACTTAGGAGCTGTAGGGGCATGATCAGGTGCTGCTATCTGGTGTTTCTGTTCTGAATTCTCCCTCTCTTTTACTTCCCTTTTGTGGTGCTACCAACTAATTTTGGATATTAAGTAAGTATGACTACTAATTGGTTGGTCAAGTCAACCTGGTGGAAACTGTTGAATATCCATCTATCATCAACTTGAGGGGTGGTTGCATGATAGAAATTTATATAAAGGACAGAGACAAAATTGACTTTGAGGGCTCAGATTCCCACTTCTTGAGTCACTGTAGGCCTGATAGGCACACATACTTGGTTTACTTTCTCTACTTTCCAAACACCTTCCTTGCTCCCATAACATTTAGCTTCTTTTTTGGATACCTTGCTCTCAGTTGCTCTATAGTCTTTTGTTCCTTGCCTTGTTTCAGCTAGCTTCTTTCATTGTATTTGGATTCCTAATTCCTTGCAATTAGCAGCAATTCTCTCTTTTTTGCAAGATGGGCACTGAACTAACTGTTACAGGATGGTTCTTGTCGCCTATTATACGGGAAATGCAAGACACTGCACTGTCCTACATAAGGGGGCAATTTAGTTGGGAGAAGGATCAAGAAAAGGACCTTGAGCGCCTCGACACTATCCTTACCGAGATCTTGGCCATCGCGGATGTCATTGAGAAGCGGGAGATCAACGATGTCAACCAGAGGAAGCTGCTTCAGAAGCTCAAGGACGCCATTTACAGTGCTGTTGATGTGCTTGATAGCTTCCAGTACATGGCCCTGAAGTCTAAAGTCGACAGCCAAGCTATGGTAAGTCGCTTTACCTCATCTTGTGTTTACTTGGGTAAGCGCTTGGTGGGTGCTGATCGACATGTTGGAGAAATTGGATGAGGTTAAATCAGCTGCAGATACCTTGCTCAAATTGGTCAGTTTTGATAGTGCTACTGCAAAGCTGCTTCCAGTCACACAGGCACGCGTGACTTCCCCTCTGAAGGAAGAGAACCACACATATGGTCGAAAAGATGAGCTTAATAAGCTGAGACATCTGCTGCTTGTGCCAAGTGATGATAGTGGTGCACCTGGACCTAGTAACCCATGCATTCCTGTCATATCAATCGTTGGTGTCGGTGGGATTGGAAAAACAAGTCTAGCACAGTTAGCTTTCAGAGATGAACTGATACGTGCGAACTTTGGTCTCAGGATCTGGGTTTGTGTGTCTGATGTTTATGATGAGACAAGACTAACGAGGGACATCTTAGAATCTGTAACAGATGAAAATTACCACAGTGTTACTAAATTTGATGAGCTTAAGAATGTTCTTCAAGAAAAGATAAGTCATAAGCATTTTCTTCTCGTGTTGGATGATGTTTGGTATGATGAGAGCAGGACAAATTGGGAGAATGAACTAGTATGGAGCAAAGTTTTCTCGACATTGAATACTGGACTAGGAGGCTCCAAAATTTTGGTGACAACTCGAACCAACAGAGCCTGTGAACTCCTACATGCTGGGGCTTCTTTACCTTTAGGGGGATTGAATAGAGATGATTACTGGATGCTATTCAAAAGCTGTGCCTTTGGTGAGAAACATCCGGGCCAGTTTCCAGAACTTAAGGAAATAGGAATGCAGAGCACGAGGATGATTCATCTGCGCCTTTCCCTCTGTCCGTGGGGCTCGGAGACCCGCAATCCTCTCCAGGATCGTCAGCTGGGAGCACGTCCGCACCAGATGCAGCTGCTCCTCACCTGCCAGGCAATGATTCGGCCATCATTGCCGAGTCCCCTACTGATTCGACGGCCGGTACTCCTGGATATCCTGCGCCGATCGCCGGATCATCTGCGGCAGGGGGGGGGGGGGGACGGCCCACTACCAGATTGCAGCATGACATTGTCCAACCAAAGGTGCGCATGGATGGTACCATACGGTATGGTTTTCTTGCTGCCTCTGGTGAACCACTTGTACATGATGCACTAAAAGATGAGAACTGGAAACATGCCATGGAAGCTGAGTTTGAGGCACTCCAAAAAAACAAAACATGGCACCTAGTTCCTCCAAAAAAGGTTGTAACCTCATAGATTGCAAATGGATTTATAAAGTTAAAAGGAAACATGATGGCACAATTGATAGATTCAAGGCACGCCTAGTTGCTAAGGGATACAAACAGCGATATGGGATCGATTATGAGGATACTTTCAGTCCGGTAGTCAAGGCTGCCACTATTAGAACTGTTCTTGCTATTGCTGTTTCGAAAGGTTGGTCTCTCCGACAATTAGATGTGCAGAATGCTTTTCTTCATGGAGAATTAGAAGAAGAAGTTTACATGAAACAACCCCAAGGTTTTGAAGACTTCTCACGACCCAACTACATTTGCAAGTTGGACAAAGCTCTGTATGGATTAAAGCAGGCGCCTCGGGCATGGTTTGCTAAGTTAAGTAAGAAATTGTGTGATCTCGGCTTCAATGGCTCAAAAGCAGACACTTCTCTGTTTTATTATCATAAGGGTGACATAACTATGTTTATGCTGATATATGTTGATGATATAATAGTTGTGAGTTCCAGAGAAGATGCTATCACTACACTGTTGCAGGATTTAAAACTCGACTTTGCATTGAAGGACTTGGGAGAGTTACATTATTTTCTGGGGATAGAAGTCACCAAGACAAGTGATGGTATAGTTCTAACTCAAGAAAAATACGCGAAGGATCTCCTGACAAGAACTGGCATGGTAAACTGCAAACCAGTGAGTACTCCCTTATGCACTAGTGAAAAATTGACTCTACATGAAGGAACTTTATTGGGACCAAAAGATCAAACCGAATTTAGAAGTGTAGTTGGTGCTCTACAGTACTTAACTCTCACTAGACCTGACATATCATTCCCTGTCAACAAGGTATGCCAGTTTTTGCATGCTCCTACTTCAATTCATTGGGCAACAGCTAAGAGAATTCTCAGATATATTAAGTCATGTACTAATCTCGGCATAAAATTGTCAAAGTCCTCCTCTACACTTGTGAACGGTTATTCAGATGCAGATCGATTGGGCTGGATGCATAGATGACAGAAGATCTACCAGGGGATTTGCAATCTTCTTAGGCAACAATCTTGTGTCCTGGAATGCAAAGAAGCAAGCCACGGTGTCACGATCTAGCACAGAGGCCGAGTACAAAGCTCTAGCAAATGCTACTGCTGAAATTATGTGGATACAAACTCTGTTGAAAGAATTTATATTAATTTATATAAAACAATTTTTCTATATTTACATTCCCTAAATTTAAATTAATCAATCTCTACAACTATTTCTTGGTCACACCGGTGCAACAAAGCAATATACACGAGAAATTCACCATAGGGAATTTAATTTACAAGGAGAGGATGGACAAAGTAGGCTCATCGGGACGGGTGGCGCGGGTCGGAGGCGGGCGGTGGCGGCGACGCGGGCTGGGCGCGGGAGGCGGCGGCGGGAGGCAATGGGGGAGGCGGCGCGGGCGGGATGCGGCGGGCGGCCGGCGGGCGGAGCGGTGGCGCGGGCTGGGCGCGGGAGGCGGCGGCGGGTACTGTGCGTGTACAGGGAGTTAGGTCTCCCTGTTTAGGGGATCCGATCGGCCGCGGAAAAATCCCCCACTAGCTTCCATCGGCCACTGTGAGAAGCCGATTAACTTCCGTCGGCCACTGTGAGAAGCCGATTAACTTCCGTCGGCTTTCCCAAAAGCCGACGGAAGTTAAATTGGCCGATGAAAATGTTCTGTTTTGTTGTAGTGCAAGTCCTCCATGCGCCAAAGTATGGGTAGATAATATGGGAGCAAAATACTTGGCATTTAATCCGGTATTTCATGGAAGAATGAAACATGTTGAAGTAGATTATCACTTCATCAGAGAAAGAGTTGCAAGAAAACTCATGGACGTCAACTTTGTGCCCACTGAAGATCAAGTAGCCGATGGATTTACTAAGGCTCTTTCTGTAAGGAAATTAGAAAATTTTAAACATAGTTTGAATCTGTTTGGAATAAGCCGCCCTGAGCTCCTGTTCCTTCTCCTCCTCGGTCTGGGCTACATGAGCTGCAGCCTTCTTCTTCCCGCGGCAGTCTCTGGCCCAGTGGCCTACTTTACCACAATTGTTGCAGCGGTTGTCGCGTGGTAGCCTTCCGCCACCGGCATTGCTGACGGCCGCGTTCTGACCATCACGGTAAAGTAGGCCACTGGGCCAGAGACTGCCGCAGGAAGAAGAAGGCTGCAGCTCATGTAGCCCAGACCGAGGAGGAGAAGGAACATGCCTTGATGTACATCACCGCGGAGATAGAGGCGACCGCGACGCATGTGTCCACTCTCTATCCTGGATCGCCGTCGCCCGTTGTAAAACCACGACCCCACATTCACCTCGTCGAGCAGAAAGTCCTCCTCCACCTCAGCGAGGAAGAACAGGACACTGAGGGACCGCGACGCTGGGTGCTGGACACCGGCGCGACAAACCACATGACGGGGTCGAGGGCTGCCTTCGCCGAGCTGGACACAGGTGTCATTGGCACTGTCAGGTTCGGCGACAGCTCGGTGGTTAGCATCGAAGGGAAAGGCACCGTCCTCTTCGCCTGCAAATCCGGCGAACATCGCCGGCTAGATGGGGTCTACTACATCCCGCGCCTCACCACCAACATTGTAAGCCTCGGCCAGATGGACGAGGATGGCTTCAAGATCGACATCTGCTCTGGCATCCTACGTCTCTACGACCTACAACGATAGTTGCTTGCCAAGGTGCAACGCTCACCGAGTCGGCTCTACTACCTCGACATGAACATCGCCGCTCCAGTATGCCTCACCGCCCGCGTCACCGACGTCGCCTGGCGCTGGCATAAGCGATACGGACACTTGAACTTTCAGTCGCTGCGCAAGCTGGGTCGCAGTGAGATGGTGAAAGGACTACCGGTGATTGATCATGTCGAGCAAGTCTGCGAGGACTGCGTTCTGGCAAAGCAGAAGCGCACGCCATTCCCGCAAGCAGCCAAGTACCGAGCTCAGGAGGAGCTCGAACTGGTTCATGGTGACCTTTGTGGCCCGATCTCGCCACCGACGCCGGCCGGGAAGGTTTATTTCCTGCTGCTCGTCGACGACATGAGTCGCTTCATGTGGCTCACACTGCTGCAGTCGAAGGCCGCTGCAGCAGCAGAAATCATAAAGTTCCAAGCAAGGGTGGAGCGTGAGACCAGCAAGAAATTAAAGGTCTTACGTACTGACAATGGCGGTGAGTTTACCTCTGTGCAGTTTGGCGAATACTGTGCAGGTGAAGGAATCCAGCGGCATCACTCTGCGCCGTACTTGCCACAACAAAACGGCGTTGTCGAACGCCGGAATCAGATGATCGTGGGGACAGCAAGGAGCATCCTGCGTGCCCGTGGCATGCCGGGACACTTCTGGGGGGAGGCAGTGCACACCGCCGTGTTCCTGCTCAACCGGGCGCCGACAAGTGCGCTTGACGGGATGACTCCGTACCAGGCATGGTATGGGAAGAAGCCGTCCGTGCACTTCCTCAAGGTGTTCGGGTGCGTAGCCTACATCAAGCACACGCGCACGCATCTTGGCAAGCTCGACGATCGCGGCCAGAAGGTGATCTTCATCGGCTACCAGGATGGGTCGAAAGCGTACCGCTTCTACGACCCCATCACTGAGCGCGTCCATGTCTCTCGCGACGCCACCTTCGATGAAGGCAAGCGGTGGGATTGGGGGCATGACTCAGTTGTCTCCGAAGAGTACCCTTTCACCGTGGCGGACGACTACGAGCTACGGCGACATCACATTGAGGCACTGCCCGAGGAGCCAGCATCTCCAGAACAACACTCGTTGAGGCCCTCATCACCCACACATCAAGTGCACCAACGCCTGCTGCATCGAGCTCGACATCACCAGTGCCTCTGTTCGCGACACCACCGCCAGCGGGAAACCAAATCCAGTTTGCAACTCCACTTACTACTGACCCAAACCTCGATGCAGATGATGACGAGGAATTGGAGCACCGGTACAGGACACTTGCGAACGTCCTCGGCACGAACACCGTACCTGGGCTGGCACACCGTGACGTCGAGGACGCCGAGCTCCACAGTGTCAGTGTGGAGGAGCCGAAATCCTTCAAGGATGCCGACGGCGATCCAAACTGGAATGCAGCGATGGAGGAGGAGCTAAAGTCGATCCACGATAACAACACCTGGGTGCTGGCCGAGCTTCCGCGCGGTCACCACGCCATCGGTCTAAAATGGGTGTATAAGGTGAAGCGGGACGAGAACGGTGCCATCGTCAAGTACAAGGCACGTCTCGTCACGAAGGGGTATGTACAACGGCCCGGCATCGACTATGAAGAGGCATTCGCTCCTGTCGCACGACTGGAGTCGGTGCGCCTGCTCCTCGCCATCGCAGCGCACTATGGTTGGGGCGTACACCACATGGACGTCAAATCGGCGTTCCTGAACGGGGAGCTCCAGGAGGAAGTTTACGTGCAACAGCCCCCCGGTTTCATCGATGACAAGAACAAGCACAAGGTACTTCGCCTTTGCAAGGCGTTGTACGGGCTTCGGCAAGCTCCACGGGCCTGGAACCAGAAGCTTGATGCTTCATTGATCGGGCTCGGCTTCACCCGATGCATCGACGAGCACGGCATGTACACTCGTGGACAGGGTGTCGGGCGACTGATCGTGGGTGTCTACGTTGATGATCTAATCATCACTGGTGGCGACGCAAGGGCTGTGAGCAGATTCAAGGCCCAGATGATGAGCACGTTTCGCATGAGCGATCTTGGACTACTCTCCTACTACCTCGGCCTGGAGGTTACACAGGGAGCAACCGGGATCACACTTCGGCAGACTGCATACGCTGCCAAGATTCTTGAAAAGGCGGGACTGGCAGGCTGCCATGCCAGTGCCACGCCCATGGAGCCGAAGCTGAAGCTGCTCAAGGTGGGGACGACGCCAAGTGTGGATGCCACAGAGTACCGCAGCCTCATTGGCAGCCTTAGGTACCTCTGTAACTCCAGACCAGACCTAGCGTATCCAGTGGGATATCTTAGCCGATTCATGGAGGCGCCACGCCAGGAGCACCTTGTTGCAATCAAGCGTGTTCTTCGGTATGTGGCAGGCACACTGCATTGGGGCTTACACTACCACTCGGAGAAGAACGATGGAGAAACGCTGAAGCTGGTAGGATACTCTGACAGTGACTTAGCTGGAGACGTCAATGACCGAAAGAGCACCAGCGGCCTCATATTCTTCCTGGCTGGAGGGCCGGTCGCTTGGCAATCGACAAAACAAAAGGTGGTGGCTCTGTCTTCCTGTGAAGCAGAATACATTGCGGCCGCTGCAGCCGCATGTGAGGCAGTCTGGCTGGCACGGCTGCTGGCTGAGCTCGTCGGAGGAGAGGTTCTCGCGCCCAAGCTCAAGGTGGACAACAAGTCCGCCATCGCCTTGATGAAGAACCCTGTGCACCATGACCGGAGCAAGCACATAGATGTGAAGTCCCACTTCATCCGGGAATGTTGTGACAGGAAGCTGATCGACGTCGAGTTCGTCGGTACTGAACTGCAGTTGGGCGACATCTTCACGAAGGCGCTCGGTCGAAGTCGATTCCAAGAGCTTCGCGGAGGAATCGGCATGAAAAAGCTAGCATAATTGCTCTAGGACTTAGGAGGAGATTGTTTGGAATAAGCCCTGAGCTCCTAAGCTTAGAAGGTAACAGGCAGCTAGCGCCATTAGTGGCTGAGCACAGAATGCGGCAAGCCTCAGGTGGTTGGGATGGCAACCATCTATCACGAGTATGCCGGGATTGAATTGATGTTCTTCCATATAATAATGCATGTATTCACGATTTATAGCAATGGCAATCAACAGAGAACAATGCCGCTTCGCAGCATCTAATTCATAGTGTCCACTTCGTGTTTGAGTGCGTTGTCTTCCTCCGTTCGGAGTTCTGTCAGAATCTAGGAAAAGTGTGATTGAGGGGGGTGTTAGAGATAAAGAAGACCCAATCACACCGGATGTAATCTAGAGATAGAGATCAAGGGAGAGTTGGTTGTAGTTCAGTTAGAAAGCTAGATAGAGATAGAAATCTAACCAACTCATACCTATTTTATCTCTAACAAATCTGTACGCCAAGGTAGCTGCTTTACTGCCATATATAAACATGCAACCCGCCGGCACAAGGTGCACACGGCGTTTCTATCCATCTGCCCTCTGATTTACTTTCACCCCTGACGTCCACGGCGGAGGCGACGATACGGTCACTCTGTTTGGCTGGGCCGGGGAGCTGGTCAGCGCCGGGAGGACAGAGCTCATGCTACACCGCGACGACAACGACGGCAGCGTGGCCGCGGCCGACAGGTTCGCGCGCGGCGCGCGTGGCGCTCTGGTGCATCGAGCCGAACCCGGCGCTCCGGCCGACGATGCACCAGGTGGTGCAGATGCTGGAGAGCAGCGTGGCCGATGCCGAGGCGCTGCCTGACCCGCCGCCATGCTACATGGACTCGTCGCCGGCTAGTCGTTAATTGCACCCGCCAACTCATTACGACACTTTCTGCGCTAAAATTAAGACGAATCAATGTTCGCAATGGGGCCTTCATACTCGTATTTATACAAATCTTTTCGATTTCTACGCAATAATTAATAAATCAATTTAAATAATTTTATTACTCCTTGTTTATTTATGTTTATATGAAAAAATACTGCCGTTCATAAGAGGGGTAATGTTTATTTGACAAAAACAAATATATATAAATGTATAAAAAATATATTTAGAAAATAGTTAGTATCTACAATAAGATTTCTAAATTTGCACGTAAAAAACTTATATAAGGAATGAAGTATGCAAGTTTCTAAGAATGCAATATTGCGATAAATTGTCATGAAGTGTTTCTGCGCTAAAATTAAGACGAATCAATGTGCCAAATGCGGCCTTCATACTCGTATTTATACAAATCTTTTCGATTTTTACACAATAATTAATAAATCAAATTAAATAATTTAATTACTCCTTATTTATTTATGTTTATATAAAAAATGTTGCCGTTCATAAGAGAAGTAATGTTTATTTGAAAAAAAATATAGAAAAAGTATAAAAAATATATTTAGAAAATAGTTAGCATATTTAAAACATCTTTTTTAAATAGACCACACGGGTCTGACCTTGTTTGAAGGTCATGGGTGTGTCCGGAATGTGATACGAAAGGTCACCAACTCACCATCCCTACTGCCGTTTGAACACGCGTAACTCACATACTTTCACAAAATAGTTAGTATAAGATTTCTAGATTTGCACATGAAACAACTTATACAAGGAATGAAATAGGTTTTTAAGAATGCAATATTGCAATAAATTGAGTAAAGTGTAGTATCTGCAATATTTGTTTCTTATCATCTTAATCTTCTTCGTCTATTTATAATCTCGTTCTCTCCTCCAAATCCAAACCAATCCAAATATCTAATCACTCATCAGCAGTAAGATAAGACAATTAGCTCAGATCAGATCAGAAGACAGAGGAAAGCAGCAATGGGTTGCACGGCCAAGGCCGCCGTCCTCCTCTTCGTCGCCGCCGTCATCAGCTGCGGTGGAGCACGTGCAGGCGGCGGCTGTCAGCTGTCGGACATCCGCGTCTCGGTGGCGCAGACGGGGAAGGTGGTGGAGGGGCAGCCGGAGTACGTGGTGACCGTCGACAACGGGTGCGCGTGCCCGCAGAACGGCATCAGGGTGAGCTGCCCCGGCGGCGTGCAGAGCGTCGAGCCGGTGGACGAGAGCAAGATCCGCGCGGAGGACGGCGGCCTCTGCCTCATCAACGACGGCATGCCGGTGGCGAAGGGGTCGCCGGTGACGTTCACGTACGCGTGGAAGGAGCCGCAGGACTTCACCGTCGTCCAAGCCACGCCGCGGTGTTGACCGGCTGCGGAATCGCCGGGCAGAAGATGGCGGGAATAATGAAGTTAAATTTTGTAAAATTTCTGCTTTCCAATCGATTCTAATAATTGTGATTGATTGACAAGATTAATAATTTTTTTCCAACCTATGAGACGAATATGTTTCAAGTCAGAACATAAATATACTAACAAATCTCTTCCAATATGTAAAAGATCCAACCTCAAGAGGCATAAAAACACATTTGGATGAACACAAAAAATAGTGCCAAAATTTATCAAATAGAAAACAAGACCAACTAAATGCAGCCGTAGAGTTTTACGACGGTTGTAAATTTACGTATAATGCAAGGTTACACAATGCGTACGTCAGGGATCTGAACTTGAAAATTGAGCTAATCAGTGCAACATGTTGGCTCGACGGTTGTAAATTTAAAGAAACGTTGGATTGCCTTTCCAAGGGAGAGCTTAACATTGCTACAATTAACTTTGAGGTTATCATTTTCTTACCTGAGATAAAAGATGCATTGAGCGTTCGACCAATTTGCTTGATGAATGCCTGTTACGAATTTATTACTAAAGTTCTGACTAATAGGCTCTCCAATGTGATCAGTTCCATGATTAACCCTAGTCAATCGGATTTTATCCTTGGAAGGAACGTTCTAGAGGGGTTGTAAACATTCATGAGATTATACACGAGCTGAGACGTACAAAACAAAAGGGGTGGTTCTGAAGTTAGACTTTGAGAAAACTTTTGACAAAGTTAAATGGAGTTTTTTTAATTGAGGCGCTTCAGAGGAAAGGTTTCTCCAACAAATGGTGTGAGTGGGTTACACGAGTTGTGGAAAGAGGAAGAGTTGCTATCAATATTAAAGGTGAAGTTAGGGGATTTTTTAGAACATATAAAGGGGTGAGACAAGGAGATCCCCTTTCTCCTTTGTTGTTTAACTTAGTAGGGGATGCTTTGTCCGAGATTTTAAAAAGAGCTAGTGAACATGGGCATTTAAGAGGTTTGGTGCCCCATTTAATGGAAGGAGGGATAACTCACCTATGGTATGCAGATGATACTATTATAATGATAGAGCCTTCAGAAGAGAAACTTGATGGTTATTAAGTTATTATTATGTTGTTATGATGATATGTATGGATTAAGGATTAATTACCAAAAAAGCGAGGTGTTTGGGTTTGGGACCTCCTTGGATGAGATTCAATGGGTGGCAAATGCCCTTAATTGCAATTTGGGAGAGTGGCCCTTGAATTACCTAGGCTTGCCCATCAATCTCACTAGACCTAAAAATTCTGATTTTGAGTATCTTGTTAAAAATATTGAGAAAAGACTTGCTTCGTAGAAATCTAGTCATTTGTCATATGGAGAAAGGATGGTCCTTATTGATTCTTGCCTTAGTAGTGTGCCGATGTATTCCATGGAGATTTTTATGTTGCCAGATGGTATCCATCGTAAGATTGATAGCATTAGGTCTAGATTTTTTGGGGAGGGTTTGGAGGATAAGAAAAGGTATCATATGAAGTGATGGCAATCGCTGTGCGCACCAAAAAATAGAGGGGGCATGGTTTTATGGATACAAAAGCATTTAAACAGGCTCTTCTTTGTAAATGGATTTTTAACCTTGAAAATAGACACGCTAGATGTTGTTATGAGTTGTTAAGGAAAAAAAATACAATCTGAACAAAGGTTTTTTTCAATCGTCTTTGCTTTGGGGTTCCTACTTCTGGAATGGCCTTCATAAATTAAAGGCTTGGATTAGAAGGGGTGTGGTTATAAAATTGGAGATGGTTCAAGAGTTTCTCTTTGGCATGACATTTGATATGAAGATGTTCCTCTCCAAATACAATATTTTGAGCTGTTCCGAATGAGTTGTAATCCCGAAGTGATGGTGGCTGAGATGTTACATCAGTTGCCATCTGGGAGGTTGTTTAGGAGATCGCTGAATGCTTCTGAACTGATGGATTGGCAAATGTTGAGTTCTATCTTAAATACCTTGGTGGTCACTACAAGTCAATACCAAATGAGTTGGTTGATGGATAAAAAAGGGTTCTCGGCTAAATCTGTATATATGATAATGAAAGATAGTGGGGTATTAGATGAAAAAAAGTATGCTAATATGGAAGAATAGTATGCCTCTCAGAGTGAAGATTTTTCACTTAGTTAATGATGAGGGGGCGTATTCAGGTAGGAGAAAAATTAAGGAAAATGAACCGGGGTGGTGAGACACATTGCAGGTTGTGTAATCAGCTTGAGAGTGTTGATCATCTTATCTTTAATTGTCTCGTTTCTCAGTTTCTTTGGTCTTTTGTGAGTGATGCATTGAGTTGAGGGTGGGTTCCTGTACACAAAAAAAGCCTTTTGGATTTGATTGGGGGATTTCTAGATGATAAGAAAATCAAAATTGCTATTCAAATTTTGGGTGCGGGTGCTTGGGCCATTTGGTGGCTAAGAAGAGCTCCTTTGGAATGGAGTATTTTCAAAGGAATTTTAGAGTGTTTAGTACAATTCCCACAAAAATCCTATAAAATTCCTACATTCCAAAGGAGCTCGAAATGATTTCATTTTCAGGAGCAAGATTTGCTCTAATGTTTTTCAGATTGTATTCAAGCTAATAAATTTTCTCGCTCAGTGGTTCCAACTCGTTCCAGCTTGGCTGAGAGAGGAAACTACAAGATGTCTCGACTTACTCCGTGCCAGGCTTCATCAATTGGTAGGGAGTGAACAAAGTTCAAGCAATGTGTTGCAAGGGTGAAGAAATCTGGTCCGGTGGATAAAAGTCCAGTCTAATGGTGGTTGTTTCTTTGCTGACAATAGTGGTTCTTTAGCTGGAAAGTGAAACTGTTGTTTGAAATAGTTGCTGTCTGTTGTGGCAAACTATTTTAACATAATCTACTTTAGGTCTCCTGGATCAAGTCTTTTGGAGGTGTAGCTCCTGGCTGTGTCCTTATCTGCTCAGTGTTTCTAATGCTTCATGTAATTAGCTGTTGTGGTGGTTGGCTGGAGAGATTAACTTTTGTGCTCTTAAATGTAAACCGGTGTCCCCGGTATGAAAAACCTTGTTACTTAACTGCTTCCAATGTCAAGCATGGCCACCGGTAATGGTGTGCCTTTTTGTGTGTGTGTGTGTGTGTGTGTGTGTGTGTGTGTGTGTGTGTGTGTGTGTGCGTGTGTGTGTGTTGTGTGTATATATATATATATATATTGGCTCGATGAAGCGCCACATAGGATTACTTTGGGACATCGACATCACTACAGCGATATTGGTTAAGGATCTGAATTGTGTTGGATTGATGATTGCACGCTACATGCTATTTGTCTGAAGTGCCATCATCGATCTACTTGACTGTACATCTGTTGGCTTTGATTTCTACTGAATACTGAAAGTTCAGAGACAGCAATGAAGAAACAAAGGTGTGAACTAAAAAGGATTTCTTCCTCCTTGTCAAATCTTTGTTCTGTCAAAAGCACTTGTGAAATCCATGAGAAATCCGACCAATCAGGTAATACAAAAGGCAAACCAGTGTAGATGCACGTTAAGGAAGGTGACATTCAATTTTCAGAACATACACGTATTCATTGGTATTCAGTTAATGCCAGACAGACAGGTGAACTGCAGACAAACATCGATTGCATTCGCTATAAGATTTCTTCTCCAGCAAATTTGCCACTTCCACAAGAATACCTGGAATGAACCTATTCTGCTAATTAACTTTGAATGAACTGAGATATGCAGCTCTAAAATAAGACTGAAACATCAGCCGCTGATGTTGCCTAGCCAGAAGAGCATAGGGAACTGCACAGCCCCGAGGAAAAGAAGAAAGTAGTGATTCCTGCTGGGATGTCTCTCATAACTCCTCGGCGCACCCAGAAGAACCCTCTTCATTGTCTTAACCAGAAACACTCCGGCGCAGATAGAGAACCAAGGCAGTATAAAATAGTATGACATGCTCCAGAAGATGCCGACAAGCATTGCAAGTGATGTACCAGCAAATCCATACCCAGCATAGGCCACAATGTCCAGCAATGGTGCTTCGCCACTTCCCAGCGTGTACAGTAAAACTCTGATCAGGATAACTTGCAGAAACCAGCCAAGTAATCCTTTTGTGAACTGTAGAGTGAGTGCCTCTGGAGTAAACCTGCATTCAGGAAAAATGTGTTTCAGACATGCAGCATTGAATCAAGAATATCCTGTACAATCAGTAAATGAATATTATTAGCACTTGGTAATTGATTGAACTAGAAATGTGCCTCAGGACTGCATCATTCAAGAAAAATAGCGCACAAAAGAAAATTTCTAGATACTCCTACTCTATAGCACTTCTCCAATCTCCAGATATCCTTCTCTTCTCAAATTCTCAATATAATTATTGTTCCTAATGAAAAGCCCTCACACTGATCAGAGGTGCATATTTGTCCACTCTACTCACCCACTACTCAGTGTTCCTTCTTGCCTACTTAAGATACAGCACATCAGCACTACAAAGTACAAAATTGTTATAAGACAACATGTTGTTACCTCCCAAGAATACCCAAGGCATATCCAGCAATTACAACATATGTGCCAAAAGCCATCAGAGGAATATACAGATCTGGAGCATTGATATCTTGAATTGGAGGCTTGTATGAGAGCCTTCCTCCCACTGGTTCTGTTATCCTTGTCCAGTGCCCCTGAAGGAAGGGAATTGGGAAATAGGTTGCATGAGATTTCACAATTAGCATATTATATACCCCCAAAAAGGTAGAGGTTAAACCTTACCCGGTGCAGGAAAGGAAATAAGATCACCTTCAACTTGTTCCTCACATACTGACTGTTGACTTGAAAGTAATACTGAGGATTGGACAAATACTGAGTGATCTGTCCACATGATGATGCAAAGTTAAGATTTAACTGCTCTGGGAAAAGCACATAATACACAAAATATAGATGGCATACATTTCCTTAAATGAAATTATATTGATGACTTACATTGCTTTGCATAAACTCAGAGCTTGAACCTAAAAATTTCTCACCATATGCTCCTAACCCACTTCGGATGAGTCCAGGTCCAGGTCCATATAAAGCACTTTCAAAAGGATTAGCTTGCAAATTAACAGGTCTGCCTGCCAGCCCTCCAAGATCACTGTTCATTGCTGCCATGCTAACTGAATAAACAAAAAACAGATGAAAAAACTCAGTAATGCATCAATGTCCAAGTAGCATGCGAAGAAACCTAATGGCCATCCATTATCTCAATAGAATTCTAATAAAACTAGTGGACAAAATGCTGTTGAATGCAGCTTTATTCTCATGATGATTATAATACTGTAACATAATCAATATATGACAAGTAGCCACATTCTAGCGGACCATCTGAGTATGATGTGCAGAGAAGATATATTGTAAAGGTATACTCAAATAAGGGTAAAATAGCATAATGTCATATTGCCAACCAAATGCCATAAACTAGCTAATTCTTGGGGAGAACCAATGTGGATTTGCATTCCCAGTGTCCATGTAAACAACAGCAAGTAGCACCAACGAAGACCAACACCTTGAAACAAATTATGCTACCTAGAAGTGCAAATTAACAGCAAGAGAAACACCCCCTTCAGTGTAAGTGTGTAACACATACACGATTATTGATACCACTAACACATGAAACACATGATGATCAATAGGTCCGAACTCGGAAGCCTTGAATCAAACTCAAAATAGAAACTTATCTAACGTTTGTTGGTCATAAGCCCTCAACCATTGTGAGATCTTCAGCAGAGTCAGGAAGCCTCTCCCGAGACTGAACACTGACGCGAACAGTCCCTAGCCCATCGACTTACCACTAAGATCAGCAAAGATACTGTTTAATCTGTACCACATCAAGGATAGAATTGATCGAGATTTCGAAATCGCCGCGCCGCAGAAACAAGGAAATATGTGACAAAAGCAAAGATCCCTATTGCAGCCATGGCACCGGTGCCCACAACGCGGGCGCAGCTCGTGGACCAGGCCCCCAACCCCACCTCCCCAGCCGCCGCATCTCTCTCCAAGTCCGTCGCCACCGCCGCCTTCCAAGCGCCCTCCTCCCGGAGTCCGAAAATCCAACCAGAACACCTAGACCTCGCTCACCGACCGGATCTTGGACCGCATCCCCTCCCCCAATGGCACCAGCGGCCTCTCTCTAGCTTAGACTTGCGTGGCCGTGAAGTTCCTCGATCCAGCCATGGTGGCCACGGTCGGCAGCGTCCCTACTCGATCCAGAGACAGCAGCCATGGACCGAGACCAAGAACCGGAGTGAAACTAGGGGGCGAAGGGAAGAAAACTTCACCTGCGGTGCGGCGGTGGCCGGCGGCGCCGTGATTCGTCGGTAGGAGAAGAGGCGCGTCAAGCGTGGCGTGGGCAGCGCGTCGTAAAAAAAGTCGGAACAGCCATCGAACCGGGTAGAGTCCGGTTCACCGGTTCGGCTGGTCTATTTGTTTATCCTTTATCTTTTCACTTAAAAACCAGTTAAAAAAACTTTCTGTTGTATTAAAAAAATCTATGAAAAATATAAGTTCATCTTAATATTATTTGTTTATCTTTTATATTTTTACTTAAAAACTAGTTAAAAACTTTCTGTTTGTATTAACAAAACCTACTGCAGTTGTAGAATGTGCAACAATTATTTTGTACGAGCAAAATAATTGTTATGGTTAGAAAAACTGGTTTCATCTAATATTTGCATTTGCTTGATTTAGCTTTTAGCTTTCTAACTAAAAAATATTTGAAAAAACTGGACCAAAACACACTTTACCTCGGCTGCCAGATCAGAACTTGTAAAAAAATCCTAAAAGTGTAAAACGGTACTCTGCAAGAAAGAAACGGGTCGAAACAACGATTTTTTTTTAAAAAAATATTATTGTTTTAAAAAATCAAATCCGGTAACGAGATTCAAAAATTACAAAAATGTTCAGCCACGTTTTGGCACTCCATCAGCAAATTTGGCCACGTCAGCCTCGTTCGGCAGTTGAAGTTCGAGCTGAAGTAGTCGTTGCGGCACTGATGTTCTTGTTCGGTTGTTGAAGTGCTGAACGAGGCTGACGTGGCCATATTCGGGAGATCAAGTGCCGACGGAAATCTATTTTTATAATTTTTTGAGTCCGAATACTAGATTTGATTTTTTTAAAAAAATATTATTTTAAAAATATGGCACCTCAAATTAATGAGAAGAGCAGCTGTTTTTCAGAGAGTAATTGGTCAAGAACAGGGAACAGAAAGTGACCTTACTTTACTTGCTTCCACTGTAGGAAACAGGTACAAGAAACTCGAACAGTTCACATCAAATGAATGGCACATCTTTTCCACTTTCCAGTGCTAAATTCAGAAGAGCAAACAGAAAATTAAACTTGCTACCATATTCTTGATGTTTCCCTTTTGCTCAAACTGCATGTCCAATAACGGATTGCATTCTATCAGGAAGAAAGCAAACATCTTGCAATGAAGATAGAGAGTGTGTACAAGTGTATAGAGAGTGTCAGGTTCGTGTAACTCTGCCCAATGTTTTCAGAACTTGTTGCGATTTTGATATGGAGAAACATTGGGCAAGCATCTCTGAAAACAATCTGTCAGGCAGAGCTCTGAAAATCATTGGGCGGCCATGTCGGATTGTCGCGCAGACAATAATTTAACAAGCATGGATGAACAGACCACTGTTGCACCCATTCCACTCGAGTCGTCACTAGAAATCTAGAATTGAACAGCGTAAAGGCAGAACAAAGCGGAAATGCCCCGGAAAGGCCGGAATCATGGGCGGTTTGGTCGGTAGCGAGCTAGCTGACAGCCTCAGGCGACAGAGGAAGACGATGATCCGAGCAGCTGGATGACGCCGATGGAGTGAGTGGTCGCATCGCTGGGTCCTCGGAGAACCTATCCAGCTGACCGAAAATACGTTGGTTCCTCGAGATCTACGTAGAAAATGAGGGGTCGTGTTTGCATTCGACAAAAAAAATTATCGATTTATCACTTTCAAGATGACATCTTGATCAAGCTTGTCTCTGTGAATACAAGACCCTGCTGTATGTCTCTAAAATTAGAAAATGCATGTGATCAAAACATACTTTCACTTAATTACACAATTGATTTCAATACATGTTATTTCTTATGGTACTTACAAATATATCAAATACTACGTGCTTGGCCGCGCCCTGGACCAGAGTTAGTACGAGTACGAGCTCAGATCAAGATCACGCCGGATTCTGGGTGTAACTGCTCTGCTGTGCTGAGCCTGCCCTCACTGTGACTGGCTCACGCTGCATCTGAACTCTCTCTGAAGATTTGTTTCAAGGCCCCAATCCGTAGGCAGGCTAGCTCTCTCCTCTTTGCCTCTCTCCGGTCACACTCGCCCAGTTCATGTTCAGCTCATCTCTTTTGCAACCAAAACCAGTTAACCACTCTTCTGTTGAGTAGTCATCTCTTGTGCAAATGCATACACATATAATCACTTTGACCATAAAGCTCTGAATTTTCGAGTTTGCAGAATCATGGGCAAGTGGCACATGTTTCCGGGGGTGCAAGCGCAAAAAACACTCTTGCAGTTGCAGGTCGTCCTTAAAAGGGAGGCCGCCGCGTCTGCAGCTTCTGCCACTACCGCAAATCCCAATAAAGCGAGAGCAGAAAGGAAGGAGGAAAAACATCCTCCTTTCTACTACTCCTCTGTGCTCTCATCTTTGACTCCTCCCTTCCAGTCCTCCCACCACAGGCCAAAACACGGCACATTTCGGAGAATCGGGGTTCAGGTTTCAGACTTAGACCAAGAAACAAGAACAAGGCCGACACCAAGCACTACAATCCATTGCAGCCACTCCCTTCCCTCCAAAGTAGGCATTGATCAGCTGAGGGAGCAATATCCAGGTGTGATGAGCTCGGTGCTGCTGTTCTTGCTGCTGCTTTCTGGAGTGAGCTTCTGTGGCTGTGTAAGGCTTGGCAATGGCGGCTACGAGGACTGGAGGATGGGCACAGCGACTTACGTCAAGGAGTCCCTGGGGCACCCGCTGAATGATGGTATGTGCAATGTGGTATATGTGTTTAAGCTTCTGAATCTTTTTCGGTTGGTAGAATCAAGAACATGTCTTTCTCCATTTTCTTTTGGATGGAGTTGGCAGCGTAGTGGGTTGGTAGAATCAAGAACAGATCCAGCGTAGTGGGCAGGGAAATGCTACTAAGGAATCGCAGTAGGAAGCATGATTTCAGATTCACTGCTGAAACTTGTTCCTGCCTTTCTCTTTCTTCAGATAGATTGTGACTCTTCGAACTGAACATTCAATGTTTGTCCTGTTGATGGTAAAAAAAAGTTTCTTTTTAGGATTATAAAATAATGTTGTTGATGACAATGATAATAATGCTGCCTTTATAATCAACAACCTTTCTTGCGCATTAGTGGACTAATGCTATGCTAATCAGCTGAAATAAAGAAATAATATGAGTGCATTATTGGACTAAGTGGGCCTTAAAATTTTCATCTTTTTTTCCTTTTTGATGAGTAGGTTGTAGAAAAGCTGAGGCACATTGAATGCATTGACAATACTCAACAGTGATGAGTGGCAATCTGGTACAATGTGTTCTTTCCTTGCTGTTATTGCTGGTGTAGTACACATTAAAAACCATGCAAAGTACGTTCAGTTATTGCTCCATGGATTAAGTGATAAAAGTAACCAACACATTGTCAGAACAAAATTCATGGCAACCAAACATACTGCATTTCCTCACTTGACATCCTGGATTCAAGGACGCAAACTTATCAATCAATCCTCACACGCTGTTAGCTAATGCTGAAGCTGGTACTTCCCATCTCACTTGATAATGGAGCAAAATTACCTTTTTTGTCTGATGCAATGGTTGTCTGAACTCTGAAACTGTCTGATTAAGTGTCAAAGTAGCCAACCTTGTAGCAGAGCAAGATTCATGGCAGCAACCAACCATACTATCTACAGTATCAACTATCAATCTTCACATCTTGTTCGTTCTATAACGTTGAAGCTGATAGGAAAAATTATCTCTTTTTTTTGTCTGATGAAATGGTTGTCCATAAACTCTGAAACGGCAAGGTGGCGGAGCTTGCGGGTACGGCGACCTGGACATCTTCAGGTACGGGAGGTACAGCGCCGGCGTGAGCGGCGCGCTGTTCGGGAGGGGCAGCGCGTGCGGCGGCTGCTACGAGGTCCGGTGCGTGAACCACGTCACGTGGTGCCTGCGCGGCAGCCCGACGGTGGTGGTGACGGCGACGGACTTCTGCGCCCCCAACCAGGGCCTCCCCGACGACTACGGCGGCTGGTGCAACTTCCCCAAGGAGCACTTCGAGATGTCGGAGGCCGCCTTCCTCCGCGTCGCCAAGGCCAAGGCCGACATCGTGCCGGTGCAGTTCCGCAGGTAATCTGCTTCTCCCACCTCGTTGTTCACATCGACATGCATGATCTCTAGAGTGATTTGCTCACAAACTGTCGTTGATTTGCTCGCTGCTTATTGCTCTGTTCGAGCATTTGGTGTGAGTTTTTCTAGAGTGCTCTGCTTTTGCAAAAGTTGAGATGCTTGATCATTGGAGATGGAACACAGAATATGCGGACACTGACTGCGTGTTTCCAGCAACATTGCATGGAGTAAAGAGCAGCTTTAAATCTTTAATCCCAGTTGCTTTCCCCCTTTTAAATCTGACTTGTGCCTGTTAATTATGAGCACCTCCACAGTTTCAGACAAATGCTACTGAGTGTGTCCGATTCAGGTTAACGAAACCGTTACCAATGGTGGCTAGACAGTTGGTCAAATTATGGTGACTTTATGAACACTGGTCCCAAATGGTGATGCAAGAGTGCACAACAAGTAACTTTTCTAGAACCACATCACTAGTAGGAGTACAAGATATGATTAGTCTTTGTTGCCATATGCTCAAACCTGCATAATAAATCAAGCAGCAACGGATCCCTAGAATATTTTGTGGGATTTGAACTATTTTTTATTATAAATATATAAGTTCAAAAGCAGGCTCAATATTTATTTATTTACTGATTTGATTTGTTTTGCAGGGTGAGCTGTGACAGGGCCGGCGGCATGCGGTTCACGGTCACCGGCGCAGCCAGCTTCCTGCAGGTGCTGGTGACCAACGTGGCGGCCGACGGCGAGGTGGTGGCCGTGAAGGTGAAGGGGTCGAGGACAGGGTGGATACCGATGGGGAGGAACTGGGGGCAGAACTGGCAGTGCGACGCCGACCTCCGCGGCCAGCCGCTGTCGTTCGAGGTCACCGGCGGCAGGGGGAGGACGGTCACCGCCTACAGCGTCGCGCCGCCGGACTGGATGTTCGCGCAGACGTTCGAAGGCAAACAGTTCGTCGAATAGAACACGGCGGCGGCAAGCTCGAGTCATTGTAATTATTATAATCAAATCGTATATACACATGCAAAAGCGACGGTTTGGTTTCGATTTCGTGGCTCCAGGATGCCAACCGCGTTTGCATTGGGCTAATCACAGCATTCGTATGGTATCCGTCGATGCAAATTACGTCAGACAAAAGTGATCACAGAACAATTTTCGTTTACGTCCAAGCATGAAGCATCTGATCGAAACTGTCGCGTCTTAGTTTCCTTGCACATTTCAACACCAAAAAAACTGAAAAAACTCCTAGCTTTCGTGAGCGAGGAAGCACACTCCTAGCAGACGAGTAGACATTTTTTTTACATGACAAGCTGCCACTACTGATGAGTTGAGTTTGCTTCAGGAGACAGGTCTGGAACTGACTGCACCACGGGAGCACCTGTATCGGCAAGAGACGCATGAGGTAGATAACAGCAGAAAACTGACTGAGTTTTGAGATGGTAACGAGTGAGAATGAATCTAACATATAAGTTTTACACGGTCTTTAAAGATAGAATGTTGATCACTAATTATTCTCATTGTATGTCATTAACAACTATCAAAATAGCATCTTTTAAATGTCAATCTAACTACATAATATGAATAACACTAAACCTAAATATTTTTAGCTTAATTTTTGGAAGGAAGGTAGTACAGGTTGAGACCTCATCAGAGAAGGAAAAGAGCAGGTACCTGGCATCTTCATTCTCAGTCACTGCTTACAACTCCTAGAAGGGCCCCTACGTAACCTCTTCAAAACAGGGCGAGGGACACCAGCCTCATTTTGTGAGGACTCACATTCAAAATCATCTGATAGCGAATGTACGAAAAACAACTAAAGAAAATCAAACTTATGTTTTTATTTCGCAGCTTCTGTTAGCCTTTTGTCTACAAATCATGTTTACCTTTGCTGTTGTCTCTGTCCATCGATGGGGTCTCATTTGAAGTTTGCTTTGGCTTGTTGAGAATCATTGGGATTATTTTGACATCCTGGGAAAACATGAACAATTTATTTCGTTTAGTCTATTTTCACTCGAGAAAAATAGGGTACACAAGCTTTGGGTTTCTAGTTACCTTCACATCTTCATCTGGAGTAAATCTTCTGGACTCGCAGTTATCCAACCTCATTTTGTTTGTAATGACCTTAGCTGCCGTGCTACACTCACCATATCCAGATCGCTTCTCACCTACCACAATAACACCACGTGCCATTTGTTGCTCTGGAATCTCACATTTCCCATTGAATGGTGGCATATAGCAAAACCTGAAATTTCAGAATTTGTCAAAACAAAGAGGAAAGACAGGCTATGCCCATGTAATCTTTACTGAAACAAAATGTTGAAGTTTCTGTTTCTTGTAGTTCTATAATTGTGATGGTAAAGACTTTGGGTGCCATGTGGGGGAGGCATTATCAGCGTCATTCACACGCACAAGCAGAAGCTGGTGGGTTGGCTTGCGATGCAAGCTAAGAAAAGTTTGTTAGAAGTTTGTTAGCTGGCTGAATGGCTATAAAAAGGGATGTAATTGACAATCTGGAAATCAATAAAGAAACTACAGCTCTAATCCTCCTCCTTCTCTAATCTCTCCCTCTCTTCACCATTGGGCAGCCAGGCAAAAAACCCCGGCGCCATTACCATCCGGAGCTACGAACTTCGTAACCGAGGCCCCGCTGCCTTTGGATGTTATTGTCCTTGACAACTTGGTATCAGGATCTAGGCGATCCGCCGTTGCTACACCGACGAGGTCCGGGATATCTTCCGCAGCGTCGTCTTCCCTGAGCTTGTCTGTGTTGCTACCGATGGCCAAACCAACTACACCTGATCTCGCGGTCCTCATCGCCAAGCTGACCGCATCCGTCGAGACCTTGCAGTCTAAGATCAACACTCTTGAGCACCGCAACACCGATCGGACACCGCTTTTTCAGAAAATGGACTTCCCCAAGTTCGAAGGGAAGACCGATCCTTTGGCGAAGAAGAAAAGGTGTGGATGGCATCTTACAACTTGGAGGCCAGTGCCCAGCTGTGGTTTATGCAGATTCCGAGCGATGAGGGTACACCGCCATGGAAGCGCTTCGTCGAGCTGCTTAATACATGTTTCGGACCACCATTGCGCTCCAACCCACTTGGTGAGCTCGTGGCGTGTAGGCGCACAGGCTCGGTAATCGAGTATCAAGACCGGTTCGAGGCCCTTCCCTGAGCGAGCGCGCTCACGAAGGTCCAAAAGGTGCATCTCTTCACTGCCGGTCTACTTCCACCCTTAGTCTCAACGTGGAAATCCATAACCCGCAATCCCTCGTCGTGGCCATGAGTTTAGCTTGCAAACTAGAGTTGCGCGATCACCATGCCACAACCTCGCCAACTGCAACATAGGGGCCTTCTTCCAACGCCTCCACAGTGATCTCCGATTACTGTACCTGTTCCCCAACAGACACAGGTGATGGGGGAGGGACACCAGATAAAGTAGTTGTCCCAGGCAGAAATGGAAGAGTGCCGCCGACTAGGCCTTTGTTTCAATTGCAACGAGAAGTTTGGCCGAGACCACAACCGTGTCTGCCAACGTATATTCTAACTCAAGTTGGCGTTTGAGGATGACGATGGGGACCTGGAGACAGGCGGGCACACCACTAACGAGCCACAGATCTCGGTCCATGCGATCACCGAAATCAACATTGGCGAGACAATGCAAGTATGCATCCAGTTAGGTGGTATCGTTCTCCTCGCTCTCCTTGACTCAGGCTCTAACTTCGTCGCCGACGAAGCAATCGCCCACACCTCTCTCCAGCTGAGACCGGAGGGCAAACTGCATCTAACAGTGGCCAATGGAGACCGTGTTCCATGGCGCGCCATTCTCAATTTATGGCGAAAGGATTTCTGGAGATTTTTTCGCGCTACCCCTCGCCGAATACGATGTCGTTCTCGGGACGCAATGGCTTGCGTCTCTAGGACCGATTCTCCGGGACTTCGGCGCCCTCACCATGTCCTTTTGGCAGGGCGATCACCAAGTATGTTGGCATGGCTAGGCAGGACCCCCCAGTCCAGCACTTCGAGGGTGCGAGAGTGATGATATTATGCCGACCCTCCTCGACATGTTCACCTCGGTTTTTGCCGAGCTCAAAGGCATTCCACCACCTCGCGCTCCCAATCACGACATTACGCTCATATCGAGGTCAGTTCTAATGGTCGTCCACCCTTACCGGTATCCTACAGCACACAATGACAAGCTGGAGTGCCAATGCGCTGCAATGCTAGAGCAAGGCATCATTCGCAGGAGTTCGTAAGCATTTTCATCGCGAGTGCTGCTCGTGCGGAAGGCCGATGGCACTTGGTGTTTCTACGTCGACTATAGCGCCCTGAACACGATCACAATTAAGGATGCCTACCCGATTCCAGTGGTGGACGAGGCTTCTCGACGAGCTCCATGGTGCCCGTTTCTTCTCCAAGCTAGAACTTCACTCGGGCTACCATCAAGTACGAATGCGCACCGAAGATATTGCCAAGACCGCGTTCTGCACACATGATGGCCTCTACGAGTTCCTAGTGATGTCGTTCGGGTTGTACATGTTAGAGAGAACACTCGCATTGGTAGGGATGACACTCAGAGTTGGGGCAATTTCTTCTCATTCAACTTACTCAAATGTCATGCCAACCCAAATGGTCGGGGATACATATTTATAGGCTAGCCATGTAGCCCAAGATACTAGATGCTAGTCTAAGATGGAAAAACAAAGATGCTTAGTCTAGTCTAAGATGCTAAAGCAAAGATGCTAGTCTAAGATGCTAAAGCAAAAGATGCTAAAGGTGCTAAGACTACAAACTTGTCCACACATGAACATCACACATGTCATGCCAAACAACATGTCATGCCAAAACACACACACACACATAGACTTATCCTCTCAATCTCCCCCTAAGTCTTGTGTGGCGCTTTCTAGGAAATCTGAACCATCCCAATCCTGATGCGAAGCTCCTGGAACTTGATCCGCCCAAGCGACTTGGTGAGGAAGTCGGCGAGCTGGTCTTGGGTGTTGATGTAGCTTGCCTTCACACTCCCCTCATCCAAACAACTCCAGATGAAGTGGTACTTCACCCGGATGTGCTTGTTGCGCTCGTGGAAAACAGGGTTCTTTGCCAAAGCCAAAACAGACTTGCTGTCCACCCTAAGCTCCACCGCTTCGACATCTCTGCCAAGAAGATCGCCAAGGAACCAAGCCAGCCAGAGAGCCTGAGTTGATGCAGAAGTGGCTGCGATGTACTCTGCCTCGCAACTGGACATGGCCACTACCTGCTGCTTGATCGATTGCCAACTGATCAGACACTTGCCGAGGAAGAACAACATCTCGCTTGTGCTCTTGCTTGTGTTGATGTCGCCGGCGTGGTCGCTGTCACTGTACCCGATAAAATGCGCCGCACTGGGGCACCTCGGGTAGTACAAGCCGTAGTCAGAGGTCCCCGCGACATAGCGTAGGATCCTCTTCACGGCCTGTTGATGCTCCGTCGTCGGTCGCTGCATGAACCGACTAACGTAGCCAACTGCGAACGCCAAGTCCGGTCGCGTGTGGACAAGGTAGCGAAGGCTGCCCACAATGCGTCGGTACTGTGTCGCGTCCACCTCCTCCGCCGTGCTATTGTGACTCAGCTTTAGCCTTTCCTCCATGGGACTGTAGGCTGGGTTGCAGTCAGTGAGTTCGCCCAGCTCGACGATGCGCTTGGTGTAGGCGATCTGGCAAAGTGAAGTGCTAGAGTTGTCCTGGTGCACCTCTATCCCTAGGTAGAAAGAGAGGAGCTCTAGGTCGCTCATCTGGAAGGTGGCCTTCATCTTTGTCTTGAACGCTTATACCTCCACCTCCTTGGTGCCGGTGATCACCAAGTCGTCAACGTAGACGCCTACCAGCAGGGCATTGTCTCCCTTGCCCCGCCGGTAGACTGCAGCCTCATGAGCACTTTGATGGAACCCCATCTGCCTGAGAGTGGAGTCCAACTTGTCGTTCCAAGCTCGTGGTGCCTGTCGCAAGCCGTAGAGGGCCTTGCGCAGGCGGAGAACCTTGTTCTCCTTGCCGGGGATGACAAATCCCGGTGGCTGTCGAACGTAGACCTCCACCAAGTCGCCATTGAGGAAGGCAGACTTGACATCCATGTGATAGACACGCCAACCCTCCTAGGCTGCCAGCGCGAGGACACGAATGGACTCCATCCGTGCAACAGGAGCAAAGGCGTCGTCGAAGTCGACTCCCTCCTGCTGAACAAGACCGCGTGCCACCAGCCGAGCCTTGTGCTTGACCACCACCCCGACCTCATCTTTCTTCAGCTTGAACACCCACTTAAGGGTGATGGCACGGTGGTCGGCCGGAAGATCAGCCAGCTCCCATGTCTGGTTCCGCTCGACGACATCCATCTCCTGCTGCATCGCGGCGCGCCAGGCCGCGTCACCTTCCGCCTCAGCGAAGGAACGTGGCTCATCATCGTCGTGCGCCAAGTGCAGCTCCACATTGAAGTCATGTTGCGCCATCCCAGGAACGGACTGCTCACCAAGGATGTTATCCATGGTGCGGTAACGTAGAGGTTCGCCGTCGTGGCAAGCATCGACACGGTCCTCGTCGTTTGACAATGAAGTAGTGAACTCCACTTGCCGGAGCTGATGATGTGCTCGATGCCAGGGCAAGCGAGCTCGGAGAAGGTGAGCTGCTAGCTCCCCCTGCTCCCTCGAAGTAGACGTACTCGACGACGAAATCGCTAATCGTCGAAGTCGAGCCAATCATCCGCCATCTTGCCCCACGTCTAGCCTCGCCCTTCGTCGAACACAACATCACGCGAAATGTGGACGCGCTGTGTCATAGGGTCGAGGACGCGGTAAGCCTTGGAGCCCTCCGCATAGCCGATGAAGACCCCTTGCGTACTCCGATCGTCAAGCTTGCCGATGTGGTTGAGCTCTTTGATGAATGTCAGGCAGCCAAAAACGCGGAGGTGGCCGACCGTTGGCTTGCGTCCGTGCCAGGCTTCATACGGAGTCTCGCCGTCAAGAGTCGCCACTGCTTGGTCAGCACACAGGTGTCGCAGAACTGCTCCACATGCTCGACACTTGGCATGCCACGCACCATCTCCTTGATGCCGAGCTGCTTCAGGGCCTCAAAGTTGAGGTGCCCAAAGCGCTCGTGCCACCGCCAAGCGTCGTCATCGCGGCGGGCTGCAAGACACACGGGCTGCGCCACCTGCACGTGAAGGACATAGAGGCGATTGCTTCCTCTATTTACCTTGGCGACAAGTTGATGCTGATGATCCCAAATGTGCAGCACCCCATGCTCGATCTCCACGCGTGAGCCATTCTCATCCAGCTGGCCAAGGCTGATGATGGAGTTCCTCAGCTCGGGGATGTAGTAGACACCGGTGAGCAACCGATGCTCGCTGGTCTTGGCGGTGAAGATGACAGAGCAGACGCCCCTTATCTCCACGGCGGAGGCGTCCACAAACTTGACGGAGCCTCGCACGCTGGAATCCAGGTTGGAGAAGTGGTCCCGCCGCCCGGTCATGTGATGGGTGGCACCGGAGTCGAGGAACCATCCGTCAATCTTGTCATCATTGGACCCATTGCCGAGGAAGACGTGTGCGCGCGGTTCATCGAAGTGGAGAAGAGCAGCAGCTGCCGACAGGGGAGGGGAGTGCAGCTCAATGTTCCCATGTATAAGGAACAGAGCTGGCTCCTCTTGCGCTTGCGCAACATGTGCCTGACCGCCGCGCTTCGCCTGCCGGCAATCCCTAGCCCAATGGTCGATCTTGCCACAGTTGTGACAAGTGTCATCACGGGTAGCCTTACGGCCACCGTTGGCGCCGCCAGTAGCGCCTCCACGCGCCTGGGGGGCCTTGCGCCCCTTGCGTGGCTGGCGCTTGTGGCCATTCGACGAACTTGATGCCTCCCCCTTCTTCTGCTCTCATTGGCGAGCGAGCCACTGCTCCTCGGTGAAGAGAAGCTTGCCACCAGTGGAGGCCAACTCTGAAGATAGCTGGGGCTCGTCGATGTCGACGACCTTGAGGCGACTATCGCTTCTTCGATCGACATCCAGGAGAGGTCCATCAAGGACTCGATCGAGTGAGCGATCTGCTTGTATCTCCCGGGAATGCAGCGAAAGAGCTTCTCAACAGCTCTTTCCTCGTTGATGAGGTCTTCGCCATGCTGCACCAACTTCTGCAGTAGAGAGTTGAGACGGAGAGCAAAATCATTAACATCCTCACCTGGTTTGAAAGCCAGGTTCTCCCACTCCTTGCGTAGTACCTGCAGCGTAGCCTTGCGAGCGCGATCGTTGCCGATATGCACTGCAGCGATAGTATCCCAAGCCTCCTTGGTAGTCCGCTTGCTAGCAATCAAAGACTGCATCTCCGGCGAAATTGCAGCAACGAGGGCCTCCAGCGCCCGTCGATCATCATCGTAGTCGACGTAGTCATATGTGACCGCCTCCCACATGTGCCGCACTTGGAGCTTCACCCTCATAATCATGGACCACTCGGTGTAGTTGGTCTTGGTGAGGGTGGGCCATCCACCACCAGCACCAGCATCCTTGACGATGGTCTGGAAGCCGCGATGACCATGGCGCCGGTCCGGGGAAGGAGAGCCACGCCGCCTGCGAGGGTCGCGTTCGCCAGGAGCACGACCGTCGCGTGCGCATCCTCCCGGAGTGTTGTCGGCACGCCTGGGCCCGTTTGGGCTGCCGCCTCGAGCACGGGGTTGCGCTGCTGCCCACTGTTGCTACCGTGGCGCAAAGCTTCAAGCTCTGCCGCCGCAACACATGCTGCAGCCACAGTCGCCGCTGCTTCCTCTTCCGCTCTCGCTACCGCCAATTCTGCCGCCGCCAACCTCGCCTTCCGAGCCGCCGCTGCCACAGCCTCTGCTGCCACCCGGTCGCGCTCCTCCACCGCGACGACTTCGGCCTCCTACCGACGTTGTGCGCTCGAGGTGACCGAGCGAAGAGAGTCTCCTGTGGACATTGCACAGTGGTAGAGTGGAAGGGTCGTGGGGGGTTGCTGCTGCACTAGGAGGAAGCCGCTACTATCGAGCTGCTGCTCGGAGTGTGGGTAGAGCTCGCCGAGTCATTGGTTTACGGTGGACCGGCAAGGGAGGAAGATGAACAAGGAGACGGGCGTCTCCGTTGGAGAGAGTCGCGGAGGGGATTGGAAAGGTCACAGAACCATACAGCTCCGATACCAATTGTTAGAGAGAACACTCGCATTGGTAGGGATGACACTCAGAGTTGGGGCAATTTTTTTTTCATTCAACTCACTCAAATATCATGCCAACCCAAATGGTTGGGGATACATATTTATAGGCTAGCCATGTAGCCCAAGATGCTAGATGTTAGTCTAAGATGCTAAAGTAAAGATGCTAGTCTAAGATGCTAAAGCAAAGATGCTTAGTCTAGTCTAAGATGCTAAAGCAAAAGATGTTAAAGGTGCTAAGACTACAAACTTGTCCACACATGGACATCACACATGTCATGCCAAACAACATGTCATGCCAAAACACACACACACACATAGACTTATCCTCTCAGTACAACACTCCGGCAACGTTCTACGTGCTCATGAACGACGTCTTACGACCATTTCTTTGATGATTCGTTCTAGTCTTCTTCGATGATATACTCATCTACAACATGACGTGGACCGATCACCTCCGCCATGTTCATGCCATCCTCGTCGTTCTCCACCGACACCACCTCTACGTCAAGCGATCGAAGTGCAAGTTAAGAGCAAGTTCCATATCATACCTCGGTCACGTCATCTCCGCATCCGGAGTTACCATGGATCTAGCCAAGGTACATGTAGTCATGTTCGGTGCGGGCGGTGCGCGGCTTCCTCGGTTTGGCGGGCTATTACCGCAAATTCATCAAGGAGTTTGGTTCGATCGCGACACCCCTCACTGCTCTTCTTCGCAGGGAAGGATTTTCTTGAACTGCCAAGGCTGAGGCAACATTTACGACGCTCAAAGTTGTCGTCACCACGACGTGTTGGCGCTGCCTGACTTCAACAAGTCCTTCATCATGGAGTGTGACGCCTCGACGCACAGATTCAGTGCAGTTCTCCTCCAGGGACAGCACCTAGTGGCTTTCTTCAGTCGGGTTTCTGCACCATGTCATCGGTCTCTTGCAGCATATGAGCGCGAACTCAATGGCCCTATTCTCGCCATTCAACACTGGCGACAGTACCTCTGGGGTGCCGTTTTCTGGTTTGGACAAATCATTTCAATCTCAAGTTCTTGCTCGACCAGTGCCTCGCCACAATACCTCAACACCATTGGGTGGGCAAACTGCCTGGTTTCGATTTCTCGGTGGAATACAAAGTTGGCAGCTCCAACACAGTGGCAAATGCTTTATCTCGACGTGACACGGATGAACCAGTGCTCCACGCCATCTCAGGCCCAAACATCGTCTTCATTGATCGCCTTCGCCAGGCACACGCCACTGATCCCAGTCTAGTAGCGCTCAGGGACAAGATCACGGCAGGCCAACGACCGCCTTTACGTTCCACCGACGTCGCCACTCCTGCACAAGCTCATCTCAACTATACACGACAACGATCACGAAGACATCCAACGTACGCTGCATCGCTTACGCCATGATTGTCACTCTCCCAATCTACGACGTGCGGTCCAGGACTTTGTACACGCTTGTGCCACATGCCAACGCTACAAGTCGGATCATCTACATCCGACGGGTCTCCTTCTGCCTTTACCGGTGCCCATGGCTATCTGGTCAGATGTTGGGCTGGATTTTGTCGAGGCATTGCCGCGAGTGAGGGAAATCGGTTATCTTCACCGTGGTGGATCTCTTTAGCAAGTACTGCTACTGCATTCCCCTCGCACACCCGTACACGGCAGAGTCAGTGGCGCAGGCTTCACAGTGTTCCCCAGTCCATGGTTTCGGATCGGGATCTGGTCTTCACCTCAATTTTCTAGCGTGAATTGATGCAGCTCATCGGTGCCAAGCTACACATGATGTCGGCTTTCCATCCACAGTCCGATGGCCATACGGAAGCCGCTAACAAGGCCATCGACATGTACCTACGCTGCTTCATGGGTGATCGTCCTCGACAATGGTTGTGTTGGCTTCCCTAGGCAGAGTATATCTACAACACTGCTTACCACTCGACACTCCGCGTCACGCCATTCCGGGTGGTCTATGGCTGACAACCACCCTCCATCCGCTCATATGAATCGGGGACACAAGAGTAGCAGCGGTCACCAAGCCCATGGCTGAACGGGATAAGCTCCTCTCGGACGTTCGCCTCTGCCTCGAACAAGCCCAAGCCGTTTACAAACGTCACTACGACAAGCTTCACATGGATGTTCAATACGAGGTGGGCAACTGGGCCTGCCTCCAACTACATCACCGGGCTACCTCTTCGCTTCATGTTCCAACGCCAGGGAAACTGCGACCACGTTTTTACGGACCATTCCGTATTGTGGCCGTCATCAACGCTATTGCTTATCAGCTGGAGCTTCCTCCCCGCGCTAGGCTCCACGATGTGTCCCATGTGGGGCTCTTGAAGTGATTCATCGGCACACCTCCATCCACTCCACCAACCCTTTCGCGTATTCACAATGGTGCTGTCATTCCAGAGCCAGAACACGTTCTCTGTTCTCGCTTGGCCAGAGGTGTTCGCCAACTACTGGTGCACTAGAAGGGTGAATCTACAGCGTCAGCAACATGGGAAGATGTCGAGAGCTTCATGGACTGTTACCCAGACTACCATCTCACAGACGAGCTGCTCATCGAGAGGGGGAGAGATGTCATGTGGGGAGGCATTATCAGTGTCGTTCACGCACACAAGCAGAAGCTAGCAGGTTGGCTTGCGAGGCAAGCTAAGAAAAGTTTGTTAGAAGTTTGTTAGCTGGCCGAATGGCTATAAAAGGGATGTAATTGACAATCTGGAAATCAATAAAGAAACTACAACTCTAATCCTCCTCTAATCTCTCCCTCTCTTCACCATTGGGCAGCCGAGCAAAAAACCCCGACGCCATTACCAGCCGGAGCTACGAACTTCGTAGCCGAGACCCCGCTACCTTGGACGTTAGCATCCTTGACATTGGGCCTATTTGTCTTAGTTTTTGACAGCTGCAACTATTTGTAGAATTTGAAACTGAAACAAATGGTTTAGATTCCACACACAGATTGTGAGGATCAAAATCTAGAAATGAACTATTTTCCAGCTTCTCCAGATTTTTACTTAGGCTAGTTAGCTGCTAAATTAATCTCCAACTAAAACAAACTGGCCATTTAAAATATTTTACTTTCCAATGAATAGAGTTTCTAATGCAAAGACCTTTTTAGCTGATAATACTAAATATAACTTCAACCTGAATATTCATCTCATAAATTGATGAGCCAGCAGGATGAAATTGTCTAGTCCACTTCTCATAAAGAAATTTAACATTCATATATCAAGTGTAGCACAGTACACATGTAAATTGTTTCTAGAGCTGTGCCATAGCACTTAAGAAGAGCACAATTGATCTATTGCAAACTAAGACATAAATTTTACCCAACAACATTGTTATGCCACACAAAATATCCATAGAATAGGATATGCAAACCCGAATGATAAAAGAGCATTGTTGGACGGTACAAACCATTCTTCTGGCAGAAATGCTGTATTGTAGCTTGCATTCAATATTCTCCATTTTCGGCATTTGTTGCACTGAACCCAGTCATGATCAGCTTTGTAGTGCTCACCTCCTTTTCTCTGGATAAAGAAAGTTATGGAGTGATTAGTGCTTAAAAAGAGAAGCATCAGGAAGTTTAAATGAGAAGGATTAGCTATGGGCCTGGTGGTGGGAGTAGATGTGTCATTAATACACCTGGGTTTAATTCCAAAGATACAGTGTGTCTTATTTAATCAAAGTGTATAGAAGTGTGTGCATTCCATGGAAAGCTCATCTCCTGCTCTACAAAATTATTAGCATGTGAGGCAGGTGTGTGCAGTTTGTTTTTCTGTGACATAAGCAGAGTGTTTGAGGTCTCTCTCGTCTTTGTACTCTCAAAAAAGAAAAGGACTGTAAAATGAGAACTTCATCTGAAAACAGGAATTGGAGGGCATTCCACTTGATGTGGATGTTTTGTAATAATTTAGAATGCCTTTGTGCACCATTAAAGGTTGTTGTTGACAAAGTTAAAAGAGTTTTGAGGGCATTCATTTTAGGACATTTTTTGACTGGATTGTTGCTCGATACATGCATGATCAGAATCTGTCTGCTGTCAACTTATGTTGTATGGTGTTGTCAGCTACTCAAACCTTGACACCGTGTTCTTGTCTTCACAGAGGTTTAGTTATTGTTCCATGCAAAGAGATATTAAAGACTAAAGAGAACATCATGACTATTAGACAATTATAGTTGTCTATTAGCATTCTGCCCTTTTGTATTCTGTCCCTTTATATTCACCACATTATATATATGAGAGGTAACCCCCCTTGAGTGGGTGTGGTGTGTTTTTCCAGATCCTTACCTCTTTAGCTTCTGAGCGCTGCCTGTTTCTCTCCTGCGGCACCACCCTCCTCCCCTTCTCCACCTCCAACACTGATGACTGATAACCACTCTTCTAGCACTGTTCATCACGACACCATGAGTGAGGTGCTCCTGCTGCCCTGGCCGCGCCACCTCCACCGGATGTGGCGCTGTTAGAGAGAACACTCGCATTGGTAGGGATGACACTCAGAGTTGGGGCAATTTTCTTCTCATTCAACTCACTCAAATGTCATACCAACCTAAATGATTGGGGATACATATTTATAGGCTAGCCATGTAGCCCAAGATGCTAGATGCTAGTCTAAGATGCTAAAGCAAAGATGTTTAGTCTAGTCTAAGATGCTAAAGCAAAGATGCTAGTCTAAAAATGCTAAAACAAAAGATGCTAAAGGTGTTAAGACTACAAACTTGTCCACACATGGACATCACACATGCCATGTCAAACAACATGTCATGCCAAAACACACACACATAGACTTATCCTCTCAATCTCCCCCTAAGTCTTGTGTGGCGCCTTCTAGAAAATCTGAACCATCCCAATCCTGGCGCGAAGCTCCTGGAACTTGATCCGCCCAAGCGACTTGGTGAGGAAGCCGGCGAGCTGGTCTTGTGTGTTGATGTAGCTTGCCTTCACACTCCCCTCATCCAAATAACTCCAGATGAAGTGGTACTTCACCCGGATGTGCTTGCTGCGCTCGTGGAAAACAGGGTTCTTTGCCAAAGCCAAAGCAGACTTGCTGTCCACCCTGAGCTCCACTGCTTCGGCATCTCTGCCAAGAAGATCGCCAAGCAGACGAGCCAGCAAGAGAGCCTGAGTTGATGCAGAAGTGGCTGCGATGTACTCTGCCTCGCAACTAGACATGGCCACCACCTGCTGCTTGACCGACTGCCAACTGATCAGACACTTGCCGAGGAAGAACAGCGTCCCGCTTGTGCTCTTGCTTGTGTCGATGTCGCCGGCGTGGTCGCTGTCATTGTACCCGATGAAATGCGCCGCACTGGGGCACCTCGGGTAGTACAAGCCGTAGTCAGAGGTCCCTGCTACATAGCGTAGGATCCTCTTCACGGCATGTTGATGCTCTGTCGTCGGTCGCTGCATGAACCGACTAACGTAGCCAACTGCGGACGCCAAGTCCGGTCGCGTGTGGACAAGGTAGCGAAGGCTGCCCACAATGCGCCGGTACTGCGTCGCGTCCACCTCCTCCGCCGTGCTATCGCGACTCAGCTTCAGCCTTTCCTCCATGGGAGTGTAGGCTGGGTTGCAGTCAGTGAGTCCGCCCAGCTCGACGATGCGCTTGGCGTAGGCGGTCTGGTGAAGTAAAGTGGCAGAGCTATCCTGGTGCACCTCGATCCCCAAGTAGAAGGAGAGGAGCCCTAGGTCGCTCATCTGGAAGGTGGCCTTCATCTTCGTCTTGAACACCTCTACCTCCACCTCCTTGGTGTCGGTGATCACCAAGTCGTCAACATAGACGCCTACCAACAGGGCATTGTCTCCCTTGCCCCGCCGGTAGACTGCAGCCTCATGAACACTTTGCTGGAACCTCATCTGCCTGAGAGTGGAGTCCAGCTTGTCGTTCCAAGCTCATGGTGCCTGTCGCAAGCCATAGAGAGCCTTGCGCAGGCGGAGAACCATGTTCTCCTTGCCGGGGATGACGAATCTCGGCGGCTGTCGAACGTAGACCTCCTCCTTCAAGTCATCATTGAGGAAGGCAGACTTGACATCCGTGTGATAGACACGCCAACCCTCCTGGGCTGCCAGCTCGAGGAGGACACGAATGGACTCCATCCGTGCAACAGGAGCGAAGGCATCGTCGAAGTCGACTCCCTCCTGTTGAACAAAACCGCGTGCCACCAGCCGAGCCTTGTGCTTGACCACCACCTCGGCCTCATCTTTCTTCAGCTTGAACACCCACTTAAGGGTGATGGCACGGTGGTCGGCCGGAAGATCAGCCAGCTCCCATGTCTGGTTCCGCTCGACGGCGTCCATCTCCTGCTGCATCGCGGCGCGCCAGGCCGCGTCTCCTTCCGCCTCAGTGAAGGAACGTGGCTCACCGTCGTCGTGCGCCAAGTGCAGCTCCGCATCGAAGTCATGTTGCGCAATCCCAAGAACGGGCTTCTCACCAAGGATGTTATCCATGGTGCGGTAACGTAGAGGCTCGCCGTCGTGGCAAGCATCGACACGGTCCCCGTCGTTTGACAATAGAGTAGTGAACTCCACTGTGCACTGCTCATCATGGACTGAAGCTGTGGATGCCGATCCCGGAGATGTGGGCGCCGGTGTAGGAGAGCGGGGTGTGGCCGGTGCAGGAGGTGGTGGAGTACTTGCCGGAGCTGATGATGTGCCAGGTGATGGGGCAAGCGAGCTCGATGAAGGTGAGCTGCTAGCTCCCCTTGCTCCCTCGAAGTAGACGTACTTGACGACGAAATCGTTGATCATCGAAGTCGAGCCATCATCCGCCACCTTGCCCGCGTCCAGCCCCGCCTTTCGTCGAACACGTCTCGCGAGATGTGGACGCGTTGTGTCGTAGGGTCGAGGATGCGGTAGGCCTTGGAGCCCTCCGCATAGCCGATGAAGACCCCTTGCGTACTCCGATCGTCAAGCTTGCCGACATGGCTGAGCTCCTTGACAAATGTCAGGCAACCAAAAACGCGAAGGTGGCCAACCGTCGGCTTGCGTCCGTGCCAGGCTTCATACGGCGTCTTGGTGGGCGAGCGGTTGAGGAGATGGACGGCAGTCATCACCGCCTCTCCCCAGTAGATCGCCGGCATCCCCCTCTGCTTGAGGAGGGCGCGAGCAGTGGCCACCACCGTCTGGTTGCGGCGTTCGACGACGCCGTTCTGCTGTGGTGTGTACGGCGCGGAGTAGTGGCGCTGAATCCCCTCGTCGGCGCAGTACGCCGCGAACTCAGCCGCCGTGAACTCGCCGCCGTTGTCCATGCGCAACACCCGGAGCTTGCGGCCGCACTCCTCCACGGCAGCTTGATGACGCTTGATAGCATCTACGGCTGCTGCCTTGGTGTCGAGAAGCACCGCCCACATATAGCGGGACACGTTGTCGACAAGGAGGAGGAAGTAGCGTCGGCCTCCAGGGGTAGCCGGTGTCACGGGACCGCAAAGGTCGCCGTGCACGAGCTCGAGCTTCTCCTTGGCGCGAAAGCTCGCTTGATGAGGGAATGGGAGTCGCCGCTGCTTGGTCAGCACGCAGGTGTCACAGAACTGCTCCACATGCTCGACACTTCGGCATGCCCCGCACCATCTCCTTGATGCTGAGCTGCTTCAGGGCCTCAAAGTTGAGGTGCCCAAAGCGCTCGTGCCACCGCCACGCGTCATCGTCGCGGCGGGCTGCAAGACACACGGGCTGCGCCACCTGCACATGAAGGACATAGAGGCGATTGCTTCCTCTATTTACCTTGGCGACAAGTTGGTGCTGATGATCCCAAATGCACAGCACCCCATGCTCGATCTCCACGCGCGAGCCATTCTCATCCAGCTGGCCAAGACTGATGGAGTTCCTCAGCTCAGGGATGTAGTAGACACCGGTAAGCATCCGATGCTCGCCGGTCTTGGCGGTGAAGATGACAGAGCCGACGCACCTTATCTCCACGGCGGAGGCGTCTCCAAACTTGACGGACCCTGGCACGCTGGAGTCCAGGTCGGAGAAGTGGTCCCGCCGCCCGGTCATGTGATGGGTGGCACCGGTGTCGAGGAACCAACTGTCAATCTTGTCATCATTGGACCCATTGCCGAGGAAGACGTGTGCGCGCGGTTCGTCGTGGAGAAGAGCGGCAGCTGTCGACAGGGGAGGGGAGTGCAGCTCAATGTTACCATGTATAAGGAACAGAGCTAGCTCCTCTTGCGCTTGCGCAACATGTGCCTGACCGCCGCGCTTTTCCTGTCGACAATCTCTAGCCCAATGGCCGATCTTGCCACAGTTGTGACAAGTGTCATCACGGGTGGCCTTGCGGCCACTGTTGGCGCCGCCACTAGCGCCTCCACGCGCCTGGGGACCTTGCGCCCCCTGCGTGGCTGGCGCTTGTGGCCATTCGACGAACTTGATGCCTCCCCCTTCTTCTGCTCTCGTTGGCGAGCGAGCCACTGCTCCTCGGTGAAGAGAAGCTTGCCACCAGTGGTGGCCGGCTCTGAAGATAGCTGGGGCTCGTCGATGTCGACGACCTTGAGGCGACCTATCGCTTCTTCGATCGACATCCAGGAGAGGTCCATCAAGAACTCGATCGAGTGAGCGATCTGCTTGTATCTCCCGGGAATGCAGCGAAAGAGCTTCTCAATAGCTCTTTCCTCATTGATGAGGTCTTCGCCATGCTGCACCAACTTCTGCAGTAGAGAGTTGAGACGGAGAGCAAAATCATCAACATCCTCACCTAGTTTGAAAGCCAGGTTCTCCCACTCCTTGCGTAGTGCCTGCAGCGTAGCCTTGCGGGCGCGATCGCTGCCGATACGCACTGCAACGATAGTATCCCAAGCCTCCTTCGCAAATTCGATCTCCGCTCACATATGAACGGCAACACTCCGCTCACATTTCATCGGGTACAGCGACCGAATTTGCCACTGAGTGACTTGAAGAAGAAAGCCCACTTCGAATAATTGTCCAACATGATCGGAATATGAGCTTTGACATTCACGGTGGCAAAGGGATGCGCCTGAGAGGATAAGTCTATGTGTGTATGTGTGTTTTGGCATGACATGTGTGATGTCCATGTGTGGACAAGTTTGTAGTCTTAGCACCTTTAGCATCTTTTGTTTTAGCATCTTAGACTAGCATCTTTGCTTTAGCATCTTAGACTAGACTAAACATCTTTGCTTTAGCATCTTAGACTAGCATCTAGCATCTTGGGCTACATGGCTAGCCTATAAATATGTATCCCCAACCATTTAGGTTGGTATGGCATTTGAGTGAGTTGAATGAGAAGAAAATTGCCCCAACTCTGAGTGTCATCCCTACCAATGCGAGTGTTCTCTCTAACACTCAGCACCAATATGCTATGGATCTTCTTCAATGGGCGGGCATGGCCGAATGTCACTCCACTTCCACACCAGTTGATGTTTGGGCCAAGCTCTCAGCCACTGATGGAGCTCCAGTCGTCAATCCTTCACAGTACCGTAGTCTTGCTGGTGCGTTAAAGTACCTGACGCTCACCCGTTCGGAGATCGCCTACGCCATACAGCAAGTGTGCCTCTTCATGCATGATCCTTGCGAGCCCCATCTCGCATTGATCAAGCGCATCCTGCGCTACGTGAAGGGCACTCTTTCCCCTGGACTTCACCTCGCCTCCAGGCCAGTTGATACCCTCACCGCCTACTTTGACGCCGTCTAGGCAGACTGTCCAAACTCTAGGCACACTACATCTCGTTATTGCGTCTTCCTTGGCGACAACCTAGTGTCTTGGTCATCCAAGCACCAAACGACCGTATTTCGCTCCAGAGCTGAGGCTGAGTACCATGTAGTTGCCCATGTCGTGGCTGAGTGTTGTTGGCTTCATCAACTTCTACAGGAGCTTCACTCGCCACTTGCTTCTGCAACTGTCGTGTACTGCGACAATGTTAGCGTCGTCTATATGACAGCTAACCCTGTCCATCATCGTCGCACCAAGCACATCGAGATCGACATCCACTTTGTCCGTGACAAAGTTGCCTTGGGGCAAGTTCGGGTTCTTCATGTCCCATCGACACATCAGTTAGCAGACATTATGACCAAAGGCTTACCTGTATAGTTATTTACTGAATTTAGGTCTAGTCTTTGCGTCCGAGATCCTCCCACTGTGACTGCAGAAGGGTATTAGACAATTATAGTTATCTATTAGCATTCTGCCCCTTTGTATTCTGTCCCTTTGTATTCACCACATTATATATATGAGAGGTAACCCCCCCTGAGTGGGTGTGGTGTGTTTTTCCACCTTTCTACAATGACCATATGCACGGGGTGGTACCTAAAATATTTTCAAATATGAACTGAATCATGCAACATGCATTCATACCAATTCAAGTGTGTCAAAATTTTTGTCCCAGTATTCATCCACTTCCCTACCAAGCCACTCTTCCAGTTTGGCATACATTTCACAATCTTGAAACCCCTGTTTATTGTTAAGAACCCATGAATTTCCATCCTCATCATCCTGTAAAAAAGGTGAAGTTTATTCAAGGGACACCACAAAGGATAAAATAACATGAACTGAATTCATGATAGTAAGATTCTGAAATATACAATAAGATCTGTGATATCTGCAACTCCTATTACTCCACGTCCCATTTCAGAATTATGCCTTTGACCTCCAACTCGTTTGTAAGACTGAAGAGAGAACATAGAATCAGGAGAAGTTTAGATAATATACTGCACATGTGATGAAGGAATATATAATTCGTACTAATTTATTTTTTTGCGCAGCATGAAAACCAGAGTGCGGATATAGCTTCCATAATAAAAACAAATGTACTTTTGTAGACTTTATAACATATAGCTGAATAAACTTGAATAAGAAAAGGCCCAATGCCCCAATGTCAATATAATTCCTGCAGATAGTTGTTACATAAATTCAAGACATTTCCAGTTTTCCATGCTCAACAAATGTGGGGCTAAATCTTGCCTGCGCAGCCTAATTTTGTAAAAGTGTAGTGGTTTGTACATTGTATCAAATGTTGACCTTGAACTTGAATGATTGAGCATGGTAAATGATTCTATTGCAAAAATGATTTCGGAGAATCCATGTGTGAAATTCTGAAATACAACTGAATGGAAGCAGACAAGTTTGTAGTGAAGAGTTTACTTTGATACCAAAACAGCTAATCTCACCTCTATTAGACGGCCATGCCAATACAAGAAAATTCCACAGTTCATTCTGTTCCATTCTACATTGCTCCTTCCAAGGGTCAATTGAATTGCCCTACCCATAATTTCACCAGATATAACAGAAGTCTTGTTAAGGGTCTTTGCCAAAGGGCGGGTTTTGACCTACCAAGAAAAAACAGTAAATGAACAAAATATGAATGTGCCAAAACATAGAAAAAATTGAATATGGGTATTTTTACCGAAGACCCTTGGACAGATATCTTCATCCGAGGATTCAGGAACATAACTTCCAAATATGATTGAAGAGAATAGTCCAATGGCACCTATAAATATTATGAAAGGATTAGTGAAGCCAGACAACGTTTTCAGTCTTTCCATGGAACAAAGTGCACAGGAAGAAAATAATAATACACTGATGCCTTGACTACAAAACACGCAATCATGCAGAGCATTCAGATTCAGAGTACACAATGTGTGAAGGCTATGCCCGTACATGCTCATCAGGTTCCTGAAATCAACCTTAAGGAAAGTATACAAACCATACATTCATTTACTTTAACCAATATCACAGCAACCCACCAGAAACATGCAATCAATTGCTTCCTGTATCCAAGATAAATATTAAAAAATAAAATATCAAGGAAAATTTACAGTTCATACATTACTAATTGTTTGTCCTGGACGTGATCTGACTCTTCTTGAGCGGATTAGTATGTCTCCATGACCATGGTGGACATGATTTTCAAATGGCTTCCCTGAACTCCAGTCCAAGGTGTAATCTGCACCCCATCTATCTAAATTCCATATATAAATTTGTGTTCCAGTACCATCTTCACCAAATATCCCTAGTTTTTCTCCAATGAAATACTCATTAAAGGGGGAAAAATCCTTAATAGCATTCAGGTTATATTCTGCAGTAGTTTCAGACTGGACACTTGAATCAACTTCCATGTATTGCCCTTCCTTACGATATGTCACCACAGGTATCTCAAGATTCTGCAGCAAATAGCACTGTGTTAGCTACTTAGCTTTAGAATTCCCGTTCTGAAAGACTAAGATTGAAAGCAGTATGTTGAACCATGCTTACATCTTTATTTTCATTAAAAGACTGAGAGAGAAAGGCCACTGATCTGGAAGACGAAGTTTGGGTTAGCACAATTGCATCTTTGCCAAGTTTCATGGCACCAGTCTACAAATAGCACCCAGAAAAACAGTAAATGGACAAGAATAACAATAATTTTCACATCAGCAAACACGTGCATGTACAAATGAGGTCGAGCAAGACTGCAGACATGAAATAAGGCATACAAATATGAGATGTGAAATAAACCATTTTGAACACTAGCAGAGGGATAGCATGGATTTTACCTCTTTAAATCAAGAGGACTAAATAGCATTACCAGTGGGTTGCTATCAGTGAAATAGGAACTTCAAAATGACAAAACTAACATTCATTTGAGTTACTTTGGTGGTGCAGTTTAACATTGTACCATCCAAGACTCCTAATAATACCAACTTACGAACAGAAAAAGGAAAAAGGGAAGTAAGGCAGCTTGGAGGATAGCATGTGCAGTGAATAGCAAAACCTGTCTAGCAGTGACAATGAATAACTAGCACCCAGTGTTTACAAGTTGTCCGATTAATCGCGATTAATAGTCCTAATGGGTCTTGGACTTGACTAGGAGCTCCGAGGCAACTAGACCTACCAAACACCTGGTCTTATGATTAGTTGTCGATTAATCACTATTAATTGGACGCTAGGGGTGTGGGACAACCAGGTTTGATTTCTGGTTTTTATTGGGCTCGCTCAGTTGGACTTAAAGGAAATCTATTGGACTGCCAATGTGGACTGTTAGGGTTATCTCCAACACTCCAACCAGGGCACTTGAGCTATTCTTCCCTTGTGCGCCGCGCTACCGCTAGAGAGTTGCTCTTCTCCAGCTGTCTAGGTCCAGCACGGCTGCTCTTCTTCTGCGCTAGGAGCATGATTCTGGATCTCTGGCATTCTGCTCTAGTGCTCTGGCATGCGATTTCTTCTTCACGCCAGCTATTATCCTCTTCCTCTAATCCTCTTCTCCCCGCCAGCTATTATGCTCCAGTGCTCCAGCGTGCGGTTGCTCTTCTGCTGCGCTAGGCACATGATTCTGGCAGTGCTCTTCACGAAGCTGCACTCTTCTGCATCTGCTCCAGCCCCTCAAGCTGCTCTAGCCCAAGCAAGGGGGAGTACAAGATGAGTTCCTCATCCGACGGTGAGTACTGAGTAATTGATTTTGCTCATCTGTTCAGCTAAAAATACACTTTTTCTTTATTGGCATATACTATATAGTAGTATATATTGGTATATATATAGCATGTTTATGTCCTAAAATATATGGGACGATTATATGGACGACTAGGATTGACCAGGTTTGACTAATCAGTCTGGTCAATGACTAATCGCGATTGGTTTCATTATTGGTCCCATGGCGACTAGGCAACTTGTAAACATTGCTAGCACCTACCATGAATAATATGGTTTGAAAATTGTGTTTCGAAGTATGTTAAATAATACAGAAACAGTGTTTACAAATCGTCCGATTAATCGCGATGGACGACCAGATTTCTGGTCGCTCTAGTCGGGTCGGAGCACCTAGTCGTAGCCAGGAAAACGACCAGTCCGATTAATCGCGATTAGTGGAATTTTGGCGACCAGGAGAGAAGGGAAACCGACGGGGAAGGCAGGGGCCAGCCGGAGGAGGGCGCTGACGACGGCGCATGGGCCAAGACAGAAGGAGTGGGCCAGCGGCGGCGTGCCTTGGAGTGGAAGGGGCCACCGGCAGCGCCGGCAAGAGCGTGAGGAGAAGGCGGCGCCGGCGGGAGCAAGAGGAGAAGGCGGCGCCGGCAGGAGCGAGAGCAAGAGGAGAAGGCGGCGCCGGCAGGAGCTGCAGCGCGCAGAGGATGTGCAGCGCGCAGGCTTCTGAGTTGTCTTTGTGGCGGCTGAGGGAGGAGATCTGTGGCGGCTGTTTGGGAGAAGGGAGATGTAAGGAGCTAGGGTTGTGGCGGCTGTGAGGGAGAGGGGAGATGTGAGGAGTGAAGCTAGGGTTTAGTTAATGGGCCTGGGCTTTTCAATTTTATTTTTGGGCTAATAAGTAATGGCTGAAATTTGGCCCATACCTGGATATTTATTGTCATATACTATAGTGTATATATTATGTAAATTTCCTAAAATATATGGAATAATTAAATAGAACGACCAAGATCGACTAATCGCGACTAATCGCGATTAGTTTTCTGGTCGGTACCATGGCGACTAGGTTCGACTAGGCGATTTGTAAACATTGTACAGAAAGTCAGAAACAAGTTCTATTTTACTCAGTGCATATAGGCTGAGGTAAAAGAAGTATATGGCAATGCTGACAACAGAGTTTCCATTATATTTTAAATAAATCAGACATGTCACATCAATACAACATAAAAGAAGATCAAGATGTAAAAAAAAATGTTTAAAATCTCATCCATAAAGTAGGCTGCAGCATTGATATGAAACAAATAACTGGACAGGGTAAGCATAAAGACATGAAGAGAGAAAGATGATGCCAATTGTTTACCTTAAATCCAATTCCAAACCTCCCAATATGATCCTGGCGATGCTCATCTGGTCGTTTGTGACCAAATGAGATCATTCTCATCATTTCATCGTAAGTCATTCCATGCCCATCATCAATTACAGAGAAGACAGGAATTTTGCTCTCTGCTTTCTTCGAAAACAAAGTGTTGATAGAAATATTCAACCTTCGAAAACAAAGATTTGATAGAGGAAAAGCTTCAAATATCTTTAAAATATGATAACACTAGACAGAGAAAGGATTGCTTCATAGTTCATACACATATCACTGCAGACTAAATTCTGAAAATATGGCAGAACTAATTCGTAAAGTTTGTACACTATTAAATACGCATGTTATATTCATCCGGAAGAAAAGCAAAACAAGACGATAAACTCTCTTAACAAACTATATCACACAGTGCAGCACAGCACAGCCAGTACCAGCAATTCCAAAGTGCATCTAAAAAGTATTTCAAAAATAAATAAACATTCTCTTTCGACTTTCAGACTATACAACCTTGAAAAAATGGCCATACCTTGATGCACCTGCATCTCTAGAGTTGTCAATAAGCTCTGCTATTGCTCCAAAGATCCAGCCAGCATGCGTCTGACTGAGTGTTCGCAGATAACTCGGATCTGTGCTGACAAAATTTTTTGCAAGAGTGGTTCTCTTTTTCACTATTGGATCTAAAATTTTAGAACCATCTTCAACAGACTCGCATGGTGATAATTCTGGAATGGATTTATGCAGCTCTCTGACACGTGAAGCATTCATCTCCTTAGGATTTGGTCCACTGTCACAAATCTCCTCTCTCATATATGACTTTCGATTCATGGAACCAAACCGGAGATCACTTTTATATGATCTCTTTGAATCATTCGCCGTAGCAATATTCATATGTCTCTTTGCTGGCACAATAGATAAGTGAAACAACAGATAGTTAGAAGAAATAAACTGGGTCATCACACATCACAAGCTCATACTTAATTACATGCATATGATGGTTTATATATTTGATGTTAATTATAGATATAGATACCCCAACACCATGAGAAAGGAATAATCTGGATGAACAAAATAAACAAGTAAACTCCAATTGCATCTCTCGGGATAATAAACAAACATAAATAAATTGATATTGATGAAATGGAGATTACTGAAATAATGGTGAATTGGCTACCCCATATATAGCAGGCCAGCCAAAATAAAATGAGAAGTGAATGATCCAAGCAAAGCATTCCTGTTCAACAAGCAACAAAGAAAAACACTCACCAGATATTCCTGTCATCTGTTTGCAGTCTCCAGGATCTTCTTGTACAGTTTCATACATGATCACCGCATGTGAGAAGTTAGGGCTTTCACAAGATTGAGGTGCAAGAATATGGAAAGTGAAGGAGTTGGATTTAACAACACCAGCCTTCAAGAAATACCAAAAAAGAATAAGGGCCCCACATTACAAACAATGGAATAGAACTACAAGTGTGAATCAGTTGCAGGGGAAGAAAACCCTGCCCATGTCCGACACCTACCCAATCAGGGTAATCATAGTGTAATCTTTCACGAAGTAACATAGTTAATCCTCAATCCCATCTTACTTAAAGAAAAAAGTAAGACGAAAAATATAACTTATCTTGCGTATTTACAAGAGAAAATGAGCAATTATGAATAAATATCCACACAATGGAAATAATAGTTACCCTGTGATTGTCCCTGAGGAATTGCATGAATTTTCCCCACTCACTATTCTGGCGATCATCTTCAGGATCAGGAAGCAGTGAAAATTTCGGGAAATCACTCTGGTGGTATACCTTAGTTGGTACAAACTTAGTAATCGTCCAAACCGAGGGCCTGTGAAAGGAAAGTGCAAATTACTCTAGTCTAGTGTTCTGAGTTGATACAGAACATTAGTATAAAATTCAGCTAAGTATTCATACAAAGGTGAAAAGCTCAGATACAGGATGCCTCCATAAAATTAAAACATAAATAGTTAAATACCCCTCTCAGTCATATGCATTTTTTAGACATGTTGATTAATTGTTTGTACAGTGACAAAATCAATAGTGTAGTAACTGCAATTTCAATCTACCACTATCTTGATGCTGCAAGATGAGATTGGTCATTGATGCCTTCTTTTTTGGTTTGTGAGAATGGAGGGCTTAGACAAATATTGAGAAACTGTTGGAGCAATTCATTCAACCAGATGAGGCTAGTATTTAAACATGGACACACAAGCTGAACTTGATAATAAAGTAGAATACTAGAATAACCCACCAATCTACAGTGTAAACTAAACTAATCAATAATCAGTGATAATATGCTATAGAAAACATGAATAATTCTTTATTTACCAATAGTTTTGGCCCAAGTGAATGATCTGAACTTGTAAAGTATTCACAGTTCAGAAAAAATAAGATCAACTTACACTTTTATTGGAAGATCACAAACTTTGGTGCGGCATATCTTCTTTAAATCCTTTAGTAGGAATACATGGTTCAAGCCACCACCTACCACCAAAACATATCCTTCAGGAAAATATATTCTACCAAATAAAATACAATCCAAATTCTGAACAATATAAAAGAAGCAAGCAGACACCAAGTGTTAAAATAGTGGCCTTGTTTAACAGCTGCCTTTTAAAATCATAACAATCAGCTGTAATTGTTTACTTATTTCATTTTAATGTTACACCTATCTTTTGAAAAAATGGCAAATTAGGTCCGAGAAGTAGAAAACTACAATATTGTGAAATGAGCACTTAGACCCTAACCATGTGTCCAAATCTACCAATAGTGTTGAAAAATTCAAAGTATAAAACTACAACTGTTAATATAGTAGGAGCATAGATGGTACAATAATAAAGAGTATCCAAATTAAAAAGTACCAATTGGTGTTGGCGATATGTGCAGTTTCAATTATACAGCTATAGTTTGGTGTAGTTTCCCACTTTCCCCTAAATTTTTCAGGGGAGCCTGATCTACAAAAAATTATGTCTAATCCTTTATGACAACAACACTTCATATGGTCATACCTTGATTTCCATGTGTCTCATTTATATCAAGAGTTCCACTCCCCATCTCTTCACCACCTACAAACAGCAATATCCATCAAACGATAAATATACAGCTATAGTTTGGTTTTGATTCCTCTTAATTTTTCAGGGGAACCTGATCTACAAAAATGATATGGCTATTCCTTTATAACAACAACACTTCATATGGTCATAGTGTTTACAAATCGTCCGATTAATCGGCCTGATCATTTTCCTAGCTCCGACTAGGTACTCCGATGTGACTAGAGTGATCAGAAATCCAGTCGTCCGACCAGTCGTCGACTAGTTGCGACCAGTCGGCCGATTAGTGGCATTTTGGCGATCAGGAGAGAGGGGCAACCAGCGACGCACGATGGGAGAGGGAGGGGCCACCAGCAGCGCACACCGGGGAAGGCAAGGGCCAACCGCTAGCGTTGGTGCGTGACAGGAGAAGAGGGCCGACGACGACGCACGAGCCCCGGCAGGAGGAGTAGGCCGGCGGCAGCACACCTTGGAGTGGGAGGGGCCACCGGCTGCGCCAGTGGGAGCGTGAGGAGGAGAAGGTGGCACACGGGGAGAGATGTGCGGCTGTTGGCGGCTTGTGAGGGAGATGTGCGGTGGATGGTTGCTTATGAGGGAGAGGGGAGATGTGAGGACCGAGGAGTGAAACCTAGGGTTCAGTTAATGGGCTTGGGCTTTTCGATTTAATTTTTGGGCTAATAAGTAATGGCTGGAAATTTGGACCATGCCTGGAAATTTATTGCCATATACTATATAGTGTATATATATTATGTATACGTCCTAAATATATGGGATAATTAGATGGACGACTAGAACCGACTAGGATCGACTAATCACGATTAGTTTCGTGGTCAGTCCCATAGCGACTAGGTTCGACTAAGCGATTTGTAAACATTGACAACAACACTTCATATGGTCATACCTTGATTTTCATGTGGTGTCTTATTTATATCAATAGTTCCATTCCTCATCTCCTTCTCTTCACCCCCTACAAACAGCAATATCCATCACATGGTAATTGTTTTTTTCTCAAAGCATAAGATAATGGGCATGCATGTACATCGAAACTAAATCAAGCATGTGTATCAACTGTCCATGAAGTTGAACAACAGAATCTAAGCAAAACATAAAACAACAAAACAATTCTGGAGTAAAAGATGACCATTAAACAAGCCAATAGACTCAGGAATGTAATAAAACAATAATACAACATTCAGGTATAAAATAGTAAATACAACATTCATTAAACTGTACCAGGCATTATTGATTGCCCAAACGCGGCACAAGTGATACAACATTCATGTAGAAAATAATAAGTTCCGAAAGAAAACACCAAAACTGGAGGCAAAGGCCAAACGTAAAAATATATGGCGGCAAATCATATATCCCAAAAGGTTAAAAACATGGCAGAACACATGCTTAAAGCTCACATTGTTAACATAACAGCACGGCAACAGATGACTCCAACTGACGTGATGCTACAGAACCATCAAGTGCGGACCTTAATCAAATCAGGTACTGGCAAGTGGCAACAAATCTCAACTCTCCAGTACACGAAAAATCGCGACCAAGAGTAGGGATTTATGCTGCTTGGTCCAAGCTACTTCGATTACACCCAGGTATCATTAAAAGAAACCGCCTTCAACCCAAAAGAATCACCAAAAAATACTTTTATTTCATAAAAGATCGAAACAAAGCAGCTGAGGAGAACATTCGACGCAAGCAAGTTATTACTTATTAGTAATAGGGCGCGCATCAAAGCCATCAAGAGCATTGCAGTGTAATTTACCACCATCCCAAAAAAACAGGAGGAAAAAACTCAGCGGAGAGAGATCAATGCACAAATACATTTTTTTCCGCGCGGAGAAAAGTAATCCACGGCGAACCCACAAACCCCAACTGCCCCAAAGCACGAACCACAAACAAGAACAAGTACAAACACCCTCGAGCACTACGCAGCGTTACTCCGGCTTCGCGCGCGTGCGCGCGCGCGCGCAATACGCACCCACACCCACCCCCGCACGCTCGCACGCTAACCCCCACAGAACCCACTGGAGAATCCACGGCGTGGCGAGCCCGGAAAACGGAGCGCGAAAGGAGAAGCTAGGGCTTGGCGGGCCATTACCGTTAGGGATCGTCGGCTGCGACGGCGACGGCGACGGCAGCGGCGGCGGCGGCGGCGGCGGCGGCGGCGAGACAGTGCGATGAGACGGTGGCGGAGGCGAGCAATACGGAGGAGAGCATGAACCGAGGAAGGCGGAGCCGACTGCTCATCTGCTCTCTATATAGTGCCCATGTGGAATGACGGAAATACCCCCGGGTTTTCGCACGATACAAGTCTATCTATTCAAATTAACTTATTATTTTACAATTCACTCTAATGTATTTGTTAAATGTAACTTACTATTTAAATGTAGCTATATTTTATTAATTTATATACATGTAAATAAAATAAAAATAATTAAACAAGTTCAACATTCAATGGAATAGTAAATTTAATTGGTTTGCTAGACGTAGCAAGTGTGACGAGAAGAATAGAGAGTCCCATAAAATAACAAGTTATGTAACTAATATAATAGAGATGTTTCTTGGATCATACTTTTTAGACGATAGCAAACGTGATAGCAAATAATAGAGACGTTTTCATCATCCGTTAATTGCGTCGTTTAATTACCTTTTGAATGTTTTATCGTTTAACCCGGCGCGGTAAATTTTGCCGGTCGTCGCCGGCGCGGCCGTATCACCGTGCAACTCGGGACACGTCACCGCTCTCCTCCTAGTCCAACTAACCGTAGGTGCTATTAACGCAATACGAGTCACGACCACAAAATAGGGAAATGCGTGCATATATGGCCATAAATCCGATGAAACTTAGGTTGCCAATTATGATGTTTTGCAGTATAATTGTCAACTTTGATGATACACGGCATACCTAAGCCGGCATGTCATGTATAGTCCCAAATTATTTTGACCCATCTAGCCATCATTATCGATTCTTTGATTCGTTGTTATATATGTCGTGGCATGCCATGACCTATGTTACTATCTTTGTTATGCTCATTGCCATAACCAATGTGTAACGTCACATCTGGTACAGACTTTGCTATAACAAGATGAATCATAACTTAATAAACTGAAACGAACGACGGAGTGATATTCATACAGTTCACTTCACGCGCGGATAGATGGTAGTAACTAGAATTATTACACAAATACCTGGCAGAGCAAAAGCTTAATACACAAATACCTCGGGCCGATAACTACGGTGGAAATAACATCTTAGGAAACAAAAACATACGTGGAGAAGTTTTGAATTTATTATTAACAGTCCTAATTTAAATTGGAAAACAGCGCTGTGTTGTACTGTTTAAATGGGTTTGCTGCTTAGGCGTGCCTAATAAAATCGAGCTCACTGTTCATGCACAGCCTGGTCCAAACGGAGGTATTATTCTAACGAAAAGAATTGAAGCACTAATCAAATCGGCTCCTATTTGCAGCCTGCTAAGAAATAACGCGTGAAAAAAAATAAAAGCTACTGTTTCTGCGCACGGCCCAAGCAGAAACATAGCTCATATTTTTGTAGGTATATCTCTTCGCCTGTAGCAGTGTAGCCTTCAGTTCACCAAACAAAAACTTCAAATACTTTAAATGAAACGGTCATTAACTAGAGCTCATCGAGCGGTTTATCTTTTCATATATAACTTTCACGTGGAGTATGCCTCCATCAGCGGGCCTCACCTTCTGGTAATTTCCATTATTTGTCAATGATTTCTTCCAGTAATCTGACAATTGTACAGTGATACAGATCACATCGCCGACACTGTTAACTTACACATCTAAACTACTGCCCTTATGTGCCTGTGCCCTAGGCCTCTTACATGCTACAACTAATGCTACAAAACTGGACGGTTAATGGTACATGATAGTCCCCAAGTCATAGGAGCAATAGATTACAGCATGGCACGCTTTCCTCCTCGAATCTCCACGAGTTCCCTCGGGAAGCACATGCATGGTACAAACTCGTAAAGCACAAGCATGCCAACCAATGTTCGTTTCCCCACTTTGTTCATCAGAGGGAACAAGGAACTTAAAGGTCATCATCATCCATAAGTTCGTCTGGAAGGTGTACTTTCTCCATTGCAGACTGCCAAACATCGGATGAACATGGGCATGCCACTTAGTAATTCAAATGCAAATGAATTCCAGCAGTGAGACTAGTATGGTAACGGTAAGATATTAAGGGTATATTTGGCACAGCCGATCCAAAGTTTAGATGATAAAATAAAGTAATTTAAATTTTTATTTTTAGTTCAAAATAAAAATCAGATGTCAACGAGATTTAACCAGCTCTAAAATACATTAGATTTAAAGCTATGTCAAACATACTTAAAAATGTGAAAAAATAACTAGCAATGATTGGACCACCCTAGAAAAAGACCGCAAGATAAAATCTTTAAAATACTGCAATGCGGGAAACAAAATGGGGGTGGACGGAGGCAGGTGGGGCTCTGGGAGTGGGATAAGCAAAGATAGTGTGATATACCTTAATTATAGCAACGTCAGCAGCTGGGGGTTTCAAATCTAGGGCAATGCCAAAGCAAAATACAGCCTTGTCGAGAATATTAAGTTGTTTGTAAATCTTTCCCATCAGTGCATACATACTGCTCTCATGAGGTGCAATTTCCTTGAGCCGTTCCAACTCATCCAGAGATTCTGGGTATTTTTGTAGGCCTAGAAGGATTAAAGCCTTCTGATACTTGGGGAGTGGATTCTTCTTATCAGCAAATATAGCTTTGTCCATCATTTGCAATGCATCCTCATTCCTCTGATAAGTTTGGATTCCGAAAAAAGTTCAAAGTTAATCATCGTCTACAGGATGATGAAAATTCTATTTTTGACTTTTGAGGGAAAGTGGAAACCAAAAATCAGTATATGGTTTTAAATAGATTATAATTATACCACCTTTAAAGCATGCAAAGCCATCCCAAGATAACACATAAGAACAGATGAGCAAGGATTTATCTGGAATGCCCTTCTGAAATGATGCTCAGCAAACTCAAACTTTTCCTGGCGAAGGTACACCACTCCAAGGCCATACCAGGCATTGTAGTGTCTTTCATCTACCTGAAGTGCACAGCGGTATAATTTTATACTGTTCTCATAATCCTCCAATGCAGAATACCTATAGTTCCAAGGAATGATAGTATGATTAGAAATTTAACAGATGGGCTCAAACATGAATAAAGGATTAGTCCATATGTGCACCAGTAAGATAATGTAAAATCAATATTTACGGGGACAAAAGCATACTCATGGCCACACAGTGTGTGAGCATACGCAACTCTTGTGTCAAGCTGTACAGCACGTTGGAAGTTTTTCAAGGCAGTCTCATGATCTTTCCTCAAGGCAAAGCAATTTCCTACCGCACACCTTTTGCACATTTAAAAACAGATACATTATAAAATGTAACAAGGTATTATGTCAGCTTGAAAGCATTTCCAATAAAGATCCATCCCAATGTTTTGCAATTGCATTGCATCAAGACTAAGATAAAGTTAACATGGCCAGATGGCCTAACAAAATCAATCAACTACTCAACTAGGAGTGCTACTTTAATCCACAGATCTAGTTTATGTAAATCCCTGATAAAATTTAATTTCAGTAAACCACATTTTAAGGGGTTTTTTAAACTAAAACAATGGAACCATGGCAAGATGGAGAGGGAAGCATAATTGAAACTATGGCAGAAGGATCCAAAATATTATTCACTTTCTGGGCGTAAAAGACAAACCATGCTTGGGGAGATAGTCGATCAATAGAGACAAGCTCTTGCGCGAGGTAACTTAGCCGCATTTCCTCATTCAAATGCTGGAAAAAAAATCTGGTGAACGGAGACTAAATGTGGAAATAAAGTAGCCAAGTACAAGAGCAGTAGATCTCTTACATAAAGAACAGTGGAGTAGATGTCCATTCCCTCCAACGTGCATGGTGATAACCGATGCGCTAACTCAAAGAAATGATCTGCCTCTAAATAATTGACCAGTTCAAAATATGCCTTCCCAACCTGCACAGTTCACCAAAATGAAAACAGTTTTTAGTTAACTCAAAGAAATGATCTGCCTCTAATTCCAGCATATGAACTGTTTATATATGTACAATGAAAAACATATTATGGCATTGTTTTTTACTATTAAGTAGAATATACTAAAACAGAAATTAAAAATCCAACATAGAGTGGCTCATGTGCAAATCTACACTATGATGTGCAATCAGAAAGTCTAACAACCAAACATTGTTTCAGGATCATTTTCCAATGTCAATTGTCAGGATTGGCTGACTCAATTAACATATATACAAATACATCATGAATTAAACATGCTATCAGGTTGATGGAAATCAAGTTCAAGTTTTTTTAAAGGAAATTAATTTTTGTTCTCCAAGTGACTCCTCATGACTCGTTACTACAGAGTCACGGACCCTTACACCCATGCTCCCATGACATAATGAAGATATACAAAACTACAAGTTTTCATTACAACAATAAAAAACATGACAAGAATTTGCCAACCATTTTGCATGGGCTGTACCTGGCATAGAACCCATCCTGTATTAAATTGTTGCTCTGGGAGCTTTCTATACACTTCCAATGCTTCCTGATCATTTAGTGAATGGAATCAAATAATCAATCACATATCTGGATGGAAGGTTAGCAATTCCAACATAAACATCCTAAACATACCTGACACTTAAACAAGCAAGAAAGCCTATACCCTTCCCCTAGTGTCCGTAAAAGTGCCAGCAGTTCCCTTATACCAATAGCCAATTTGGAGTGTTGTGACAGAACTCGTTCAGCTTTATCTTGCTCAGAAAATTTTCCATCAATTATACTTGCAGAAGAGGAAGTTGCTGCTACATTATCTGTCCACATTTCATCAACAACATGATACCTGTTTCCTAAGATTTGAAAGGGGAACAACTTTCATTGTGAATATGGGCGCACCATCCATATAGTGCAACCCAATGCGATTATTATGATAGAAACAACAATATCACAAACTATGTAATTATGTTATAGCAAAAGATAAGTTCAATCAATTAGTTGGTCCCACACCCAGTGAGGGAGAAGGGTATGACCATATGGGGCCATTTGGCAGTCTTAAGGGTTTAAGTTCTTGAAACAGGATTTTCTGGTAAAAAGTTCCTTTCAATATTTCATCGCCATAATAAGGGAAACTTTATCTACAGGAGTCAAAAGTTCCTCTCTCCTGCCGGCGCCGCCGCCTCCATGGCCGGCGAGCCTCCTTCGGCGAGCCCCGTCTTCTCCTTCTCGTCACCGGCGGCCTCCTCCTCCCTGTTTCCTGTTGCGCCGCCACCGTGTGGGCTGGGTACCGCCACCATGGCCGGATCCGCCACCCACCCCCCCCCCCCCCGCCCGGATCCGACGCCGGGGCGGCCAGATCTGGCGCCGCAGGCCTCCCTCCGCTCGGATCTGACGCCGGGGCGGCCAGATCTGGCGCCGCCGGCCTACCCCCGCCCTGCTTCGACGCCGGCGTGGTCGGCTCTGCCGCCGCCGGCCTCCCTCCGCGCTTCTTTGCCGCCGCCCCTCCCGCCTCGCCCGGACCCAACGTCGAGGCGGCCGGATCTGGCGCCGCCGGCCGTCCCCAGGCCTCTGGGGCGCCGCCCCCCCCCCCCTTCCCCCCGCCACGGCCATGGCTTGGCCGACCATGGGGGGGCCCTCTTGCTGCCGCCCCTTCCCCCTGCCACGTCCCTGGCCTGGCCGACCTTGGGTGGGCCGCCGCCCCTCCTCCCCACCGCCGTGGCCTCGGGCTGGCCGGCCCCTACCGATGTGGTGGCTGCCGACGCTGCCCTTGATGCCGTCCTTGCCACAGCCAAGACCGCTGCCGCTGCTGCTCGGGCGCGCGAGCGGGCAGCCGCTCTTGCTTGGGAGAATGCACGCCAGACCGTTGATGCACTGGCCCAACATGTTGCTGAGGCCAAGCATCACCTCAGGGGTGCTGACCCCGCTGCCACTGTGACTCCAGCTGTCGCCGCAGATCCGAGTGCCGCACAGCTCCACGCCCAGGCGGCCGGTGTCCAGAACATCCGGGCGCTTGTGCCAGTCACCCTTGATCCCTCATCGTCCTCCTACGCGCGCTGGCGCGATCTGGTGCTCCTCACCCTCCAGCGCTATGCCCTGGATGAGCACGTCCTCGTCGACACTCCAGTGGTCGCCCAGGAGTCAGTATGGCGGCGCATGGACAGCGTGGTGCTGTCATGGATCCTTGGGTCCATCACTGTCGAGCTCCAGGACATCGTGCGGGAACTTGGTGGCACCGCTCGGCAGGCCTGGGTTGCGATCGAGGGGCAGTTCCTTGGCAACCGTGAGGCTCGTGCTCTCCAGTTGGACGCTGCCTTCCGCACCTTCGTCCAGGGGGATCTCTCCATCTCGGAGTACTGTCGTCGCATGAAGGGGATGGCAGATTCTCTTCATGACCTTGGCGAGCCTGTTGCGGACCGCACTCTTGTGGGTCTTTTCGCCTGCAAAATATTCTTGTTGCTCCTGACATTGTTCATAATCTTCTTTCCATTCGTCAATTCACCACTGATAATTCCTGTTTTGTTGAATTTGACTCTTTTGGTTTGACTGTGAAGGATATGGCCACCCGGCGTCCTCTTCTCCGCTGTGACAGCACCGGACCCCTCTACATGCTTCGTCTTCCACCTTCCGCTGCTCCACCTTCGTCCGGCCTTGCCGCCATAGCGTCCTCCACACTCTGGCACCGCCAGCTTGGTCACCCCGGTGTCGACATTTTGGCTCAGCTTTGTCGTAGCTCCTCTATTCCTTGTACTAGGGCTCCTAGTGAGTATATTTGTCATGCGTGTCAATTAGGTCATCATGTTCGCCTACCTTTTCCTATTTCTTCCTCGCATGTTGTTCATGCGTTTGACCTTATTCACTGTGACTTGTGGACCTCTCCGATCATGAGTATTTCTGGTTATAAATATTATCTGGTTGTTCTCAATGATTTTTCTCACTACTCATGGACGTTTCCTTTGCGGTCCAAGTCGGATGCCTTCCCCACGCTCACTCACTTCTTTGCTTGGGTTTCTACTCAGTTTGGGGTTACTATCAAGGCAGTCCAGTGTGATAATGGTCATGAGTTTGACAACTCGGCTTCCTGGGCATTCTTCCTCTCGAAGGGAGTCCAATTGCGCATGTCCTGCCCCTATACCTCCCCTTAGAATGGAAAGGTTGAGCGCATGATTCGTACCACTAACAATGTTACGCGCTCCATGCTCTTTCAGGCTTCGGCTCCCGCTCGCTTCTAGGCTGAGAGCCTCCTTACTGCCACATATGTGCTCAACCGCCTGCCTTCTAAGGCCACGTGCGCTCCCACCCCTCACCATGCCTTGTTCGGTACCCCACCTTCCTACACTCACCTTCGTGTTTTCGGGTGTGCTTGCTATCCCAACACTTCTGCCACTGCTCCTCATAAGCTTGCGCCCCGCTCGACACTGTGTGTTTCTCGGCTACTCCCCGAACATAAGGGGTACCGTTGTTTTGACCTCTCCTCTCGTCGTGTTCTTATCTCACGACATGTCATCTTCGCTGAGTCCGTCTTTCCTTTCTCCGTTGACTTCACCCCCACCACCAGCCTTGAGTTGGACTACTTGTTTTCTACTTGCCCGGTGTTTCAGCCACCTTTGTCTTCTACAGGTACATCACCGGCTGTTCCGGCGGCTCTCCCGCCATCTGACGAGCCATGTGTGGCAACGGAGCTGCCCGTCGTGCCGCCCGCGGCCCCCATGCCCCCGGTTGTGCCACGTGCGGCCACTCCCCACCAGTCGGCGTTGCCCTCCGCGCCATGCGCGGCCCCGGCGTCCTCGTCCGTGCAGCCCGCGGCCCCTTCCCTGTCGCCTCCTGCGCCCGGGGTTGGCCCGTTGCTGTCGTCGGCGCCGTGTTCCGCCCTGGACACAGCCCCGACCGTGCCCCGTGTCCCCGCGACACCTGCCTCGCCACGCGCGGCCCTGGCATCTTCTTCCCGCTACGCCAACCCTGTTCGGGTCTACCAGCGCCGCCCGACGGGACCCATCCTTCACCGCGATCCCCACCATACTCGCCCGATGGTGACTCGGCGGGCTGCGGGGGTCCTTCGTCCAGTTAACCGCCTGGTCCTCTCTGCCGCTGCGGAGCCACTAGTCTCTCCCATACCCTCCATTGTTCGTGGCGCCCTGGCGGATCCACACTGGCGCCACGCGATGGAGGAAGAATATGCGGCCCTTCTGCCCAATCAGACCTGGGACCTGGTGCCTCGTCCCTCTGGCTACAATGTGGTCACCGGCAAGTGGATCTGGACACATAAACACAAGGCAGATGGTTCGCTAGATCGCTACAAGGCTCGCTGGGTCCTTCGGGGTTTCACCCAGCGCCCTGGAGTTGACTATGATGAGACCTTCAGCCCAGTGGTGAAGCCTGCTACTGTCCGGACCGTTCTCTCCCTTGCACTCTTGAGGTCCTGGTCAGTTCACCAGCTCGATGTGAAGAATGCCTTCCTCCATGGCACCCTGACGGAGACTGTGTACTGCAGCCAGCCTGCGGGCTTTGTGGATCCTGCTCACCCTGAGCGTGTTTGTCGGCTCAACAAGTCTTTGTATGGTATGAAGCAGGCTCCTCGGGCTTGGTACAGTCGGTTCGCCTCCTTCCTGGTGTCTTTGGGGTTCAGCGAAGCCAAGAGTGACACTTCTCTATTTGTCCTCCACCATGGTGCTGACTCAGCCTACTTGCTGCTTTATGTGGATGACATTGTTCTCACTGCGTCCAGCCAGTCTCTGCTTCAGCGGATTATCTCCTCGTTGCAGCAGGAGTTTGCCATGAAGGACCTTGGTGTGCTCCATCACTTCTTGGGAGTGACCGTGGAACACCGCCCTGGTGGCCTCTTCCTTCACCAGCGCCAGTACGCCTTGGATGTCCTTCACCGCGCAGGGATGACTGACTGCAAGCCCTGTTCCACTCCAGTCGATGCTCAGTCTAAGATTTCCGGTACCAAGAGTGCACCAGTGGATGATCCCACTGCCTACCGAAGCATTGCTGGCGCCCTTCAGTACCTCACATTCACTCGGTCGGATATCTCCTATGCGGTGCAGCAGGTGTGCCTTCACATGCACGACCCACGGGACCCGCACCTTACCGCTATGAAGCGGATTCTCCGCTATCTGCGCGGCTCCCTCGACTTTGGGCTTCACCTTTGGCGTTCTCCTGTTGCTGAGCTCGTGGTTTACACTAACGCCGACTGGGCGGGCTGCCCGGACACGCGTCGCTCCACCTCCGACTACGCCGTCTTCCTTGGTGGCAACCTCGTGTCTTGGTCATCCAAGCGACAGCCTGTTGTCTCCCGCTCCAGTGCCGAGGCTGAGTACCGCGCGGTTGCCAATGGGGTGGCCGAGGCATCCTGGCTCCGGCAGCTCCTCGGGGAGCTCCATAGCCCCCTCGCCAGGAGTACTTTGGTCTACTGCAACAACGTCAGCGCCGTCTACCTCTCCACCAACCCCGTCCAGCACCAACGCACCAAGCATGTGGAAATCGACCTCCACTTCGTTCGGGATCATGTCGCCGTGGGAGATGTCCGTGTTCTACATGTGCCTACCACCTCCCAGTTCGCCGACATCTTCACCAAGGGCTTGCCTTCCTCCACCTTCTCCGAGTTCCGCTCCAGTCTCAACATCCGCTGCGCCGGAGTTTCGACTGCGGGGGGTGTTAGAGTGTGTGTGTGTGTCTGTCGTGTGGGTCCCCCTGTGTGTGGGCCCCTCCTGTAAGGCTCTCCTTCTTCTATCCTCCCAACCCTAGGGAGAGGAATCTATCTAGCTCTTCCTTCAAAAACTTCACACCAATAGTGGAGATATTTAAATGTTACAGATTGACAAAACGGAGAACCAATGGAGAACCAATAAATTCAGTAAGTAGTTGTATGGTGTTTTTAGCATCCGAAGTGCCTTGTGAGTTGTGGCTTGGTGTTATAATTGTACTTTCCAAGTTGAACTAACCATATAATTATAGAAAAAATAACAAAACAAAACATTTTTGGTGAGTTAGTTTAATGTGAACTCATGGCACATGAACATATAAGCAAATATGCAGATAGATCCTAATTGCACGGGTGTATACAAAACATATCAACCATATTTTGCTAGGTCCATATAATTTGACGAGTCATCCATAATTCCATATTGAAATGATAATCACCTTTATCAAAATTTTCTGTGGCCTGTGGTTTCCCTTTCCTAACTTGCACAGAACGTAGGGCTGTTGAACACAATTTTGATGATGTGGACGAGTTTACTCGCAATTTACCTGACGAGTGATCTGTTCCATTCCCTCCAAATTGAGAAATATTTGAATTCGAACTTATTGTTGTATCTCTAGAAAGCCTTGCACTTCTTCGAGGAACTGAATCACAACTCTGATTAAACAGCCTTCCAGAAACCTGAAAACAGTCTTTTAAGTCTAGTATCATCACAATAATTTAAAGTATGGAATGAACATAATATGTGACTATGAACAGATGGAACATAAAAGAATGTACAGCCAAACCTCAAAGTGATATTACATTACAATAAAAACATAGGTACTAATGTACTATATCAGAATACATGGGCTCCAACAAAGGCAATAGTAAATTAAAGATGGAAAAAAGAAACTACAATAAATATTAATTAGTTCCACGGTGTGTATTATATCACGGACAAACTACGAGAGCAAGATGAAAAATGCTAACATTGGACTGTTATTGCATAAAAGACTATATGACATTAACATCAAGAGAAAACAATAGGTCTAATAAATCAATAGAAAATATAGAAGTTACAGGAGAGTATATTTCAGTTGATGAAATAACAACCTTCTTTAGCCCTGCTTCATCGAGGTATTTTCTTCTAAATGTCAGGTTTGCTGCAATAACCTTTGGCTTGGAAGGAGCATTGCCACCTGTTGTATTCTGATAAGCATGCATATTCCGAAAGAGTGCAGGTGGAGCAATACTGGAAGTCTGCAAAATTAAATTAATAAATGAATTAAAGAGGAAAAATACATAATACTTTAAATTACACTATATGATGTTGTTTAAAGTGTGTTCTATGCTTCTATCACTTTCAAAACTTAACATGAAATCGACATTGTGTTAGATGAACCAAAAAGGATAAGTTGGCTGTGAATATAATTTATGTTTCTCTTTCCTTCACTTTTCCTTGTGGTTTATCATTCATTCATTTAGCAGATTATTCTCATTTGTTACTCATAACGCCTAATTAATTTGAAACTTTAGACATAGTTAAAAGTAAATGAGAAGTACATTTAGAAATTTTCTGAATATTTTTCATGACACTTCAGCATCAAAATTGAAAGTTGAGTGCATGAATGGAACACAAAGGGTAACTTCATAGGATTTGTTGCACTCCAAGAGCTACTGACTGTTTGACACCAAGTTATTACTGTTAGTTCTTCTTTGTGCAAAAAGGTCAACAGAAAAGTATATGGTAAAAATATTACAATTTTATGCCAAGCTTTCTTGCAAAGAAAATAGATATAAAGGATCCAAATAAACCAAATGTTCATATTCGGGGGAATTCCTTGCTGCTTAGCACATTTCTAGTAGCAATTGACTGTATTGAGTTCTTCAAATCCATATGGCCAGATAATCCTATTGGGTGAAGGATCAAACAAATTTTACTAACCTGTGTTACGGTTGGTGTTGGAGTGTCAAACTGTGATAAATTAGATGGCGCACCATTCTGCACATGCAATGCAGTTGTCCTTACATGAGGATAACCAGATACTTCTGTTGTGGTGTTAGCATGCAGCTGTTTAATTTGCTTAGGGCTAATATCACTGAGGCTTGCCGACACATTGGGAGATATAAATCGATTTTCATTGACAAAGTTTGACTTTTCCAGATATGATGTGGGCGTGTGTTCCTGCTGCAGACGTACAGCTGTTGCTTCACTGAAACATTCATTTGCATCTTCAGCAACACCTACAAGACGGTGACAAACATTTTAGTATATGCTTAGTATCACATTTAGTGAGGAAGAGGTCTTCCATGAAAGGACGACTGAACCATAATTTTTTGCCTTTTTGTTACAGGATGCAAGGACTTGTATATGTATTGTCTCTACATGTGGAAGAAACATTGGCCAGTTATTTTTCTTATGATATATTGTTCATAACAACAAAATAACAATAGTAGGAAAGTACTTTCAAATGTGAATCCAGTGGCACCAATTTTGTATCACCATTCACAAAACATACATAATATTGGACTATTTGTTGGTTAAAAATCACAAAATTTGAATCTTGAAACAGTGTGCGCCTAAAAATCAACAGAGAAAGTAATGGACATAATGGCTAAAAATAAAATATGAATGCTCATTGATTACATCAAGCTAACTGCTAACCACAAATGGCTGAATGCAATGAATATTTCTGGGCAGGATTTATCACAGTGGGCCCTCCAATGTTCTGACATAGATGTACCTGTATTAGTGTATTTTGAATTGTTTAGAATTAAGAGTGCTACCTAAGATGCAAAATTTTCAATGTCCATTGCAAGTTACATATTTAGTATGCCATGCTCTGCTGCAGAAATATCAGTACCTTATTTTTTATTCCCTACCAGTGTTCAAGTAAGTGTTAGGCGCTAGTCGGGCAGTGACCTGGCGCCTAGCGCCTAGAGCTGCCTAGGCGGCGCCTAGGTCAGAGCCCATTCTCCTGGTTCCAGCTGTTTCCAGCCGTTCATTTATATGTTCCTACTTCATTTTGCTGCTGATTCTAGACAGTTCTTACTATGTTTTCCTTTCCCAGGCAGTACTGTTTCCCAGGCATCCCACCCGAAGTCCAAGAGACCAAGACAGCCTTTTCTTCTCCTAGAGTTAGCCTTTTCTTCTTCTCCATCCAGCGAATGTTCTGCTGTTCAAGAGTCCAGGCCATGTCTCTTCCCCTCCGGCCGTGCCTTCCCCTGGCATTCCCCTCTGACTTCGCCTGCCCAGGCCGCCTGGCGTTCCTCTGGCAGCGCTGCCACCAGCGGCGATGGAGATGTCCAGATCCCGGCCGCACGCGACTCCCATCGCCGGAGCTGGCCACCCATTGTCTCCCCCCGCACCGTAGAGCCTTGTTTCCAGCCACCAGCACTGTCAGCACCAGGCCGCCCAGGCGCCGCGGTCAACCGCCCAACGCCGCGGTTGACCGCCTAGCTCGCCACCTGGAGGCAAATCGCGGCAGCGGACCGGCGCCCAGCGCCTATGGTCGCCTAGGCAGCGCCTAGCACCGCCATTTAGAACACTGTTCCAATGTGGATGCTTCCAATTCATAAAATCAAGTATGGAGGAGCTAGAAAACTTCACTCATGGCGTATAATGCACTAACCTAGTATACACAATTCTTCATATGCTGCCCATAGAAGAGGGTCAAGACTCAAAGCTTGTATAAATTGTTCAGCTGCAGCTTCCGTTCTGCCAGTGTACCTACATGCAGATGCAATAAATATAATGAACTATCTGACACAACTCACAAACCATAATATTCTGCAATTACAGATTCAATGATCCATGAATAATGAACCTGTAAATTAGTCCAAGGAGGTAATGCCCTGTTGCACCACTTGGAACCTGCACAAAGGAAAGAATTGAAGTAATAAGTTACCAAAATAATATTCCCACTGTTTCTATTTATAAGGCTCATTTGGAGTTGGCACCAGGATTGCGGAGAGAGTAAAACCAAAAGAAAAAAGGTAAAATAACCATTCTACTCATACTTAAATATCTTGGAAAAAGGAGAGTTGATGGTTAGTGAGCTTTTTCTTATTAATGTAAGAGAGATGCCATGTGATAAATGAGGGTAAACAAGTAATTGAAGAGAAAGATTCACATGCAGGCCTTATATTTAGGAAAAGATTGAAGAAATTACATGCCTTACAATAAGAAACAAGTATTACAGTTACAGCAAAGGTGTAACTGTTTTTTCCACTTCATTACTTTTCCCATGTGGAATCCATAGTTGTTACGGTGACACGGCGAAGTGTGGCGACCTACCACCTTCACAACTTTACAACGCTTATGGTGCACAGCGCGGCATCGTCATAGACATATCGGCATGACGAACAATATATAAAAATAGCTTATAGGATTTAGAAAAATATATCAATATATAAGTACTAGATTGCAAACAACAATAGCACTATAGCATGATAAAAACAGCAATACAATATCAAGTTGCAATATTAGCACTTTAGATACCTTATAAGATAAAAATATATAATTAAAATTGCAATAACACATTTAAAATTATGTCTAATATTATATTTAAAAGTTCAGTTAATAATCTATTTATATAAATTTGACCAAACAGTATATTTAAAGCCCAGTCCATTTCTCAACCCTAACTTTCTCTCAATCTCTCCAACTCCCCCCTCCTCTCTCAGCTCCCTCTCCAGCCGCCGCAATCTCTTCCACTCCACCCATCTCTCTCAGCTCCCTCTCCAGGCGCCGCACCCAGCACCCCTCTTCCCCTCCTCCTCTCCCTCCTCTTCTCTCCCCCATCTTCCGCACCGGCATGCCCGGCCTCACCGAGCGCAGATTGCGCCTGGCCATGTCGCGCCCACCCTCTCTGCAACCCCGCGTCACGCACTCAAGCCCTTGCTTACTCCTCTCTCCCTCCCATATCGTGGGCGCCACGCTGCTGTGGCACCTGCCACATACCTTCGGCGCTCTGGCGGCATGTGGCGAATAGCCAAATCATCGCCATAACAACCATGGTGGAATCAAACAGTTAGTTTGCAACCTCAGAACATTGTCATGCTCCAAAAATTAAAAGAATGTCCCTGGGGCCTGGGCATCTCCATGGCCCATGCAACACATAGCATCAATCTTGTAGTGATAATGTTTCTCGTGTGCATCCCTTATCTCTTAATCATGGATCTGTATTTTCTTTTCAGACATGATACACCTCTGGTTTTTACGCTGATAACATTGTTGGCTTGTTGCTGTAATATCATATTATCATTGACAGGCAGGGTATATCAATCAAACTTAATGTTTTTCAAGTGGCATATCAACCAACTCTGGAATTCTTGATTCATAAATCATCTAATATGCTGAACATCCTCTTCTCTGCTTCAGATTTGGAAGCCACAAGATGTCATGGAACTATGGAAGTATAGAACAAATGCTGTATCAAATGACCGCTTCTCTAGACAAAACTTGAAGTTTTAATATGCACTTATGAAAAAAATCTAAGAGCATTGGATGAGATATTTATCAAAATATTATAAATAACTCATGTTTAAAAGAAAGTTATATACCTCCATGTTTGGCTCATTGACTGGACACAGAGCTTCTTCTGCTTCCTGCAAGAGGTTCATTCGAAAGCATGATGTAGCAAACAAGTACCGGGACTCAGGTAGCTTCTTCCCTTCAGTTCATAGCATATCAGAAACAAGAATCAGAAATCACTCTAAACCACTTTAACACCCAAAGAACAACACAAATTAAATTGCAAAACAGGATAGAAATATGCCCCAAAAGATGGACAAATACTACATCATGTTCTTTTGATTTTCAAGCCATATAATAGCACTTTTACACAAAAATGAGTGGTAACTTGGTGAGCATATCTATTACCTTTCAAAATGTGGTATGCAGCAAAGGGCTGGTTGATGTGAAGGTAGCAAGTCGCTAGCAACTGCACATTTGTCTGTGCACACGAGAAATGTAAAGAGTACACAGTTAGTAGAACATGCATCCCTGGTCTGAAACTGACTAAAATAATAAAAACTAAAAAAGCTATCAGCAGAATGAAAACTGAAATGTCTCTTTTCACATCAAACAAGCATTGGATTCAGTTACTCACCTAGATTTAACTTAATAACCGCTAAAAAATTAAAGCCATACACAATAAACACTGAACAGATAAAATATCGAACTGCTACAAACTATATCAACTAAAATCCATATGCTACAGTAATCCAGTTTGTAAAATAACAGGGTAGTAGGTATGACTTGCTACATAATAACATATAACTTAAGCTAATGACTACCTCAAAATGGCGAGCATTATAGGCAAGGCACCCCCAGCTAAATAAGACGTAATGCATCAGCATAGCCATCACCCACCAAAATCACTAAAACAGGCTGCAAGAGTGAGACTATCCTATCTTAGGCTGTGTCCATCTGCACCCAATTACCCGCAAACTGTAATCGCTAAAACAGGCTGCAAGAGTGATACTGTATCCTATCTTAGGCTGTGTCCATCTGCACCCAATTATCCACAAACCATATAGCGACTAATCACGCTACTCCAGTTTTTTACAAACTGAAAGCACTTCCCTAAATGGCTAAACAGGCACTAAACATTGAAATCTAAATTCTAAATAATTGTCACTAAATCGAATCACACATGCAAGCACACGCAACCAAATCGACGCCCCACTACGCCCCAACACCCGATCTAAACCTTTTCGAACCGAACATATCCCCAGGAACGAGCTCGCAAACGCGGTGGAGAGGGGCGGGCTGAGATACCTCGGCGGGGAACTGGGCGCAGAGGCGCTCGCAGAGGAAGACGGCGTTCCGGTGCATGAAGAGGCGGAGGCTGCTGTGGACGCGGTCCACCATTAGGGTTTCCATCGCCGCCGCCGCCGCGGCGGAGCGTCGGACACCGCCGGCGAGGTGGAGAAGAGAGGGAAGGGGGGGCGTTTGAATCGAGAAGGGGCGGGTCGGATTCGAAGCTTTTCGATCTGGATTGGGGGATTTTTCTGACGAACGGATCGAAGTTTGAGCTGCGCTGGTGCAGTGGTGTGTGTGTGTGAACTGTGGAGGTGGAGCCGTGGCGGCGTTTGAAATGGCTGGTGCTCCTCTGGCGAGACACGGAGGATTTGTCTGGCACATCAGTGACATGTGGGGCCGAGGATTCTTATTTGAATTGTGCGACTGCCAATTGCGTGAAATTCGAATTTGGTTCAAACTTTAGGGTCTGTATGGGGAAATTCTAACTGATGCAATGCAGCTGTTTTAGATCGTAAGAATCAATAGTCGCAGAATTTAAAAATAAATTAGAATTTATAATATAAAAAACATCAACTTCTTCAGATTTTAATTAGCTACATATCAGACAGCTACTCAGATTAATTAATTAATAAAAAACTATAGCAACGTGAAGCTTTTCTAAGCAGGCTCTTAGGCTTCGGTTTATGTTCAGCTCGAGTGTTCGGTGAGTGTACTTAAACTTTAGTTAGTTGTCGTTTATCTTTAATTAAAAATCAAAAATATTTTATTTCATAATACAAATCTCAAGTGCAGTATATATCTGAGAGCTACATTATGCTGAGCTCTTAGATGGCCATGATCCTTGTTTTTCATAGATAACTTCTCTATTAAAGAATAGAATCAATTTTTCACCAGTGGCATTTATACATACTAGTCATATGTTTGTGTTTTGCAATAGAGAATCTTATTTTTTAACAGGGTATTTGTGTAAAATTCATGTTTCTGCGTAATTTTTCAGAAATCTAAGAGTTTTTATACAAAATTCGTACATCCACGTAAAAATAAAGAAATTGAAATGTAAAAGTACATTTTTTCTTCTTTTTTATTTTCCTTTTTTCTTTTTCTTCTTTTTTCTTTTTCTTCATTTCTGGCGGTTGCAACAGATGCGCGCCTGGCGCTGCATGCGGGCCACTCAGGCGCGGGCGAGCCGGCGGTTGCGCACGGCGCGTTGAGCCGGTGGGCACGGGTGAGCCAACCGGTTCGGGCGGTTTTCACATGGCACAAGTTTTGGCCGGTATTTTATGGGATATGAAAAAGGCACGCACGTGGTTGTAGACGGAGACGAAATCCACGGACGAGCTTTATATTAGTTAACATTTCTATAAAATCGAAAGGGAAAATGATATTGATAACTAAGGCTGGATAATGAGTCAGCTCGGCTAGTTAAGATCGACTCGTTATAGCTCGTTATGTTAACGAGCTAGCTCGGCTCGGCTCGTTAACATAACGAGCAGAAAACCTAACTCGGCTCGGCTCGGTTCAGCTCGCGAGCTAGCTCGCGAGCCAATTATTTAAAATATGATTAAATAATAAATATTTAAATAATCACATATCAAACATCAAAATATGAAATAAATAGAATACATAAGGTTTCAAAAAAACAATCATCCATAGTTCCATCATTATTTCTATGATTCCATCAAATTAATCACACATGTTATTTGTTTCATACTTTTATATGATAAATTCTATAGACCATAATAATAAATTTATAATAATAAGTTAGCAAGTAATAATTTGATGTTAACAAATAAATTATAAAATAATGAGTCTTATATTGTAAGATAGTGTTTTATTATTGTTTTAATGGGTTGACTTGACTACTTGTGCTGAGCTCGTTAGGGAAATTTAACTATTTGCCACCCTCTTCATTGCCACCTCTTCAAATGCCACCCTCTTCGTTGCAATTAATTTTTTGCCACTATCTTCGTGAGCCAATTAAATTTTTGCCATTCGGTGTCCAGTCACTTGCCACGTCATCCGCCACATCACCTTCTTCTTCCTCCTCCTCTTCTCTCTCACCGCAACCAGCCGGTCGCCGTCGCCATCCCGCGCCCACCGCCGGAGGCCCCCGCCGCCCACAATCGCTGTCGTGCCCCTACCTCCTCCGCCCACCGCCGCCGCCACGCCCCTGCCCCCTCCGCACGCTGCCGCCCCGCGCGCCCTGTCCCCGTCGCCCCATGCCCTCCACCGCGCGCCCCTGCCCCGCCGCCGCCTACCGCCATCGCCGGCGTGCGGAGGGGGCAGGGGCGCGCGGCGGAGGGCATGGGGCGGCGGGGACAGGGCGGCGGCGCGCGGAGAGGGTAGGGGCGTGGCGGCGACAGTGGGCGGAGGAGGAAGGGGCGCGGCAGCGACGGTGGGCGGCGGGGGCCTCCGGCGGTGGGCGCGGGACGGCAGTGGGACGGCGACGGCGGTAGGCGGCGGCGGCCGGGCGGTTGGCGTGAGGAGTTGGGGTGAGAGAGAAGAGGAGGAAGAAGAAGAAGAAGGTGACGTGGCGGCGTGAGGTGGCAAAAATGTGATGTGACGGATGATGTGGCAAGTGATTGGACACCGAATGGCAAAAAATTAATTGGCTCATGAAGAGAGTGGCAAAAAATTAATTGCAACGAAGAGGGTGACATTTGAAGAGGTGACAACGAAGAGGGTGGCAAATAGTTAAATTTCCCGAGCTCGTTAAGCTCGCGAGCAGCTCGGGAGCCAGCTCGAACTCGCTCGTTATACTAACGAGCTAAAACACCAGCTCAGCTCGTTAGGAAAATAGAACGAAGTCAACGAACTGAGCCAACTCGAGCCGAGCGAGTTAACGAGCTACTGGACAACTCCCAATGCTTTTTTTAAGGAAATGATGACTAGCGGTGGCAAAGCTATACGTAAGCAGATTAGGCCTAGTATGAGCCCAAAGCCTAATCATACCTAAAAGCAGGCCCATTTGGTATTTTTATTGGCCATCAAAGCCTGACGTGGCTGTTATATTAAGCCCATCCAGAGGAAACTAGCCAGCCCAATCCATATCTAAGACAGTTTTTTGTTTTTGTTTTCATTTATTTCTTGAGTTATAAAACTATATAAATATGTATATGTTTCGACATTTTGCAAATATATAATCGCATCGTCCATCGGGTCACTCTCTCAGTGAACGAGTTTGTTGATGTAGCAATCAGTGTATATCTCCCAGATTGCCACGTTTAGATTTACGTTTTTATCATCCTCTCGACAACAACAAAATGTCTAAATGAAAAATCGCTGTCTAGTTAATATTCTCTCCGTTTCGTAAGTTATTTGAGTATTTTCCAAATTCATCGAAACAGATGAATATGACTTACATTCTAAATTCTAAAACAGAGGTAGTAGACAATTACAATATATTTTTGTAAAAAATGCAACATATTTATATTTATAAGGGTTAATTGTATCCATGCCATCATTATTTTTTGAAATATAAGAAATACAATTTTGTTGATAGCAAAAATGGTATTAATGGTTAAATTTGTCAAAATATCAATTTTGGTAAATTATACCGAAAATATGTCAAAACCTGGTACAGGTCGGTCCAACCGACCATGTAGGCCTGGTCTAACCGGACGTGTAGGCCCGGTATGACCGGACATGTAGGACCGGTCAGACCGGTCACATGGGCTCGATCAGACCGACGCAAACCTGAGTCCGAGATAGATTAAGGGATTTCGGGGTATTTTTATCCCTAATTGATTTTTAACGACTTAGACTCGAATCTAACTCAGATTAGACCCTAGGCATGTTATGTCTAACCTCTATAAATAGAGGCAAGGCCGATTCAAGGGTTCTCCAAAAAAAATCTAATAGATCCAATCTATTATTTACCTTGAATCACATTTACATTTAATTTACTTTCCTTGCCTTAGGATTAGTCAAGTAACATTCATCTTTGTTGGTTTGCGGTGTAAACCATCCGTCCATTGCATCATAATCATGGTAAGTCCTTGTCGATTCGCTTGTGAATCGTCTGTTTCATCCACGTAACGGATTTTATCGTTTTAACGGTTTTTACCGGTGATTCGGTATCTTGGCCGAATTGCTTTTGGTTTCTTGTTTTTTTTGCGGTGTTTTATCTTTCCCATCTTCGCCAAGAGCTTTGGTTGCAATTCATCAAGGGCAATACAGTCGCCGGAGCCCCGTAGACCATCTTCTAGGAGACGTCGGTCTGACCGGAGGCAATCCCCCCGTCCGTCCGGGCCGTGCCGTGCCGTCACCTGACACGCCGACACACGAGGCCGGTCTGACCGGGCTTCGCAAGAGGTTCCAGAATCCTTCTCGCAGGACGCCGGAGCCTTTCACCCGGAGCCCCTCACGCACTTTGGTTCGATCGGAGACCACCCTTCGGTTTGACCGACCGAAGGCTAGGGTTCGCACCGGATGTCGGAGCGTTCCCCTCAAAACCCTTCACATCGGGGCTGTTTTTTCGTGTCATAGCCCATCTTCGCGTTAGCTCTCGGAACCCCGAAGACCCCTCGGTCCGACCGGGGTTATACCCTCGGTCCGACCGGTTGAGAGGCCGAAGACCCCTTCGGGATCCTTCAGCCCCTTTCGCACCCAAGCGCCGAAGGCCCCTTCGGTGACCCCTCTACACCACCGATCTGCCTGGTGGTGTGCCCTTGGTCCGACCAGCCTGCCTTGGCCGGTCTGACCACCAGTTGTTTCGGTTCAACCGACCCTGTGTGGGGCATGGGTTCCACCTTGTGGAATATGAACAATATAATATAGGGGCAATGTGAATAATATAATATAGGGGCAATGTGAACAATACAAAATATTAGGGCCTTATAGGTGGTACTATAATCATCGAACATGTACAAAATGGTATGGGGAAGTGTATCTCTGAATAGTAATGACATGTAGGCAAAAAGTGCAACGGTAATGATATTTCTTGTGTTTTCAAAAATAATAGTGGCATGAATGAAATTAACCATATTTATAACTATAGTTTTATATGTTAATAAATAAAAAAATCTCAAATTAATACACACAGCGCGAGCTGACGTGGCACATCACAGCCATCCCATTGGCCAGGCCACGGCACCACCCCACGTGGGCGCCACCTCCCTCCCTGTGACGCCTCCCGCGAACTTTCCCCTCGTTTCTCCCGAAGCAAAACCCAACGGCCTCGACGAGGCCGCTGTATCAACGCCACGACGAGCGCGACCACCGCGACAAAATATCTCGCTGCCCATGATCCATCGACCATCGCCATATCCATGGAAGACGCCGTGGTGGGGGATGCTGAGCTCTTCGCCGACCTCCACCTCGACCTGGACCTGGACCTGGACCTCGACGCCCTCCTCGCCTCCTTCTCCGGCGCCGTTGACTCCGGTGTCTCCGGAGTCATCGCCCCGTCCGATGCGGAGGAGGGGTCTCCGGAGTCGGTGAACTCCTGGCTGATCCCTCCCCGGAAGGAGGCGCTTTCGGAGATCGAGAGGTTCCTGATGGAGGAGGGGCCGGAAGCGGAGGAGGACGGGTTGGAGGTGGAGACGGGGAGTGAGGCGGGGGCAAGCACGGATAGAGACTCTGGGAAGGAGAGTGAGGTGGCTCCGGATGCGGAGAGGGTGGAAGAGGAGGCGGATGGCGATGATCCTATCAGCAAGAAGAAGAAGAGGTATGGCAATCTTGTTATATTTTTGTAGTGAAATATTAATCAACTAAAAACTGGGGATTTTCTCTTATTTCATTTGCTTGATGTGAATTTACACCAAAGGTAGCTAGGAACGACGCTCAAATTTTACTTTAATGTAGTAATATCATACATCGATAAATATCACCTAGTTTGCAATGCTAATAATTTGTAAAGTTATACTCGTAAGAAATTGCTAAGCTTTCAATTATGCAATTCTGTATAATCATACTTTCTGAAAATATTTGCCAGTGATCTTTAAATAAATCCTGTTATCTAAGAGTACATCGCAAAAATATTAAAATTGCATCACTTCCCTTGTTGGGACTTTGGGTTATGTAGCATGGGTATGTGATATTGGTATGACGATATGGATAGGTTAATATGGAAATTTCTAAAAACATGAACAGGGTGATACGACAAGTGTATATATTCTTAAAAATATAAAATATTGGAGAGAGCAAAATAAGTTAAAACAAAATAATAAGTGTATTTATATGTATGAAAACTTGAAACACAACATTCTTATAAAATATTTTAATTAAATCACACTCCATTAATTTCTCTCTAATCATTCAACCTCATTATCCTCTAAGAACTATTGAGTGATCTAGTACCCTAGCACCCTGTATCTATGGTATATAGGGAATTGTTTTGATTTATTTTTGCCATGAAATATTCAATACTTCTTTGACACTATCAATGGGTGTATTGCATGTATCGTCATATCGGATATGTATCCAATGTTGAAGCGGCTGATTTGTATACACCAGCATATTCATAAACTTTTCTGTTTCAAAAGTACATTTTGTTTATACTTTTGAGTGTAGTATATGGATTTTTTCAGTTGGGTACAGTCCAGTATGCTGGTTTAACAAGCGAATGTGTTTTTTATTAAAGTGTAGTTAGTCACTGTGTTACCATAATAACACTGTGTTATGAATTTATCAGACAGATGAGAAATAGGGATTCTGCCATGAAATCAAGGGAGAGGAAGAAGCTGTACGTTAAGGACTTAGAGACTAAGAGCAAGTATCTTGAGGCTGAGTGTCGCCGCCTCAGCTACGCACTCCAGTGCTGCGCAGCTGAGAACATGGCACTGCGCCAGAGCTTGTTGAAGGATAGGCCTGTTGGTGCTGCCACAGCCATGCAGGAGTCTGCCGTACTCACGGGTAAGACACATCTACATTACCAATCTCGGTTTCGTCATGGATGAGCAAATATTTCTTGCTAATCACTTTTAACTGTTCAATGTGTTGACAAACTGTTTACTTGTTACAATTTGGATTGTGCTTAGCATCAACATGGCCGTGTGCTCTCATGACTGATCTGTCTACACTAATTAATTTGGGTTGTGCAACTCTCATGAACTTAAACAAATCTGTTGTTGTAATAATCAATCGTTGACTCTGCATTCTCTGTGTACAAGGTTTATATACAAGTAAGCATAATTTTATACAATAACACTTGGTTAGCCTGCTGTTTTCCTTCCCTGGACCTAACCAGTCACTGGTAGATGTTGACATTAACTTGATCATGGGTTCTTTATAATCTTATTATAGGACATTCGAGTCATAATCCTGGTTCTAAAGGTCACTATTTCCTGTTTGCAGAAACCCTGCCGCTGGTTTCCCTGCTTTGGTTCGTGAGCATCGTGTGCCTACTCCTGATGCCCGGTCTACCGAACCAAAATCCGGTGGCTCAAAGCAGCGCCGGAAGAGATCTCGTGATGGTAACAGGAAAGACAAGCAGTGAACAGCTAGAGACATTGAAGCTCCTACTCCATGGGAGGCGTTGTAAGGGCTTGAGGACGAGGATCAAGTTAGATGCTGAACCGTTACATGCAGCAGCAGCTTGCTAGGCTGCTAGTTTCTCACTTTCTTGCGAGTTTCCAGTCTGTATTGTAGTTAGCAAAAGAAGATTGGCATGTCTATCGTCTGTTGTGTTTGTAACCCTTGACGATCTTTCTGTTCATTTCCCCCCCTTGTTTTATAATCTCCTATCCTATAACCTATCCGATATCCATGTACATGATCTGCACAAAAACAGATATCTTGTTCAGGAATAATATAGATGACACTATGACAGTAAATGGGACAACCAAGTGCAAATCGTTACTAATCATTGGGTTGCCTATTAGACATAAGAGCTATTTTATGGTACTTAAGGTACCATTTTTTATGAAAGAATCACGGTAACTACCATTGTCCGAAACTACCAAACTATCCCATCGGTTGTGGTTATTCCCTGATCAATGTAGACATGAATCACAGAGAAAACTATTTATTTCTAAATTTCACGTCTTCTCAGCAATAATTATCCACAATAATCTCATTAGTTCCCTATTGTCGGACAATATATACAATTAGTATCTACGAACAATCACGTATCTATAACTATTTCAATTAAATAACTTCGTAACTGTTTCTCAATTTTTCAGCTTACAATTTTTTATTTTATTTTAAGAAACTCCCGCTCAATTATTTTCTGATAAGTGTTTGGTAGCGTCTCCGAACGAACTCAGAGGCTGCAGCTATACCAGTGCTGCGATTCCAGCTTGCGGCGCGTCGGCCGTAGGCGCTCCGGCAGTGGGGACTTGCAAATCTTTCTAGAAGACGGCGAGTGTCTCAAGACTTGCCGTTTACTCTGTTGATCTGTTCCAACCTACCACAAAGCGGAAATCCATCGATCGCCGACGCCCACACCCCCGCTTCCCGTTCCAGTTCCAGATCTCCTCACCTCCGCCGCCGATGAGCTCGCTCGCCGCCGCATCCTCCGCCTAAGCTGCCCGTGCACACTGCCGCTAGCCACCGCCGCAATGTCGTCGGCGGGCGACGCCGAGGCCGAGGCCGAGGCCGAGCCCCTCGGTGGCGCTTCCCCGGCCGGCCGCGTGCTGGGACGGGCCCTCGACAAGGTCATCAAGCACTCCTCCTGGCGCAAGCACTCTGCGCTCGTCGCCGCCTCGAAGTCGGCTCTCGATCTCCTCTCCTCCGCGCCCGACGACTCCGCGGTTGAGGCTTCCGTTTCCCCCATCCCTGGCGTCGCCGCTCCCGCGGCTGATGCGGCGATCCGCGCGCTCCTGATCGCTCTCGACCCCGCCTCCCCCAAGGTCGCTGAGCCCGCGCTCGAGTGCGTTGCTAGCCTACTCTCCCTCCGCCTCCTCCTCGGCGAAATCGCTGCGGCCGACTCATCCCCGGTCTCAAAGCTCTTCGCGGCCGTCCTCTCCTGCGGAGGGCTCGGAGACGAAGCCATCGAGCTCGCCGCGCTCCGCGTGCTCGTCGCCTTCGCGAGATGCTCCGTGGTTTCCGTCAGCGGGGAGTGCCTGGGCCAGATGGTGAAGGCGTGCTACAACTTGTACCTGGGGAGCTCGAACGGCGGAAACCAGCTCTGTGCGAAGCTGGCGCTCGCGCAGGTGTTGGCTATCGTGTTTGCCCGCGTGGAGGCAGACGCCATGGACGTACGTGTGCGCACGGTCTCCGCCGCTGACATGATGGACCTCTCAGATCGCAGCTTGAACGACTCCAGCGTAGTGCAGGCGGCACATGCGTTCATAAACGAGGCAATGGAGGGGAGCGATGTGCCAGAGGAGGTTCCCCCATTGGATGTGCCAGCTGAAGCAGATGGCAGTGGAGAGGACGAGGGGATGAGCAGGATCAGGGAGGATGGGCTGACGTTGTTCAAAAACCTTTGCAAGCTGTCGATGAAGTTTGCCACGCCAGATAACCCTGATGATCCGGTGCTGTTGCGGGGGAAGGTTTTGTCACTCGAGCTGCTTAGGATGGCCGTTGACAATGCAGGGCTGTTCTGGAAGACGAATGAAATGTATGCATGTTTTGCGTAGATATATGCATGTCCTGATTATATCCATTACAATTCACTGCATTGCTTATTTTGTTCACCATTGTTTCTGTGAGTCTTGATGTGTGTAAAAGATAGTTGAGGAAAGTTAAAGTGGGCTTGTGCAGTGTAGAAAAACTTTAGCTAACAACAGTGGGAGTTTTTTTAAAAGATTTTATATTTTGGGGTTGAAGGGAGTAGTCCTTAGCATTTTTCTAGCCAAATGGCATCTGCTCATGTTTTTTCTGCATGATTTGCATCTTGTGTTGTCATATAGGTTGGCTGGGTGAGGATGTGCATGCCAACACATGAATGAAGCAATGATTGTGGATATGGATGCATGTATGCTTGATAAGTTTTTGACCATTCAAAATAATAGGATTCTTGATATAGTGATATTAGATTAATGAGTGATCAATTTTGTTGATAACTATAGTCAGAACTGCAAGACAGTCCTGTTGGATAATAAACCATCTAGGTCTTCCAAATGATGTACTGATTATTGAGCAGCAAATTCTGGGTTCTATTAGATTTCAACTCCTAATTCAATTTGTGGCATCCCTTTCAGTAAATATACCATGCAAAGACAAAATTATCATACTAGCCTATGCTTGCTTGCAGTTAATGTAGAGACAGTGCACACTGCACACACCCTCTCAGACTTGCAGGTGCACAATGATCATTGGTGTGAAAGAAGACCAAATTACACTTGGCACTAACGAAATCATGCTTGACAATCTAAAGTTGTGTGGTACCATTATAGCCTAGTGGTAGAGCCCAACATTGTGGTGGTTTTGGTTATAGGTTGAAGTCCCCACTTGCCTTCTTAAATTCAAAGATGTGCACTGTCTTATGAATTCTCATTTTCATCAATAGTCTAAAGTCTAGTATAGTAGTATTTAATTCATTCATATGGGAGTATGAAATAATGGTACCTAAATAAATTCACGCATGAAGAATTTAGCTAACTATGTGCCTGGTTGAACTACATATCGGGTTCAACAGAAAATATAGCACAGGAGTACTGAACTTCCCCATATTGATGCAGGTATCTTGAAGCAATTAAGAAGCACCTGTTTTTATCCTTGCTGAAGAACAGTGCCTTGTCAGCAATGAACGTTTTCCAGCTTTTGTGCTCCATTTTTATTGGTCTGCTGTCAAGGTTTAGATCTGGCTTGAAAGAGGAAATTGGAATATTTTTTCCTATGCTTATCCTAAGAGTTCTTGAAAATGTCCTTCAGCCTAGCTTTCTGCAGAAAATGACAGTTCTAAACTTCTTGGAGAAAATCTGTAAAGAACCTCAGGTTATCATTGATATTTTTGTGAACTATGATTGTGATGTTGATGCACCAAATATCTTTGAAAGGTACATTACTTTTCTTCTTTATTGACATGCACTCTTAATCTCTTGTTTTTGTAGCATTACTTCTAAACAAATTGTGACTATAGTTTCATGATCAATAAGTGTCATTAGCATTACTTCTACATTCTACTAAGTAATATATGTCACTCTCCTTATGATTTTATAGTAAAGCAATTTTAATTCCATCAGATCTTCACAGGATTGTCAATGGACTAGTAAAGACTGCTTTAGGTGTCCCTGCTGGATCGACAACAACATTAACTGTCGCACAAGACCAAACATTTCGAATTGAATCTGTCAAGTGCCTTGCAATTATTATTAAGTCAATGTGTTCCTGGATGGACCAACAACTGAGAATTGGTGAATTTTCCCCAATTAGTCCTGAAACTCCAGGTTCAATGGACAATCATAATAACCATAATGGAGATAACAGTGGGATAGATTACGACATGCCATCTGACTCTAGCAGCTCTGACATATCAGATTCTTCCTCACTTGAGCAACGGCGTGCTTACAAAATAGAACTTCAGGTGTAAATTGTTGCCAACTTGAATTAGGTTCCTTATTTTGCTACATCGTTTCTCTCTTTTCTAGGTTAGAGTTTGTTACTGTTTAATAGATGGATTACTGATCAGCTACAATTTCTTTTGGCAGAAAGGAATTGCCTTATTTAACAGGAAGCCTTCCAAAGGTATTGATTTTCTCGTTCGCAGCAAGAAAATAGGCCGTTCTCCAGAAGATGTGGCTTCTTTCTTGAAAAACACTGCTGGCTTAAATGCAACAATGATCGGAGACTATTTGGGTGAAAGAGAGGACTTCCCCCTCAAAGTCATGCATGCTTATGTGGATGCACTGAACTTTGAAGGCATGGACTTCGGTGAAGCAATCAGGTTTTTCTTGCAAGGTTTCAGATTACCAGGGGAAGCACAGAAAATTGACCGGATCATGGAAAAATTTGCTGAGCGTTACTGTAAATGCAATCCAAATGATTTTACCAGTGCAGATACTGCCTATATTCTTGCTTACTCTGTCATCTTGCTAAACACTGATGCTCACAGTGCCATGGTGAAGGATAAGGTTAGTATACAATGATTTGCACATTTTATCATCTGGTTTTGGCTCATTTACATTACAAGATTTCTTGTGCAGATGTCTAAGGCTGATTTCATGCGCAATAACCGAGGAATTGATAATGGGAAGGACGTACCTGAAGCTTATCTGAGTGCATTATATGACCAAATTGTTAACAATGAAATCAAAATGAGTGCTGACTCTTCAACAGCACAAATCAAACAACCCAACAGCATAAGCAAGCTTCTTGGCTTAGACAATATCATCAACTTTGTCAACTGGAGACAGGCAGAAGACAAAGCACTAGGTGCAAATGACTTGCTCATTAAGCACATACAGGAGAAATTTAAAGCAAAATGCAGGAAATCAGAGTAAGACCAACATGGTTTTTCTTGGTTAGAATACTCATGTGCTCTGTTGTATTTGATGAACTTGAGCTTGTGCACGATGCAGGTCTGTGTTTTATTTTGTTTCTGATGCAACCATTTTAAGATTCATGATGGAGGCCTGTTGGGCTCCTATGATGGCTGCCTTCAGTGTGACACTAGACCAAAGTGATGATAAGGCTTCCACATCGCAGTGTTTGAAGGGATTAAGATTTTCCGTGCATATCACTTCTGTTATGTGCATGCAGACACAGAGAGATGCTTTTTTGACATCCATAGCCAAATTCACATCTCTCCACTCTGCTGCAGACATGAAACAAAAGAATGTTGATGCTATGAAGGTAAAAGGCCACACCAAAGCATTACTGTTTTTTTGTACAATTTACTGAAAATGTTTCTTCTGACTTCCGAATAACCAACTTCTATTTAAAAAGCATATTAATTTATGATTTTTGGGGCATACATTCTATCAGTCTATCTGTTTACAGGGAAAGCTTATTTGCCTATTTCAGCTCATCTGTATTGTATCTGCATTTCATGTCTGGCATGTCTGACTGTTCAGAGCAGTGGAATGATATACTTATTCTGTAATTTGGACAGGCTATAATATCCATTGCAATCGAAGATGGCAATTACTTGCAGGAAGCTTGGGAGCATGTATTGACTTGTTTGTCGCGGTTTGAGCATTTGCACCTGCTTGGAGAAGGGGTACCTACTGATGCTTCGTTTCTTACAGTACCATCGGTTGAGTCAGAAGAAAGAAACCAGAAGTCCAGCTCAGGTCTATCTTCGAAGAGAACCAATGCTTTTCAGAATCCTGCCGTAATGGCTGCTGTTAGGGGGGGCTCTTATGACAGCACATTGTCAAAAACCAGTGGCTCATCATTGGTTACTCCTGAACAGATCAGTAATTTCATATCAAACATAAACTTGTTGGACCAGATTGGTATTGTTGAGTTAAATCATATATTCACCCATAGTCAAAGATTAAACAGTAATGCCATTGTTGCTTTTGTGAAAGCTCTTTGCAAGGTTTCAATGACTGAGTTGCAGTCTCCAACAGATCCTCGTATCTTCTGCCTTACAAAAATAGTAGAAGTCGCGTAAGAAAATTCCTGATATCCACCTGTAAAACCTGTCTTTTAGTAGCAAACAATAGCCATGACTTGATACTTTTGAACTTTCTAATTCTGGACTAAATTGTGCAGGCATTACAATGTGAACCGTATTCGTTTGGTGTGGTCTCGAATATGGAAAGTTCTGTCAGATTTTTTTGTATCTGTTGGACTATTAGAAAATCTTTCGGTTGCAGTATTTGTGATGGACTCTCTCAGGCAGCTGGCAATGAAGTTTCTGGAAAGAGTGGAATTGGCAAACTATAACTTTCAGAATGAGTTCCTTAGACCTTTCGTGATTGTTATGCAGAAGAGTAATGCTCCAGAAGTACGAGAGTTGATTGTCCGGTGTGTCTCACAGATGGTTCTAAGTCGTGTCAACAACATAAAATCTGGTTGGAAGGGTGTTTTTATGGTATGTTTTGTGGCAATGTTTCTCTGCTGAAAAAAGGTTAAAACATGACATTTTATGGTGTTTATTGCATTATTTTTGCAATGTGCAGGTATTTACTTATGCTGCAGCTGATGATACAAAAAGAATTGTCCTATTGGCATTTGAAACTATGGAAAAAATTGTTCGAGACTATTTTCCATACATAACAGAGACTGAGAACACAACATTTGCTGATTGTGTTAACTGTCTTATTGCATTTACAAGTAGCCAGTATAATAGTGATGCTAGTCTCAATGCTATCGCGTTTCTCCGATTCTGCGCTGTTAAACTTGCCGATGAAGGATCTGGTTGTCAAGAAAAGTGTGCTGATGAACCCAGGAATTCAGTCATGTCAGATGGAAATGCCACTGTGAACAAGGAAGATTATATTTCCTTCTGGATTTCTCTCCTTGCAGGTTAGACAGTTTTAAGTATTATTACTTCTATCATGCACTGTGGATCTTATGGGATTTAAAATCTTAATGCATGGGTTGTTTAAGTATTGTTTTATGTTTCTTTTTACCTTTTTCAGGTTTAGCCAAATTGACTAGTGATTCAAGATCAACTATCAGGAAAAGTGCTGTAGGAGTACTTTTTGACATTTTGAAGGATCATGGACAGCTCTTCTCACAGTCCTTTTGGACTAGTATCTTTGAATCTATTGTTTATCCTCTATTTAGCAGTGAAAGGTCTTCATCAAATGATCAGACCTCAACATCAGATAGCCCTGAGGATGAGTTTTCAAATCTTGAAACCCAAACATTGGCAATGAAATATTTAGTGGGTTTATTTATTATTTTCTTTGAAGTGATGCGACCAGAACTTGCTAGGGTTGCATCTATTGTTACATATTTCGTCCGAAGTCCCTACAAACATTCTGCTAGCATAGGTGTATCTGCTTTGATGCGCTTAATTGAGGGAGTTGGTAGTGAACTTTCCAAGGAGGAATGGAAAGAGATATTGCTGCACTTCAAGGAATCGGTGGCACATACATTTATCGTATTCTCTAAAATCGTGAAGATGATGCAAGACATTGAAATTCCTGATAGATTTGACTCTTATTCAGAAGCTGATCAATACTCAGATCATGAAACTTATGGCAATGAAGAAGAGGAGGCAAATATGGAGACAGCTTCTTATGCTATCGTCAAACTGAAAAATCACATGGCTCTGCTCCTCTTAGTTGTTCAGGTACTTTTATCTTGTTAATCCACCCTTATCGACGCTTTTGGGTGCTGAAGTGCAAAAATTTAGGCAGCTGTTTGTATATTTTATTCATGTCAGCTCTGGGTATCAGGTCAAAATTGGGATACTATACTACTATAGGATGTTTTACTTAAGCCCAATGTTTTAGTGAGTATGACCTGCAAATCTTGGTTCCTAATTAAGGTACTAACCTTTTCTTAAAAGAATAGAGTGGACAATGAGATTGGTATGAGAAAGTAAGGGCATGTGAATCAAATAATCAAGCATTACATATCTTTACAGCTTTAACCAGACCTTGCCTGGCTGCCTTTATGGGACAAATTTGGTTTTTACCTAAAGGTTATATATGGCACTATGGCAGTTCTTTTGGCTAAGTAGGGTTATGAAACACCTTCCTTTGCTAGGTAATAATTGAAAATCCCTTACCCTTGACTAGGTGGACAAGTGATTGACTGACTGTGACCCAGATGTGCCAGTTGTTATGGCTTATTTCCCCCCTACACTTCTGGCCACATCATTGTATTACTCACTCTTTTATCCTTTTGTGCAGGGAATTATTAAAATATATGAAGAACACCGGAAATATCTGTCTGTCGATCATATTATCATTCTTTTGGAGATGATATCAGCTATTGCAACACATGCAAGTGAAGTGACCTCTGAATCATCCTTGATGATGAAGTTCCATAAAGCATGCTCCCTTTTGGAGGTATCTGAGCCAGCAATTGTCCATTTTGAAAATGAGTCATACCAGAGCTACCTCAAGCTTCTGCAGGCCCTGTTTCATGACTATCCATCCATGTCAGAAGAAATGGACATTGAATCACGAATACTTCGGGTTTGTGAGAAAATACTGCGGATATATCTACAGTGCGCAAGGCATGAACCATCTGACGGAGGTTTCCACAGAAACCCATCTTTACATTGCGTAGTGCCACTGGGCGCTGCTAAAAAAGAGGAACTGGCTGCTAGAACTTCGTTGGTCCTTGTAGTGATGCAGTTACTGGGCAACCTAGAGGAGGATTCATTTAGGAGAGTACTGCCCTGCTTTTTCCCATTGCTAGTTGATCTGATTCGTTGTGAGCATAGCTCTGGAGAAGTTCAACACGCTCTGTACAAAATCTTCCAGTCGTCACTAGGCCCCATGCTACTAATAGTCTAATACCACATATTTGTTCCGCTAGGTGTACAATTTTGTGATCCATTTTGTCGGTGTTATTCCAATAACCTAGAGGAGTCTACAGGCTACAACTACAGTTTGACGTCCTTGATATGTCTCGTTCATAATCCTGGAGCTCAAGGTGAAATTTTCATCATTAGTTCTGGGCACTTGCATATTATGCTTCACATTGCTAATTCAACATAGACCAAATCTACTTGTCTTATATTTTGCAGTTCCATACAATCAGCTGAGATACGAGGGGAAAGGGGATCGGTTTTGCCCGCATTCATTTCAGGAAATATGAGTACCTAAACATTGTTGCCCGGCACAGAATTTACATCTTATAGACTCCTTTGAGACTGCTGTCTTGAGGTAATATTTCGCGACCCTGTGATGCAAAAGGGTTGTTAGCAATCCACCTTGTATGATATTTACCAGTACCATAGTACTATGCTTTTGCAAATGGACGGTGTTTGTGTTTTCTTTTGTTGGGATGCAAAGAAGAAAATGTTGTTGTTTTTTTGGCAAATGATGTATGAAATCTGCGATCAAGCCACGATTCCAGGAAGGGCACTAGGGAGCATGTATAAGGGCAATGGAGCTCAAGTTTGCAAGGGTGGAGGGAGGACGAAGAGATGACTCGGACATAATTCGTATTTATTTTGTTGGATTTTATGGGAGACACTATTGCGGTGCTTGTGTTAAGGATGTGCTTGGATGAGATTTTTTAACCACTTTCTTATTCAGTAAATCCAGATTCGTGAAGAGCACTAAGATTTTTGTTGAAATGCAAATACAGATTCCACAGATTAACACATTGTAATTGAATACAACTTTAATTATCAATTATACCATACATAAGTGATATTTGTCCACTTATTTGTGAGCTTTCACACGTTTTTTTCTTCAAAATCTACATCTCAACAAATAAGACCTTCAGTACTATAGTACACTACATAATCTATCATTTGGCAACCAATCAGCTAAGGTAGAGAGGCAAACTGCAGCAAATCACCAACACAAAGTTTCGCGACTTAATCCATGCGATCCCACTTGCAACAGTTAGCAGACATTGATTTTCAAGGTTTACGTTGGCATTATTTAGTTACACGTTGCATAAAAGAGGTATACATAGTTTTACAGTTTGGGAGGAATAATTTACACAACCAGCCGAGGACGCAGTGACATCGACACACCCACGCCCAAATGCTGTAAAATGCAACACGATCACATGCATTGGAGACACGAGGACGACAAAGAGAATGGCTGTACACAATGGGAACCAGACGCATCAGCCCTTCAAAAGAATTGACTAGTTCTACGATTTGGACCCTACTTGAGCTACTATACACAGGTTGGAGTCCGGACTCCATTTCCGGCATCCAATTTGGACCATGAACATGACACCAGAATTCCTGGCAGGAGATAGGGGGGAATGTACAGACACTGACAGAAGCAGCGCAAGAGTGGCTTCGTTTTCCAGCTCTCACACTTGTCTACCCCTTCCAAGGGAGCAGCTTGACAATCACATTTATAAGGACCAGGTAACCATGGATAAGGAGAACCTGTGGAATAAAATGAATTCAATATAGAATATGTATATACCACTCTCCAGGTGGAAAAAAAAAACAGAAGGCGTGCGCAAGTTAGATTGATGTGATAAGTTGATAACCAACCTTCAGAATGCAAAAGATGACAGTTTGCAAGAAAAGAAGCATGCCGCCCAATTAGCAGTAGTGCTGTTCTTAGTCCTGCTGCAGACTATAGGATACCTGCTATGACGAAGCAAAAATGTCAGAATATTATGTCTAACAGGAATCAAAACCATAAGGTAAATGCACCTCAAAATTTTCACTTGTTGGCATCCTTATGTCAGCCCGATGTTTGTTCAGACGTGTTGTTTGGTGTGAATTGTGCACGAGCAGGTACCAAGAGCTGTTGCTGAGGGCGTGGAGCTCCTGTTTCCACAAGAGTGGCAGATGTTAGAAGTATATCAAAAATAATATAGGGTGTTCAAGATACTATCTTCTCAATCCAGTCATCAAGATTAACTTCTTGCCTGGAGGATATTGTTGTGGCATAGCTACAACATTTGGTGCATTCTGATTAGATAGAGTCAGAATGTGACTTGGTACATAGCCAGGTGAAGGTTGATCAACAGGCACAGGTTGGCCAAACTGCCCATATGGGTAAACTGCTGGACCTACTGTTCTGGGACCGCCATATACTGGAACATACTGTTGCCCAACATATGAACCATATGCATTCTACAGAACTAAAAGTATAATAAATTAGCAAAAGTAATTACTAAAAATAATTCATAAAAAAGTACGGAGAAAAGATTCTGGAATTCTCAACCTGAGGATAAAGGTATTCTGGCCCATATGTTGATGGTCTGCATTTGAAAAAAAAAATCGATCAACACTTGCAACAGCCAGGCTGTTCATTTGGAAATGGAAGATATTCGCGAGGAACATTATCTATAATACAATCCCACAAAGCAAAATTCCAGACTAGCTACAACTTTAATAATGTGACAGATATTCACAGCCTAACAGGAGATCAGATCCTTAGCTGTTCATGATCATTGCCAACAATGCATTGAATGAGCTGTTAACCTACCCATAAGAAGGATATACAAATGCCTGTGGGTAGTTGTAGGGAGGTTGCTGATATGTTGGGCTTTGCACATACATGCCCCCTGGAACTGCCACACCTCCATTGTATGGGATGACCGGCCTTAAAGGTGCTACTACCACATGAAGGGAAAAAATTCATCACAATAATTAAACATACACACAGACCTGTAAAGGTGAAGAAGCATGCATAAACTAGTAAGAGAGCTTTGCAAGTTGCAATTGATATTTTGTTGCTTAGTCTGCCAATGGCAGAATATGAAAGAAACTTAAGAAATAAACAATTTATTTTGTTACCCTTTTATTTGGGGGTTGGGGTTGGGGGGGAGGGGGAGGAAAGATTTGCTATTTTGGCACTCCAAAGATGTGCACTTTGTTATAATAACATTTTTGAGGCTGACATGTAGGATCATCTGAGTCAATGAAAGTGGGTCCAGATGTCAAAAATAAGAAGCCACTTCTTTGGAGTGCTAAAATAGCAATCTCAGAGGGGGGGGGGGGGGGCATGGAATGAAACTTGAAGCTGTTTAACAACTGGACCGGTCTTTCTACTGGTGAATACTGGTCTACCTATTTTTTAGTTTTTGAGAGGGAAGACTTGTCTGGTTAAGGATAAAAAAATACTGGGCAGGGTTACTGACTCTTGGTATGGGGGTGAGAGAAACATTCCAGACAGTTATTCCAATTCTATGCCAGATCATAAATTTTCCAGAAAAATTGAAAATACCTCAGAAACGATTCTTAAAGGCCCATGAATGAGCGGTAAACACCGGACAAAAGGTTTGTGCTTCATAACAAGCAAAGATGCTCACATTAGTATTAACACCTGTTCTTGTGATGATTAATGTCTGTCAATGCAAGTTGCGCACTATGAAAAAGATGTCTGATTTGTAAATCACCAATTTTGTTGAAAAGCAATGATGATTACCTAATCTTCCCATAAATAAAATCCTGTAATATCATTTCTCTAATAATATATTAGAAAAAGGACTAGTATCTCTCAAGTATTTCAGAATATATATAATTCTTATCGGAGTTGATCCTGCAGTAGACTCTACAGACTACAGCCTGTGATGACACCATTAACAATTAGGTGAGATAGTACATGTTTACTAATCATCTAATGACAGGTCGTTTTTTTCTTTTAGAATTATATTTACAGACAAAACCATTAGTTAGCACTTAGCACGTGAAAAGAAGAGGCAACATGGAAAAAACTATGCACATGATCAGCAACTCTGGAATGATGGAAAATGTTATGATTATGGTAACTCCAATACATTGGGAATGGGCACTGACCACTGATTAAGAAAAATCATTACACCAAAATGTTAATCTGGAGAAAGAATAGTATATTGTGACAGGGCAGTCGAAAATCTAAGTTAGAAGACCTACCGAAAGGCACAGCTGGACCAGGCCGCCCAAGGATGGCAAGATTACAGTTTGCGCGCCGCCCATCGATCACCGGATACGGGTCCATGCAGGCCATCCTTGCTGATTCTGGGTCACGGAAGGTCACCTGTACACACCTCCACACAAAATTGAGACTCACATTAAAACCCAATTTTCCCTTCCAGAACGAAAATTGCTTCAAATTCCCTCCCCAAATTCAAACAGTTCCCCAATCCGTAAGAGAAAACTCATAAATTTCTATTCTAATTTGGAGGCAGGAAAAAACTTCGAAATGACCTAAGAATGATACAGCATCAAAACCCTACAAGTCATCAGCAGCAAGAGTGCGCGCTCTACTCCATACCAAATTCAAACGCTTTCCCCCATACACATTCCATATTCAGCAAATCCCCAAATCACACCATCAGGGAATTGAAAGAACCCAAATTCACAAATGTTCTCGGCTGATCACCACCAATAACAACCACAAAACCTCCCAATTGACCAATTCAACCCCGAAATCAATCCCCGAGCCCAAAAAAACCGCAAGCTGCAAGTCTGAAACCAAACCTCCCCGCTGATCCCCACCCCAAAACCCAACGGAAACACTCACGAATCCGTAGCCCTTGGACCTCCCGGTGGAGCGGTCGGTGATGACGACGGCCTCGAGGATGTCGCCGTAGGCCTCGAAGTGGGCTCGCAGCCCCTCGCTGCGCGTCTCCCACGCCAGGCCCCCCACGAACACCTTGGTGTACGTCGTGTCCCCGTACGGCCCGCTCAGGTAGTGCAGCGCCGGTGTCCCCCCTCCTCCTCCGCCTCCCGCCGCCGCCGCCGGAGACCGGTGCGGCGTCATCCCAGCCAATCAAGTCAGCAGCAGCAGCAGCAGCACACGGGCATCCACCACCCCCCAAACCCTAACCCTAGCGGCAGCAACAGCAGCAGGGCCTCGCGCGAGGCGACGAGTGGCGTGTTAGCGGCGAGGGCTACGAGATCAGCCTATCGCGTGCTTTATTATAGCGGCGGGCCTCGCGCTAATCCGATAAGCGGTTATAATTAGCGGTTAAACTCGACGGGAGAGGAGACGAAGGCGAGGCGGAGGCGGAGCGGCGGGTGGGGAAGCCGGTGCGGCTGCGTGAAAGGATCACCGGAGAGAGAGAGGGCACGAGGGCGAGGGTAATTTAGGGATTTTACAATGAGACCGAGGGTAATTTGGGGATTTTACAGTGAGCGCGCGGGTATTTTGGGGATTTTATAGTGAGAGTGAGGGTATTTTGGGGATTTTATAGTGAGAGTGAGGGTATTTTGGGGATTTTATAGTGAGAGTGAGGGTATTTTGGGGCTTGAAAGTGAGAGCAAAAGAGAAATGATATCCCACCACGTAAACTTTTACCAAAAGTTTACCATGAATTTTTTGTTCAAGGAAACATTATTTATATGTCATTATAATTTTTAAAAATTGTCTATATGTCATTATCATGTCATTATCCGTGATTGTGGAGGTCCTCATCTATCGATGACACACCGATGACATATTGTCAAACTGTGAAACTTGTAATGGCTCATTAGTAGAGTTTTATGATGAGAACCATACTGTGATTTTACAGTGAGGGCAGTCGTATTTTGTGGATTTTGTATGAGGTTTAGGGGTAATTTGAGGATTTTTTATAGGGAGGTTGAGGGGTAATTTGAAGATTTTGCATCGAAGGCCATGGAAATTTGGGGATTTTATAGGGAGGGAAGGGGGTAATTTTGGGATATAATTTTAGGTGGATTGGGACTTGTCGCCCTGATTAATTATTGTTGGCTGGATTTTATATGGATTGAACTTGGATGATCTTTTCTGTTTCTGCCGATTTGATTAATCCTATCGATATTTGATGCACAATTACGAGCGATCGAAAACCTCTACTGTGCTACTATATTTTAAGATCCTTTGAAACAGAGGAATTCTAAATAATTTTGAAGGATCTGAGCTAATTGTTTGATAAACCAGTAAGACTAGACGATGTTTAATGCTCCATTTGGAGTTCATGCGAAATCAATCATCCGGCATTAACTTGGATAATCCGTCTAGTCCTTGTCATTACCTGGGACGAATGGACGATTAATCGTTCGTGCATAAATAAAAAATCGATTTTTTTAGCAGGGATGTTTAACGACGGGAGTTGCTGCTTAGGCCATCTCCAATGTTTAGTATTAATCTAGATGTTTAGTATAAGAAAAAAAATCAGCATCTTTCTTAAGAGTTATATGTCTCAATACAAAATACATAGTAGTGCTATATTTGTTAGCTAATTATTTTTACTACAACTACTTTGACTATACATATATTGCTACAACTATCTTGACTAGCACTCATTATCACCTGGTGCTACACTAAGCAGCGGCTTATGTCATTAAGCATCCTTGCTACAAAAAAACCTGTTTTTTTTTAAACATCGCTGCAAGCTTCTCACTGGAGATGCCCTTAGTGTAGCATCAGATGCTAGATGCTGATGAGTGTTAGTTAAGATAGTTGTAGCAAAAAATTAATCAATAAATATAGCACTACTATGTATTTTTGCATTAGAATATAATACTCTTAAGAAAGATACTTAAGTACCGGACACGACTTATAGAGTTTTGATTACGTTAATGTGACAGTTTCGTGGCCGCATCCGAATAAACGCTGTCGCTCAAAGGACACAAAAGAGAAGCTTCTCTTGAGCTTAGCAAAATTTCTTTTAAAACACTCTAATTTGAAATGATTTTTTTTAGATTTGCGTACGATAGGCTCCTCAGGTATATATAATGGTATGGACCTTGCAGCATTTCGCGTTTGAACATTTTAACTTAGTTCACGAGGCAGCAGGTACCATATTTTTTTAAAAAAAAATGTTGTCTCCAGACGATTTTTTCTGCTACAGTGAAACAGACTAGTGAGAAATTTTTTAATTAGTACATTTTTTGAACAAAATTTCAAATTTATTAGGAAGATTCAAAAAACAACAAAACTAGGCCCTTTTTGGTATTTTAAGTGTCATCTAGCTAGTCAGCCTAGATCCGGTGGTTGCCCCCTAGTACCAATCAAGTGCTGATGGAGACCTAGTTTTGTTATTTTTTGAATCCGTTTACTAAATTTGAAAAAAAATTAAAAAAATTCCACGAGTGCTGGGATGATCAGCCAAGCTAGGAATATTGGAAGGTTTTGTGAAAGAGACGTGAGTTAGTTGGCATCAAATCTCATCAGAACTCTAAATATTAAGCGTGCTTAGACAGAAGTAGTACTAGGATGGGTAACCTCCTGAAAAGTTTTCGTTCATATTTCCAATAAACTCATGATCTTCAAACAAGATTGGGCGTATGTGACCTATTTCAAAAAAAATATTGGAGGGTTTCAATTATTTGTTATTCTATTCGATATTTGTGTTTGGATGTATATTTGACTGATCTCTCCTATAATTTAGATAACATTATCAAATATGACGCAAATCGCAGCAATTTGTACATACGAAGGGAACGGAGAAGAAGACGCTTGCACGGAAAGTGGTGGCGGCGTTGACATGACGGCCTCAAGTCCAAAGTCCGGAGCTTTCCTGCTTCTTGACGAAATAAATTTTGGAGGGGGGCAACAGCAACATGCATCGGTCACGGCTTCAGACTTTGAGACTTGACAGGCAAGCTGCACGTTGCATGCTGCTGCTTCACCTTCACCTGGCGATAGCGGAGTAAAGAGGCCATGTGTCGTGTGTGCACCCGCAAAAGGAAAATTATATACTAGCTGTATTAATATTTGATATATTGTAATATAATAAAAATTATATACCTAAACGTGAGTAGGGATGTGAGTATGGTAGAGGATCCTATTAAAATTTCAGTTAAACGTGTGGCATCCCACCACACATGACCTTTAAATAACCCTAAGATCAGAGACATGTAACCTTCTTTAAAAATGTATATATGCTTTAGATATGTATTTTTTAATTTTTATAGTCACATTTTATATTTCAAGGACTGCGTTGCCGTAAACTCATTGCGGTGCGCTGCCGTAAACTCATTGTGGCTAGCTAGTTCGTATCGAATCACGATCCGTTAAGGTAGTCGGTCCCTCCACACCGTCGAATTTTGATTTGACAGATGTAGAGCATGTTTCGTGCGTGGTGAGACCACCTACGCAACATCGGAGAGGACTCAATACCGTTGAATTCATGCCAAAAAACACATCGTGACTGTAAAATTCAGTCGGAAGGAAGTACAATATTTATTGTCGCTATCGCAAAACAAAAGTCAAAATTAAGGTTCGTTGTGTTTCAGGCATAGAAGGAGTTTCAAATAAATTTTAAAGAAATTAAACTAATTCCTATAAAATTTATAGTAAAATATATATGTATGTGACATCGACCCTAGCCCTCGTAAACAGAGCCTCGCAATGTGACAAGACAAATTCTTCTTGACTTCTCATTTTCTTTTGAGAAAATTATTCACAGATGGTTCTTGTTCATATCAGCCATAGTATCTAAGTAGTAAGCTATATAAAATATGCTAGACCGATTCTGATTTATGTCATAATTAAGTTTGTCATAGAGAGATTATCGTAATCCTCAACCCCATTAATTCATCAAACCCATTAACAAACACAAGATTTTTCTGAATAAATCTCTCGAAGTAGACAACAAACACAACTTGTATCTATGATTTAATTCTGGATGATTATTATATGATTTAATTCTAGATGATTATTATATGATTTAATTCTAGATGATTATTATATGATTTAATTCTAGATGATTATTATATGATTTAATTCTAGATGATTATTATATGATTTAATTCTAGATGATTATTATATGATTTTTTACTAAAGGACAAAACTTTTCACCATCTAAAAATACCCGACGAGCGGGGACGGTGTGACGAATGATTATATTTTTAAGAGATTTTTGAATTGGAGACAAATATAACAGAATGCTCATTAAATAGGAATATTCCCTCAAGATAATTAAAGGTGTGTGAAAGAGATGTGAGTTAGATAGCACCAAATCTCCTCTTAACTCCATTGTTAAGCGTGCTCAGGCCGGAGTAGTACTAGTCCAGGTGACCTGACCTATTTCAAAAAAAATTAAAGGTGTGTTTAGTTATGCTATGAGCTGTGAAAAAGTTGACGTGAGCTAACTGCTGCGAAAAAGCCGCTAGAAAAACCACTTTTCGTAGAAGAAATAGGTTTGGTAAATCTGTTTAGTTCATCTTCTGTTTTTTCACAATAGAAGGCGCTTGCCGGGGCGCGGTGTGGCGCGCCGCGGCGTGTTCTAGGCGCCAGTCGGTTGACCAAGTGCCGACTGGCTACCAGTCGGCCGACCGGACACTATTTTTGTAATTTTTTGAATCCGAAGTATAAATTTGATTTTTTTTAAAAAAAATATTCTTTAAAAAAATTCTGAGTTTGTCCCGTCCCACTATATCTTTAAACGGACTATATCCTTAAACTAAACGCATGGTAAATCTCCATTTCCACCCCGAGAAGAGAAAGCATGCATGCATTGTAACTAGTTAATTACCACCACAATTCAACATTTCAACTTGCACAAGCTTTATTCGAAACACCGCATGCATAATTAAGTTAAGTTTGTCTCTGGAATCTCAATTATCTGCTCCTGTCCCTCTCATTTCAGAGCCCCAGCAGCCCTGTAGGAGTCAACGCTGTCCCTGAGACACTCCTCCAGCGTCCTGAACTTCCACCCCAGAGCCTGCAGCTTCTTGGAGCTCACCATCTTCAGCTCCTCTCCTGCAACAAACCTGCAGCCATGCATGCTGCCATTAATCTCCAGAAATCGCAAGCTTAATTTATCACGTATAACTAATTAAGGTCATTTTATATCTTATATGTCAACGTCTAGTGATCGAGCATCGCGCACGCGACAAATTAAAACAATTACTTTGGGTAGTTGACATGTGGGTAGAAGCCGTTGACGATGTGAGCAATCTCGGACACCTTGACTTGATACGCGCTGCAGATGTAGCGGCCTGACGCCGCTGGGTTCTCGAACGTGAGGACGAGGGCGTCGGCGACATCACGCACGTCCACCACGTTTGTCTTCTTGTCCGGCACGGTGATTCCATGGCCTCCTGCAGCACGAGCGAGCACGAACGATCGAGCAGATCGAAACAATTAATCGTTTGCTGGCTTTCGTTGCAACTCGATCGATCTGAAGATATTAAAATGGGTGGGTTATTACCTTTGAGCACTTTGACGACGATGGAGCTACTGAAGTTCATCGTCGGTTGCAGCAGAGGCCCGAGAACCAGCGGCGGGCAAACGGTGACCACGTCCAGACGGCCGGCCTTGTCAGCGGCGTAAGCCAAAGCCTCGCGCTCGGCGAGCGTCTTGGAGAGGTAATACCAGTTCTGCGTGGAGTTCGTACGTACCAACAAATTAAATCGTCGGTCGCAATCGGTCGATCAGATTGGAAAAGCGTGCGTGCGTGCGTGCATGGGTACGTGTGCGTGCTGCTGTTGTTGTTTGGAAGTGATCGAACAATTAATGGTGGTTTTGTGTACGTGCGTAGTGATGTGTCGTCGCCTACCTCGGTGGCTCGGCAGTAGTCCTCGTCGGACCATGCGTCTTCGTCCAGCACGGCGTCGTCGTTGTTGGGGACTCCGGGGCTCACGATGACGGCGGCGACCGACGACACCACGACGACGCGGCGGACGTTCGCCTCGTGGCAGGCCGTGAGCACGTTCCGCGTGCCCGTCACCGCCGGAACCAGGACCTCCGCCTGCATATATATATGGAGCATCCATGGCCGGCCGGCCGTGCAGCAGTGGGCCGGGTGCGCGCGCGCGTTAGCGATCGATCGGGACAGAAAGCCGACATATCGAGGAGGGAAGAAATAAAGGTGCTTGTTCCATGCGTTCGTACGTCGGGGTTTAGGGGCTTGGTGGAGGGGACGGGGCTGGCGACGTGGAAGACGCCGCAGCAGCCGGCGACGGCGGCCGCCACGCTCGCGTAGTCCATCATGTCGGCCTTGAACAGCCGCAGCCGCTCGCCGGCGCCGTCCATCTCCTTCAGGTGAGCGTTCTTGGGGTCACCTGCATCCGCGCGTACGTACGTAGTACGTACAACACACAAGACATCCACACATGTCACATCCGCCATGGAAGCGAGATCATATCGACAACTTATTAGACTATATATTTTGCCTTACTTGGGTCGCGGACAGTGCCATGCACGACGTAGTCACCGGAGGAGAGGAGCCGCTGCACGAGCCACGAGGCGACGAAGCCGCCGGCACCGGTGACGCACACCCTCTTCCTCTCCTTCTCCGCCTTCACCATCCCTGCGGCGAGAGCAACCGATGTCCGCGGCCTTCTGGCTTCTCCTCGTCGCCGCCGACGTCGTCCGTCTCGATCACCGTACGTCGTCGCAACTAACCGACGCGCACCGCCTCTATATACCCGCACGGGCACGGGCACGGGCTGCCGGCGGCCGTGTCCACGTGCGGCACGTGTCACGGCGGCGCCTGCAGGCAACGGTCGAGCCAGCCAGCCAGCGGACACGTATACAGCCTGTAGCTGTGCTCCCGTCACGCCATGACTCACCATTTATAGTATCTTCAAAGTTGAAATCTTGAAGATATACTAAATCTACAGATATGAATGGAAGAAGACGACGAATACTTCTAATTAAGGAGGTGGATTCAAGAAATCTGTGCGCGTGAGCCTCAAATATAGGTGGAATCGCCATAAAAATTTTTTTTATAACATATACATATGGTAAATATTTATCATCGTACAAATTTTCAAATGGGAGACGATCCATATATATATAGAAAGACACACATATACATATATATATAGTAAGAAACATGATAAACAAAGATTTTTTTAAAAAATAATATTTTTTAAAAAAATTCAAATCTGTATACCGATTTCAAAAAATTGCAAAAGTATCAGGCGATCGGCACTTGAAGTGTCGACTGGATTCCACGCCAGCTCTAGTCGACACTTCAAGTGCCGATTAGTGCTAATATGACATAGTCGGCATCAGTCGATATTTGAAGTGTCGATTGGACTCCAGTCGCCACTTCAAATGCCGATCGTCTGTTACTTTTGCAATTTTTTGAACTTGACATATAGATTTGATTTTTTTAAAAAAATATTATTTAAAAAAATCGATAAACAAATCCGATTAATATTAATAGCACAGCACTGGATGTCACAAATTTTGTGTTTTTTCGTGTATATTAAATTTAATCTTGCGTGCTCGTAGAATGAATATGGAGTATATGACATTGTAATCTACATTACTAAAAAAGAACTTGTTAACAGTTATAATTTGAATTTTTAAACTCAATATTAGTTTTTAAAATGAACTAAAATCATGGGTACATATATTAAAAAACGAGTAAGAATAACGTGTTGTTATCCTTCTTAAGATAGGTGAGTACGAGTCTAGTAGTATAGATGTGTGGAATAATGAACAATCAAATCCAAAATTAGTATTGGTATTTTGAAGATAATTTTATATGTATCAGCTACAACATTTGACATTTGAGACAGTTTAAAATTCTAAGACTTGTTATATTTGATAACTAAGTATTTAAAACAATCGTTTCATCATCCCAAACAATTAAGGTAGCAATGAACCACTGCCGGAGAACGTATTTTTGCTGCCCAAAACACTCCGGCGAAGGGTTTGTTGAATGTTGTACTTGACAAGCCACACTCGACGGAGAATCTATCGACATAGACTGGTTTATCGAGTGCATTTTGTCGGGTGCCAAAAATGATACTCGGTGCACTAAAAAGTGAATATGATTTTTTATATAAATTTTGGTTTATTGTTTCGTGTATTTGCAGTTCAAATTTGACATGATTCAATTTATATGGTAGAAACAGACTAAATGAATTAAAAATAATAAACTGATCCAAAAAATACTAAATTTTTACATGAAATAAAATATATTTCATTTTAATTTTATAAAAAGTTTCAACTTCAAATAAATTTTAAATCATCAATTTGCTTTCAAACCTAACCCATTCCTTCTCCCAACTCTAATTCCTCCTTGGAGAATCTCCAGTTTCTTAACAATCAACGTGACAATTTTCTCGAAACATCTTTAAATTTTAATGATAGCACATATGTATCATATTGTAACAGTATAACAAGTTTGTGTTTTTAGATTTTATTTGATTTTTTAGAATTAAAAAACTATTAAGCTCCACGTTACTGATAGAGTGTCGCAACCTAGATTTTTTAAAAATTCTTTAAATTTATTGCATAAGAACTCAAAACATACTAAGAATTTTTTCTATAATTTTTTATTATTTTAGACACTTGTAGTTCATTTTTTACCTATTTCGATTTAAATCCTAAAAACATACTTAATAAATTAAAAATATAAAACTTAACTAAAAAATATGAAATTTTTACATGTGATAATATATGTTGTATTTTGAGTGTAGAAAAAATTTCAAGATAAAATAAAATTAAAAATATTACCTCAGCTCAAAACAAGGTTCACATAAACAAAAAATAGGTTCGGCGAGTGTTTTTAAAAAACACTTGACAAACCCACTGTTTTGCCGAGTGTTTTTCAAAAAAACACTCGGCAAACCCGAGAAACTTTTGTCGATGCAAACATGCCGTCAAGACGTCCGTTACTATTTCACAAAACGAATTTTCTTTTTTCTGTAGCGAACGGTGGAAACATGGCAATAACTGCATTCTGCGAGTTTTAATTACAGTTGTACAGATTAAAAATCACGGGCGTTTACACTTTACAGCACATAAAAAGAACGTGTTAATCAATATTTTGGCAATAATTATCAAGAGAAGGGCACAAAAATAAGGCGGCACGTGAAACATTGGTGATTTTAGACGAGCACATAAAGATCGTGTTGCCTTGAGAAAGTGAGAAACTACACACAAAACTTAACAGGGAAAGATTCGTCCTGTTAGGGTGATGTATGAATTATGATATTGATGAGCACCCGAGACTGCTAGTGATTCATTATCCCAAACTATATCTTTTCTTAAAAAATTAATCACCTACAACAGTTTATACTTTTAAATATATCCAAAGTCTAGACCATAACAACATATGAAAGAGAAATCAATACACACACATGCTCAAGAAAAAAAAGTAGAAACCAACCAAACTAATCATATATTTAAGATGAAAGATGCTTCATTTTTACCGAAATACTTAAATTTAAATTTTTGAAAATGCTCACGTGTGATGCATACATATAATCCAAACACCAAGAGAAAGATTGAGGATTCGTTGATACGCTAGTGGTTTTCACAATGATTCTTTATTGACTTGATTGACATTGTATGTCGGAGACTTGATCTGTTTCAGTTTCAATGTTTACATGGATCATGATGAACAGCTGAAGTTTTCCCAGTCGGATGCTCAATCCAGGATGCCAAACGCTCTGTAGGATTCGACGCTGTCCCGAAGGGTTTCCTCAATAGGCCTCAAAGTCCAGGCAAGCTTCTGAAGTTTGTCAGAACTGTATGTGCTGCTCTCTTCCACTTCCACAAAGCTACAACACCATTGGATGAGAGGAGAATAAGTTGCATCAATGTTAAGCGTGTACAAAAACTGAAGACAGGAGCAAATATGGAACATCCAGCTGTAAACAAAATGGAGCATTCAGTGATCTGGTGAAACATTGTCCATACAGAACTAACCACATTGCAGGCTACGTGGTTAATGATCTAGTTGCATGCATGCACTACACTTCAATAAACTTGGTACTTACTACTCAGTTATGTTTTATTGAATTTGCTTCTACTTACTCTGGTACTTCCCAAGTGATGTGGTGTAAACTTACTCAAATCCCAGGTTATGTATCCTTCCCTTATAGGAAATGCCAGCGATATATATCTTACAAATGCCGAGTTAAACAGCTACAACACAGTAACATACAACCAAGTTACATCCTGAGGGTTGGGCTTACCTTCTGGGATAAGTATAAGTTGGATATAAGGACTTCAATATGTTTATCATATCAGAGACTTTTATTGGAGCCGAATTGCAGATGTATCGTCCAGATGCCTCTGGATTTTCATATGCCAAAAGAAGAGCATCAGCAACATCACGAACATCCACTACATTCCTGAGTCTATTTTCGACGGTCTCGCGGTCCCCTGCAAAAGAAGAATATTTCACTTTAACGAAAAGCTTAAAGCCTAAAATAGTTTGTTGATTGAAACAACTTGATCTTCTCAATATTATATTAAAATAATTGTTGGAGATAGGTCACGACCCCTTCGACCAATCATCAAACACGGCGACACCAAACTGTTGAAAACCATTGGAAGCGGCGAAGGCTAATGGAGCTGGTGAAGTCCAGTGAAGGTAGCGAGGACCAAGGAAGGTGGGGAAGACCAACGAGGATGATGAAGGTAAGCAAAGACCCCATCAAAGATGGTGAAGGTAGGTGAAAGGTACCAAAGATCGGAAAAGACATCAATGGGCCAGCCTAGGTGAGGAGGTCTATCCCTCAACGTTTGGCCCAACAAGTGGCACTATAAAGGTCCATCAGGCCCAAGGTCTTATGAAATGACATGTATACATACCCTTGTAATTGTCACTATCAAAGGGTGGAGATGTAAAATCCCTAGGCTTAAAACCCTAGGGCTATAAATAGACCCCAACCCCCCCCCCCCCTCCCTTAGAGAGTAATAGACATGGATAAATGTGCAAGCTATCATTACTTTGAGCACTGTTGCATTCAACAACAGTTGAGTAGGAAACACCAGAACACAACATTTCTGACAACACAATTTACACAGAATATTGATTAATAAGTTATCATTTAGCTATTTAAATGCATGTAAACCAAGAGAAAACTCATATAACAATGTAGCACCGATACCTTTGAAATAATTAAGCAGGATTTTACTACTTGCATTTACTATAGATTGCATCAGGGGTCCAATCACCAATGATGGGCAAATAGTTACAATGTCCAGCCCAGTTTTTGCTGCATAAGCAAAAGCCTCACGCTCTGCCAGTGTTTTGGAAAGGTAATACCAATCCTGCAAGAATAAATGATACATGTAACTATGTAAGTTCTTTTAATTGGGTGATACAGTAGAGGGAGTTATATATATAGTAAAATTATTTATTATCAGAAAGCATAAAGTAACTGTTTGGGAGGCCCTATTTTTGGGGGAAACAGCAAAATGAATAGAGAAAAGTTTGTGAATAAAAGTAAATTCAGAACCAATTTTGGGAGTGTGAAAATAATGATTACAAGGAGAATAGGGGGATCCAAGCCAAAGCCATCCAGACTCCAGTACAGATTAACAGTGCAGTGGATATAATGCCTCTGTCTGGCCCACATTTCAGCAGAGAAGCTGTGTCTAATGCCATATTGATACAATTTGCCCAGTAACAACATATCCAGAAAAGGGTCTCCGAAATTTTGCTCCTCCCAATAACATTAGCACATAAAACTTTAGCAGCTGAAAAAGGCACCGGGTTACTTGAAGGATTAACAACATTACCTGATTCTTTCTGCAGATGTCCTCATCTGACCAGCTGTCTTCATTGAAAGCCTTATCCTTTGGCCAATTAGGATTAACGCCCACAGAGACAACTGAAGACACCATGACAACTCGCTTAACTTTTGCCTCATAGCAAGCCTTCAACACATTAAGTGTGCCTGTTACAGCAGGAGCTATGACCTCTACCTGCAAAACAACAATAAATGTAAAAAGTAGACAGAAATATAATATCATAATATGTGTTTGTCTATAAAATTTAGACACTTTTTTTTACTTTTGTTTATGCAATAAACTGGACAAAAGGGGGTAGAAGAGTAATTCTCACTCTGTCCATCTGTCGCAATATGTATGTCGCCCTAGAATCAACCTTTTGATACTTTGACCATTAACACATGAAAATATATATGGGTTGGCTATGAAAATGATATATTGTAGTGAATAGTGGTCAAGATTCATATTCAAAGACTTCCACTGGAGACTATGAAAAGTCAACAACGACCTACGTTTTAGATGGAGACAGTGTGTGACAATATAACAGGTTTGATGAGCATAGGATATTAGAATCAGATATCCAGGTTTTGATGAATTGTGTCTGCAATCAGTAACAAATTTTCTAGGGGACACTGGTACCCTGAAATTTATGATTTCACATCTGAGCTAACACCAACTTTATTATGCTAGATCATCAATTTCAGTATTTCACCATGTTAAACCATAACCAGCTATGCGGCATTCAATTGGCAGACTGTAGAAGGGGGCAAGGGGCCAATGCTTATTGCTTAACACATAAGAATAAGAAAGAGACTATTTCTAATTATCTTAGTTTTTGAGAAGTTGACTTTCTACTTAAATCACGACGTTCTTACAAACATATGTTCTTGACAAATTCACCTCCGGGTTGGTGGATCGGCTAGAGGGTACAGGGCTGGCGACATGGAAGACACCCTCACAGCCGGCAACTGCTGAAGCTACACTGTCATAGTCCAACAGATCAACCTTGAACAGCTGCAACCTCTCCCCAGCACCTTCAAGTGCCTTGAGATGAGCATTCTTGCCATCACCTACAGCATACAGACATGCAGAAAGACACACAGTACATCACCACCATCACACATAACTAAACAAGCATCCAAGTAATTTTCGAAGCGCAAAATACATGTGATTTCTTAACCTAAACATAACAAATCGTTCTATTGTTCTAAACAAAAAGTCGTTCTATTGCCTTGTCTACTGACTTGTCAGTTCTGTTGCCCTCTGAATCCTAGCGATTAGGGCTCCACCCACCCACGCCTCCGCCTCCATATTTCGACCTCAGATTCCACCAAACTATACATTCTAGCCAAGAGAACTCCCAAAGAATCAAAGGAAGGCTATGTGGCGTGGCTCTACCTGGATCGCGCACGGTGCCGCGGACGGCGTAGTGGCCCCTGGAGAGGAGGAGCTTGACGTGCCACGAGGCGATGAAGCCTCCGGCGCCGGTCACGCACACGGTCTGCCTCGCCGCCATGCTCTTCCTCCCCCAACTCCACTCCGCTGCCGAAGTTCGGATTTCCCCACTCCCACTCTCACGCTGCACTCTGTCCAAAGCGAACGAACTCGACTAAATGTTGACGTGACTGACCTGTTTTGTTACATAAATATTGACGAGACTAGCATGTTTTCTTAGATCTGAGATTAGTATATTACAAAAATAATTTAAGTTCTCCTTTGAAACGAAAGAATTTTAAAGAAATTTTGAAGGATTTATACTAGATCCTGTAAAAATTCTATAAAATTCTTGTGTTCTAAAGGAGTCTCGAATGTTTATTTTGCCTACTATGATATATTATATGAGTAATAGAGTATATTACTCAACTAAATATCTTCAATCCGTTCATAGTTTTATAGTTTCAGATTAAGAATTTTTTGTTGCGAGATTGGATCCGCTTAAGAAATTTTGATCTAGAGCCGAACCAAAATTTAAATTTTAGTCCCTGATTTAGAATTTAAATTCAAGACTGATTTTAGGAGTTTGTGTGCCACTTTTGTTACCCATGTCTCTTTTTGTGGCGGCTAAGGACGTAAAAAAGGCTGCCTAAAGTTATTCTTAAAAATCCGATTCTAAATTTCAAATTTTGCCTCAGCCAAGCAGAAGCTGTTTTTCGGCAAACAAGTCAAGCTAGCGAAATGTTATTCTTGACACTCAAAAAAGTGCAGTATGGTTTTTTTGCCATCCAAACTTTTATGCTCATCTCGCTTGTCAACTTCGCTAGTTGACTATTGATACAGAGATTTTTTTTTACTCTCTTTCCTCCGGTTTATATAAAAAAGTCGTTTTAAGGTTGTTCGATGTCTCGTTCAAGTTAGGGTTTGGTCGAACCTTGGGTTTAAATCCTGCAAAAACTCTTCCTCATTCTACAATTTGTGCTGCCCTGTGTGTTAGAAATCACACCTATGGTTCTCATGTCTTTGATACGATGAGTTGAACCACGTCATGTACTCGTGCTTTAATTAGTTTGTTCGGGGTATGTGTAGCTCTATGAGCGAGAGGTAGTAGAGTAAGGGTATTGCCAAACTCCACCTATGGTGCAACACTAGTGTTGAAGAGCCTTTTTCTCTCATATTCTCATGGCCTAGTTCATTTATGGTGGTTGTTATGATGTAGTTTTGTAGTTAGGTTGTGATATGTTCATATAAACGTGTGCACATTCGTTAAAAAAACTTTCGAAATCACGAGCTTTAGAGAATTTTGCCCAAACATTACAGGCAATCTCCAGATTTACAAACGATTTCCAAATCTTCTGAAATTCAATTCAGTTTGGAATTTTGGTCAAGTTCATTCAAATTATTGGATTTTTATAGGGGCACAATTTGACCCTGCTAGAGATGGCACACATTTCTTGATGGGAGCATTTTGATATTTCTCTGAAAATTAAACATCTCTACAATTGGTGGCAAAAGGGAGATGAGCATTGAAGTTTGGATGACAAAAGCAAAATTGTGCAAGTGTTGAATGGCAAGAACAAACTTCTTGTTTTAAAATATAATGCTTCCTCAGTCTGCTCCCTTGGGTGCATACATGGTACACTGTCCATATCAAGCTCATGCAAATCCTCCACTTGATCTGATTTTCCAACTGTGATATGTATACAAGAAACTGTTTGCTCAATCCAGGACACCTGCAGCCCTGTAGGATTCAACACTGTCCCTGAGTGTTTCCTCAAGTGGCTTGATTCTCCAGCCCAGCATCTCTAGCTTCCTGGAGTTGAATGAAGGCTCGTCGCTCACTTCGACAAACCTGTCATTGGCATGGAAGAACATATGCATCAGCTCAAGCAGGGAGTATAAAGAAACTAAGGCTGAATGGAATGTGGGAATCTCATTGGATTCATATGGAAACTGTACTGTTTCCTGTGAAATTGCTACTTTCCCAAATGCAGCAAAAGCATATTTCTTATCACAAGGCACAGTGCAACACGGCAACTCTGCAAGCATATATGAAGGATCACTGTTTCGCTATTGTACACTCAAACCAAAGATCAAGCTTACTTGTCGGTAAATTTGTAGCCAGGATACCAGCTCTTCAGCAAGTCAACGATCTGAGACACCTTTCTTGCATGTGAATTGCAGATGTACCGTCCAGAGACCCCTCGAGTTTCATACACCAAAAGAAGAGCATCGGCAACATCCCGGACATCCACAAAATTCCTGAGTTTGCTTTTCACCTCACGATCGCCTGTAGAGAGAGGATAAAGTGGATCTGAATCATGATGAAGCATTCTGTGGAAAATGAGAGAATGAATCGCTGTAGTGAGTCAAAATGTTAACCTTTCAGACAACTAACTATGACTGAACTGCTTGCATTCACTGTTGTTTGCAGCAATGGTCCAATCACCAAGGATGGGCAGACGGTCACAAGATATAGTCCAGTTCTCTTAGCATAATCAAAGGCCTCAAGCTCTGCCATTGTTTTGGCAAGGCTATACCAGTCCTGCCAGAACGATCGACAGGCGAAATTATATCGTGAGAAACATATATATACAAGACTTGAGGTATGTAAAGGCAGAATTACCAGAATAAAAGCATGGTAAGTATGAAAATGCTGCTGACTTGAATTAATATTCATCTCAGACTAAAATGTCTCAAGTGTTTCAAGAACAGTACAGAAAAAGTGGACAGCGTGCAGTGAACTAACAGAAAGCGCACCCCAGCTAGTGTTGATTGATACTTGAGAGTAACGAATAGATGTTTGGTTGTGCAACTTGTTTTATACTTTCCAGCAGCAAGTTCTTTTTAGATAATGATCCAACAGTAGGGCAGTCAGTTTAACATTTTGTATTACAAGCGAGCTGTTACTTTTTCAAGTGTTCAATAACATCTCATTCTATGGAGCAGGAACAAGTCATGCTTTGGATTGGTGATCTCACCCCTGTGTTTCTGCAGCACTCGAAATCGGACCAACAATCTTCATCCATGGCCTTGCCCTCAGGCCAGTTAGGATTCACCATCACAGCAGAGACAGATGACACTAACACAACTCTTCCAACCTTTGCTTCTGAACAAGCCTTCAAGACATTCATTGTGCCAGTTACAGCAGGAGCAAGTATATCAACCTACATCAACATCAAGTTATTGATTATTAGCTACAAGGACAGGACGGGATCAAAATCTGCAGTTGAGGCTGTTCAGAAATCAACGGTTTTTCAGCAAGTCACTAGAGACTGTTTGATTTCTGAAGCAAGAGAGGATGGATGCCTCGGGGTTGGGGGCGTAGACGAGGACGGGGCAGGCCACATGGAAGACGTCGTCGCAGCCGGCGATGGCCGCCGCCATGCTGCCGTAGTCCAGCAGGTCGGCCTTGAACAGCCGCAGCCTCTCCGCCGCGCCGTCCAGAGCGGTCAGGTGGGCGTTCTTGGCGTCGCCTTCGCACAAAATCATCACACGCGCACATCAACCAATCCATACACAGGGGGCGAGAATTCCAGGCACGCAAGAACAAGAGCCGAACACGATAAAAATCAAATCTTGGGTCGGTGAGATTCCGAGAAGCTACCGGGATCACGGACGGTGCCGCGGACGGCGTAGCTGCCGCGGGAGAGGAGGAGTTTGACGAGCCACGACGCCACGAAGCCCCCCGCGCCGGTCACGCACACCGTCTTCGTCCTCCCGGCGCCGCCCTCCATTGCTGCAAATGTCGCCACGATTACCGACTAATTAACTCGTTTCACCAAAAGTAGAACGAATCCCAGGCTTTGTATAGATCTCACCGTGATTGCTGACTAATTAACTCGTCCAAACAGTTTATCCGCTATTCAGCTCGTGCAAAAATGTGAGAGTTGACACTCGACAGGGCGCTGATTACTCATTACAGCGAGCTCTACTTTGACCACTTACCCGACAGAGATAAGTATGAAAGATAAAGGCGGAATGGAGGATAACGCAAGTTGACGTCTTTATGGGGTAATCGGTAAATACTGAGCACCAAATAAAATTTATTTATATTTTTATTCTTAAAAATCTAAATCTATATTAATATCATTAATATTAAATTACCGTAGCAGTTCTTATACTTGTAACGAGGTAGCATCTACGTTCAACCAACTTGGGATAATATTCTGTGCAATCTACAATCGTACGATCTGATGCATCCAATCAAGATCCAACGGTTACATATGAATTCTACTACTTTTTATTTTTTTTCATATGTAACCATTAAATTTTGATTGGATACACCAAATCACACGATTGCACGATTACAACAATGGCCTACGTACACATTCAGACGGTGTTAGCTAATCCAGCTCAAATTCATCACCAAAGTTAGATGACTTGACTTCTGCCCCCAAAGAGGCTAGATCAAATTAAGATCAGATCACCTCACACTGTCAAACAAACACACTCTCACTGGTCGGCGCAAAAGGCTCTGATATGATGGGGGCATCACTTGCTCAGTTCCGCAGCAAGCGATCAGCTGGATTGAACTAAAGCAATCGGCTCGATTAGATTAGATTAATCCAAGAACCCCAGTTGCCAGCACAGGATTGGACCTGATATCACCTGATCAAACGATTCCAAATCCTCTTTCCAAAGCCATGGTTTTGTCGGGGCGTGGGTGCGGTTAACGCCGGTAATGATCCTCTCGGATCGCCGCACATGCGACGTCCCCCTCGCGGCACGGCACGGCGCCGCTACGGCGACTATACAATACTCGGGCGGGCTAGCCGCGACACGTCGGAGTTTTTCTTTTAATCTCATGTGATGAGGCCGGCGGCCAGCCAGCTACTGATCAAAAGATTAGCTCTGCATTTAAAGCTGTAGCTGTGACTGGCTGGTTTCTTTTTAATTTCGTTTTTTTTTACGAGATAGAGAAGACGACGAAAGGCAAGTGTGGCAGGAAGTGGAGTGTGAGATCATGCAGGGTGGGATTGAGCAGAAAGGTTAGGCCCTCTTTAAAAACACAGTTTTCCAAAACTACTGTATTTTAAAAACTACAGTATACTACGTTCATGATAATACCACAGTTTATAATACCACAGTTTTGGAATACCACAATATGAGATACATAGAGGTGTTTGGAAACAAAGTTTGTTTGCATCATGTTTGATTCAAAATATTACAACCCTTAGTATAGGTCGTGGCTAGGCGACACTGGTGGCCGGCGGGCGGAGCAGGCCGTGGGCGGGCGGAGCTGGCGGCGCTGGCGGCGGGCGGAGCAGGCCACGGGCGGGCGGCGTTGGTGGCGGAGATCGGTGCGGGAGGCGGAGGGCACAAAGAGGCGCGTGGGAAGCAGAAGCCCTAGCGGTGTGCGTGATGAGATACAGAGAAAAACTTTGCTCTATACCAAAGTTTTTAATACTGTACATCTAGTACAGTATTTTTAATACTGTAGTTTATTTTGCAGATATTTCATGTATAGTTGCCAAACTCCTTCATGATATAATACTGCAGTATTGCTCAATACTGCAGTTTTACCTCCAAAACTCCAAAAAGCTTTGTTTCCAAACAGTCCCTTAGTTAATCTGAACTTCTGAAGCGGTTTAGCTGCGCATGCTGTGAGTGAAAGACTGACAGCTGAAAGGGGCACGCGTGGCCTGGTCCAGGGCGCAAGATGGACCAGCTTAGCTTCAAAGTTCTTCAGTGGAACAACACTTCAAAATAGATTAGACCTGAAGAACATCGGGGATGCTAAAGTCATATGGTCCAGTCCTTCATTGACATCATGAATTGAACTGTTACGCAGAGATCAGGGGGACGACTGAGTACTCTTATAATTTTTCGACGAACTCATTAAGCCATTGGCAAAATTAGCACAACCAGCCGCTGCTAAGCCTCTCTTTCAGCAGCAGCTGTTACTGTGATTGTTGCAGCGGATTATGCTCTGGCCGCTCGCAGAGAATCAAACCAGAGAGACTAATCACCTGACTGGTGCAAGAAAATTCGTTCCTCCATGTAAGCTGCAGTTGATTGCTACGAGCCTATGGGTGCATTTGCATTTGGTTCTGTTGTCGTTAGCAGTTTGTCGTGAAAAAATTGTTATGGGTTATTTGTTGTAGAAAAATTGAAAATTGTTTGGTTAAAGCTACGGTAAAAAAACTGTTGTGAATTGATTGTTTTTTATAATTGATATAATTTTCATAATAATAATATTTCATACATATATATAAATATGAAACAGTCAACGTTGATGCAACTAAATAACTGAAAAATATATTAGATAAATAACAAAATCCATAGTTTATCTCATAAAGTAACCGACAATCGCATAGCTATCTCATGAAACTGTGCAATGCAATACAAACCATAATGATTAAGACACCTTGAATTCATGCTATCTAATTTGTATAAAAAACAGAAAAGCAGAAGTATAAAAGTAGGGTACAATCTGCTTCCAAATTTGTAGTAGAAAAAATTGTTTTTCATGAAGAATTAGATTTGGTAAACCTATTTGATTCATTTTTTGCTTTTTCACAGCAGAAGCAGATTTTAAAAGCATAATCAAACACGCCTTAAATCATTTTTTTTCAAATCATCGAATATTTTCGATACATATATGAGCTTGTCTATTTTAAGTATCTTTTATGTCATATTTATTTTAGCTTGAGATTATAATAATCTAACTTATAAAAAAAACTAGTTTGTTATAATATCTAGTCTAGATTATAATAAGTTAGCCAATAAGCTAACATGTTTGTTTCAGTTTATTGAAACAAGTTGAATTACTGTAATCCTAAACTCAAATAAACAAACATTTATTTGTGACATCATAATCTTAGACTAATACACTTTCATCTTTCCAGTCTTGAGAGAAATGCAACTGACTGGTAATCTAGCATCAGTTCTGCTAACTCTTTTTATGTTAAAAAAACAGAACTCGCAATAGATAGATCATTGAGATGTGATGCCTGTCCATGCACATGCATATGCATTATTAACCATGGTTTCGAGGTTCATATTATTGTGAAGTTCTTGCCACCTGAATAATTTGAAATCTGGATCAGTCAGTTGACTAAGAGCCACTTGCACTCAACTATTTATTAGCGAGCAGGATAATCATATTTTAGGACCTCGTATTATTATAAAAAGCAAGAATGCAAGGTCAGGTACGGTGCATTAGCATCATTGCCGTCGAGTTCAGTTTATCTGGCTTTCGTATTCAAACTCACCAGTTTCGTCTCAGTTTGTACCAAAATTAAACTGATTGATGAAAATCTGGCAAAACCTTGTTCGGAAAATAACATTTTTTTTGGTCTGAAAAACGAGTAAAAATTGCGTCTTTGCAGTTTCTGTACAGTGCAACAACGGCTGGTCGGTCTAGGATCAGTGGCGGTGGTGGTAAAAAACGGTCGCCGGAAACGTGCGCGGCGGATGGAGACGACGGAGCAAACGTCTCGTGCAGGTTGGCGCCGACGGGAGGTGGCTGCTCCGGCGACACGTAGCGGTCTCGTGCGCTTGCACAGAACGCTGCACACATGCCGCGGCCTCCTCGCTCGTCGTCCTCCACCCGCACCTGTCCTCCCGGCTCCCCGTCACGAGCCGCTCCATGCGACCATGCTAGCTATCCATCTACCTATCTCCCATCTCTCTCTGACTCTATCTCTCTCTCTCCCTCCCCTCTCTGCCTCTCTCTCTCTCTCTCTCTCTCTCTCTCTCTCTCTCTGAGGTAGCTGCTATCTCCTTCAAGATCTGACTTCTGAGGTGAGGCAGGGCGGCAGAGCAGGAAGAAGGGAGGAGGGAGCAAAGAAGCTGTGGAGGTCAACTGTGGAGTCGGTGACAGATTGGAGAATACGTGCATGGCGAGCAACAACAAGTGGTGGCAAGCGGCGCTGGACTTCCCGCCGCCGCCGGTGCAGCATCATCAGCAGCAGCAGCAGAGGACGGTGTCGCCGGCGGTGAATGTGCCGGCGCTAACGGCGCCAGCTCCAACGGCAGCCGCGTCGCCGGAGACGGAGAGCAAGCAGCAGCGACAGCCGCCGGCGCAGCAGGGCGCGGCGGGGGCGGGGGCGGGGGCCATCGTGCCGCTACGGAAGCCGCGGGGGCGGCCGTTGGGGTCCAAGAACAAGCCCAAGCCGCCGGTGTTTATCACGCGGGACAGCCCCGATGCGCTCCACTCACACATCATGGAGGTGGCGCCGGGTGTGGACGTGGCGGCCTGCGTCGCCGAGTACGCGCGCCGCCGCGGCCGCGGCGTGTGCTTGCTGGGCGCGTCCGGCGCCGTCGCGGATGTCGCCGTGCGCGGTGCCGCTGCGCCGCTCCCGGGCCGCTTCGAGCTCCTCTCCATGACAGGCACCGTGCTCCCGCCTCCGGCCCCGCCAGGCGCGTCCGGCCTCTCTGTGCTGCTCTCCGCAGGCCAGGGCCAGGTCATCGGCGGCTGCGTCGTGGGGCCCCTCGTCGCCGCCGGCCCCGTCACCCTCTTTGCCGCCACCTTCGCCAACGCCGTCTACGAACGACTCCCCCTCCCCGATGCCGCCGACGTCGACGTCAAGCCCGAACTCTCCACTTCGGCGCCGCAAGAAGAAGTACAGCACCAGCAGCTGCTGCCATTGTCGTCCTCTCACCCTCAAGCCATGGGCGCCAGCTACCCCGACCACCGCTCGCCGCCATACGCCTGGGCAGGTGGCGTCTGAGCAATCTATGAATCGTTCATGGTGTTCTTCAACCTAACATTCTCTAGGGAGCTAGGTTTTCGCAAGCGTGCAATTGATCAACGAACTGCTCTTCTCGGGTTCTTGTAATTCTCTTTCACCTTCCATTGTGATTTTATTGTGAAAAATGGGAAATGATGTGCGACCTGAAGTAAGCAAATCTTGAGTGAGATGAGTAGAATTAAAAGGGTGATGAATTACATCAGTCAAGCCAACTATTTTGTGTGATTAATTGAGGTTTATATTCTGGCTTAATATAATATTTAAAAAAAATTATGCTCAATAATAATGGAAATTTATGTGTCGATGAAAAAGTTTGTTAATGACAATAAAGATTATCAGTGAGAAAGATCATGATGATAATAGCAGATTTATTATCACTAACTATTTTTAAAATTGAACAAATAAGCTAGTGCAAGTACACAATTTTCTTTTCTTATTCCATTTGGTAGCATTGCTTACACATGATTAGTTGATAAAAACTGGGTTTTGTTTTGTTGTTAAGCTATCTTGTGTTGTTTTTGTTTATACTTGTTGGACTTTGGGAGAGCTCGTTTTTATATGTCATTTAATTGGTCAGAAATTCATAGATTTTCTTCAAAATTCAGGCAGTGATGCCATCTATTGCAGCTAGCTTGTCCATGCAAGGCTGAGAGAAATTAAAATCAAATCCGTTTTTGCACTAATCATACTTGAGTTTGTTTGTTTGTTTGAAGCACCTGTGCTGTGTTGTGTTACCATGTAACATCTGCTTTGGGCCGTATTAAGGCTGGGCTTGAACAATGTTTGTTGCTATTTTTAAGGACTATTCGTTTAATCCCTTGGGAAAGGGGATTGAGACGGATTGAAGGGGATTTATACTACAATCCCCTCCAATCCCTTTCAATATTCTTCAATCCCCATTTAAACGAACAAGTCCTTACAGGGAAGTGAAACAATTCCTTGGAAAGATCCTGCACATCATAGTTGCCTCAAATGGGGCTCAAGTGATGATGATTTTGAATTCGGCTTTCATATTCTACTGTACTCCGATCCATTCTCATTTTATCCGTACCTGTGCTTTCCTTTTTTGGCCTGATGTCAAAAACTAGCAAAGTTGGTTCGATCCAGAGGCATGATGGCTGCAGCATCGCCTGGATGTTTTCTAAAGAAGCAGCAGCCTGCCATTGTAACTTCCAAAGGCTAGGCTTTTTTGCATGTGCTTGAGCTCTAACTAAGTTAGAATAAAATTAGAAGAGTGTACTTTTCTTATAGATGTATAAACATGTGTGTCGTATGGGTGTATATATGGTGAAAATTTGATCGAATCTTCTATTTTTCAATTTTTATGGGGTACATGTCACCTCCAAGTTGAGCGTAGCTTTACCATCCTATTGTTGTTGTTGTTGCCCTTTTCTTTTCACTTTTGATACACACATCATGGAGAAAGGATCACACACATCTGTCAACAACATACATCTCTTTTTCTTGTGCCACTTCTAGGAGCCTAAGAGAGATACATGTTTATCATTTTAAGACTAGATGGTATAGAATGATCCAATTTTGTTTTTTAAGACATGATATCCTACTTTTCGTTTGAGTACGGTAATAGATACATCTTATATTTTGTTTGTTTGTTTAGATGTGCTAATAAAATGTGATGAAATGATATGCCCTATAGCCCCACACATCATCTTCACCTCCTTCTTAGCATCACACCATCGACATTTCTTCTTCTTCCATTGCGCCATCGAAGACCCATGCCCTAGCCACACTGTCTCACCTCGCCCTTACCTTTGGCCATGTTATGCCACACCCGCCCTCGCCTACGTCACCTTAGTCTCGCCTCCCACGCATTGTTGTCTTGATCATCACGCCACCCTAGCCATCGCCTTGACCTTTCGCCTCCATCATGCCACTCTTGCTCTCATTCACAGTTTCACTCCTACCTCAACATTATCCTCCGAGTAAAGTAGGGCAAGATCGTTCGTTCAATTTAAAGATAGTGATTTATCACATATCTACTTACCATATTCATTTTTGAGATGTCTCCATTCACTTCGCATTTAAATCAAACACCATAAAAAAACATTCATCCTACCGTCTTTCACTTCATTGTACGAACCAAGAAGCATATAGTCTAAGAGCCTGCTTATTTTAACTTTGAATTATGACAGTCTAGTTTATATAAAAAAGAATTAATAAATTATTATAATCTCAAACTAAAACAAACTAGTCTAAAGCAAGGCAGAGCTGCTAAAAAATTGGTGAGATATAACCACCAAAAAGCCTAAGCTCGAGTGTTGGCTGTTTTAAGGAGTGTACCAAAGAAAGCAGTTGGTGGGTCAAACCACAAAGAACCAAGTGTACCATTGTGAGACGAAAGGCAGTTATATGGAGTCCGTTTTCGTTGTCTCTCTCCTTCTCTCTTTGCCCTTTATTACTTTCTCTCTCTCTCCCTTCTTCTCTGAGAGCTCAACTAGCTCTGCATGAATGGAAGAGAGGAGCAGGAGGAGAAGTGTCCATAAGATTGCATCCTGCAGGGACCCAGATTGACTGAAGATTCTGCAGCTTTATCTCTGTCCGAGCTCAACTAGCTAATAGCTATGCAGGAATGGAAGATAGGAGCAGGACACGGTTTGTTTCTCCAGCAGCATAAAAGACACCAAGAAATTTGGATTTTAAATGTTAGTTTTTGTAGTTTTTTTTGACAGCTATGGAGTTAAACTTTTATAAATACAAGCATAGAAACCTTACCCGAAAATTGTTTCTGTCACAAAGGTACGAGAGACATCTCCTTTTCGACCGTCAGAAAAACACAGGGCCTCCTCTCTTCAGCTTTGCTTCCAGCCTTGGCTGCTTCATCTTTTGCAAGTACATCTCTGGCTGAGAGAGACCGATGAAGCGACGATTGTAACATCTAGACTGCAAAAAAAAATAAAAAAATAAATGCAATTCTAAAGCTGCAGATCCAGCTAGGAGCAGGAGTGTTCCAACCTGTCCAGGGCTTGAGCTTCTCGTCTGATGTCGGTCAGTGATCAGTGTCATGCAGGACGACGACAACCCAGAGATCGATGACCCTGACGCTTTGACCATTTGCGATGTGCGTGTGTGCGATCGATTGCTTTGCTTTGGTTCCTCTTTGCGATGTGATGCAGGGCAGTGTCCATGCTCATGAAACTGTGTGTGTTTATGTACCTGGTGAGACCCTGTGTGTTGACTGCATCACTGCACGGGTGACTGAGCACTCAGCAGTTGCAACCACCACAAAACAGCCAGCTCGATTTGACCTTCGTAGTTTTAATCCATAAAATATTTTATATTTTTATTTGAGCGGGATATCTAAGTATCTAGTGTACGTTATATTTTTTATTAATTATTGATATTTTATTTTTAAATATACTATACACTAATATATTGTGCTCTATGGGTTGGGCTTCTTTAAAATGTTCTGAATTCCCAAATTTTATATAAAAAAATGTGACGACGAAAATGTTTTGGTTTGGCGAAAAATTAACCGTGCCAATATGGCAAATATGCGGGCAATATCAAACCATCGGAGCAAAAATTTCAGTGATAATCTTGAAGCAAACCATCGTGCGTTGGAAACAACGTCAACAAGAGCAAGAGAAGTAGGCCCATTTCTAACATGGGCTTGTTATCTGTATCAACCGGCCCATTTCCCCCTATGAGAAGCCCATCTATCTATCTGCAAATGAACATTTAAACTGGATTGGAAACAATGGTAATCAGCGAGAGATATTTAGGAGTTTTGGGAAGCTTTTGGCAGCGGCGACTATTTTAGAATTAAAGCTGAAGCAAATAGACTAGATTTTGATTTAGATTATGAAAATCAGTAGCTACAAAATCTAGAAATGAACTAGAATCCAAAAGTTAGAGAACAATAGCTTCACTAGATTCTCATCAGCTAGATAAGCTACTTATAATAGCTAGCTAGTGAGAATCTCTAGCTACCAGAAATTCCCAAAACATGCATTTAATAATTTGCTACCATTCTCAAAACGATCATAACTAATTTCGAAAAAATAATATACTTTTTAAAAAATTCCAAATGTGTATAACAGTTTTAAAAATTTGCAAAAATATGTAGCTGTCGGTAATTGATCGGCCGACTCACGCCACGTGGCCCCGAGTCAGCTGATCAACGACCGACTCGGGTTGGCCACGATAAAAACTCTTTCGGCCGATTCAAACCGCGTCAACGGGAGTCGATCGGCCGAATCACCTGCCTGAATCGGCCTTCTAACAACTGAATACACCTACATAAAGGTCACATCACACGAGCAGCCATGCTCGTGAGTCGTGAGTCCATGTCAGTGTCCTGAAAAACCAAACTAGATTCATTAAAAACACATAGAATATATTAGTCGAAGGGCACTACACCATGTTGGAAAGCACACTTTTTTATTTTTCTTTAAAAAATACAAATTTATAGGCAACCATCATTTCGTCCGAGAGTTTCAACGGGAGGCCTGACATAGAGGTGTATGTACAAACATGCATCATGCATTCTCGTTTCGGCTATTAAAATGCCGATTCACCCACATCAGCTGACTGATGTTGATGAGGCCTGAGTTGGTCGACCACCGGTTGACTTAGGGTCACGTGGAGCGAGTCGTTCCATCAAATGCCGACAACTACTTATTTTTGCAAATTTTTGAAATTGTTATATACAATTGATTTTTTTCAAAAAATATATTATTTTTTTAAAAAAAATCGTTAGTTCGATACATGTGATTGGGAATGACAAAAATAAGATTTGAGGATTTTTCATTAAAAATTTATGCCATTTAATTATTTTTTATTTATGTGGACGATTCGTAGGGCTATCTAAATCTATAACTTCACCAAAGTGATAAATAATCAAATATTACAAATTAAGAGTAAAAACATCAAATATTCATTTTCTTTCCCCACTCCCTTGTATAAAAGAATGTGTTAAATCCGAAAATGCAATAGCACCTAATTTTAACGACCGTTACACGGTACCAACGGAAATGACTCCATCATCTTTGGTAAGATTATACGAGCAAATGAGCGAGCATATACGTGATGAACATTTTTTTGTGTGGTCAGGATAAGAAAAAGTCAAAATGCCGTTGACATAATAACTTGAAGTGGAACAAAAAAGAGGGAGTAGTTGCTCAAGGTGTCAACTATCCATAGGGTCTATTTGATTGCTTGAGTGGATGGATGAAATTATTCCATCCACAACCATTCAGTTTGTAGTGTCGTTTGGTTTGCATGCAGGTTAGACATGACCGTCCAACTTGAGATAATATTCTTTCTAGATGTTGAACAAATTCATTTGATTTTTTTTGGCCTAGATGAACTCATGCATATGATCGTATACCTACAACCAAACAAAAAATTGGATCATTTTATTCAAGTTAAACAAACAAAAAAAATAAATCATATCATCCAACTAAAAATCGTATGAAATTATTCCATCAACCCTTGCCCTCAAACCAAAAGTTACGTATATTTATCATAATACGTTGTCGTATGATGAACATCTTGTAAGTTGACTTTTTAAGGAAATTCAATAAATCTAAAATCATGAGATTTCGAGGCGTTACAAGATGATATCATAGCTGACTCGACTGTAGGAAGCTAAAATGGACCGTCACTAGGACTTAATTGCAAAAAATCTTAAAACTTGTACTTGTGAAAACTTACTCTTTTGCTTGGTTACCTTTGTCTAGTCTTATTCCGTTTGATTTTGACTTTATTTATATTTCTATGGATTTAAAAATTATTTTGTACAATGTCGATCACTTTGCACAATTTCTGCCACGAGCTCGATGATTTCGTCATGGATCTTCAAGTTCTAGCCAAGGCCCTTGGATTTGAAGACGAGCCAGAATTTCAGAGGGAGTACCTCAAGGAGGGAGACGACCTACGAAGTGACAATCACCTTGTTTGGCTTCGCAGAGTAGCTTTTGGTATACACTATTTTGGATTTCAAAGAAATAACTCATGAATATTTTTAAGAATATCTGATAATTCGGAAAATTGAGAAAATTCATATTCACGTCGAAATTAGAAATTTTAAACATGAACACAAAATCAAGGAATTGAATTTACTTCGGGATTTCAAAGAAGAATAAGATTTCAAAACCGATTATTGACTCCTCTAGGTTTTTGGCGGGAAAAGAGAGAATTTTTTTAAAATATTTTTTTTAAAAAAAAATCAGCGCGAGGTCACTTTTTCATGCATTTGAGTAGCACACAGATAGTTGCAAGGCAAGCAAAGCTAGGCGGTAGCAGCCTAACACAAGTGGGAGACTGAAAAGTTGAAGGCCAGTGATGAGATGCATCCCTAGCAAGCACACGTCACATGTGCTAGTATACTGTACACCGTAGACCCTTTTTGCAAGCAAATGTACAAATGCCGACTGACAGCAAAAATTAGATAGGTAGAGTAGGTTGTTCAAAAAAAGGTGGTAGAGCCAGAAGCTTGGAAAAAAAAAGGTCTAGTAGGCTGTTCAAATGTCGACGCAGGCCATATTAACATGAGTCCGCTATTTGTCGGTCTACTGGAGCTACGTGGTCTGAATTGGCCCATCAAATATTGACGATTATTTATTTTTGTAATTTTTTTAAACAGCTATATACATTTGAATTTTTTTCAAAAAAATATTATTTTAAAAAAAAATCGAAAAGAGAGATGGTCAAGGATGAGGATTCAGACTCGACAAAAAAAGAAAGAAATTTATTTATTTTTTGATTAATGTTATTTATTGAAATATTATGGATTGCCATTCTAGTTGCAAAATCCTTAATGAAATCAAAACATAAATTGATTTGAGGCGGGAGAAATTTATTACAATTCCTCAAGCGAATTTGATTTGGTTTTATATTATTTTTAATTGAAATGATTTCTAATATATTTTATTCACACAACAATTCTATTGAAACATATTTTATTATTTAGCATTAGAGTTTTGGGATAAAATGTCATTGATTATATCTTAATTAATTCCTTTGCACTAAAAAATCTAGAAATTTTTTGAGACACGATTTAGAGAAAGAAGAAATTTAAGAAAAATACTCTTGCTACGATTTACTTTTTTTAAAAAAATAAACCCGTATTTTAGCTTTATTATTTATCCTTTACACTGAACCACTTCTTGAAATTTATTTATTTTATTTTTAACGCTGAGGTTGAAAATCAGGATGTTACACTACCTACTTCAAAATTTTGTACTCATGTAGGGATGGAGTAGATAGTTAAGTATGTAGGACACAATACCGGCTGGATTCTTCAAGAAGTCACCTAATTCATTGTTGAATTTTGAACAATTTTAGCGCCCATGTGCAAATCTTTGCTCCCTTGAAGAACACAGAAGAAACAGACACACGTGTAAAAACCAGGCTAAATTAAAAATAAAAGATCACTATGTATATTGCATTTGCTAAACAAGCTACGAATTTATCCAAGAGCAAAGTATTGTAAAAAATAAATCGCATATATAAAAGATTTGGTTCTAGAACTGTGAATGTATCTAGGGTTTAACATAGCTTCAGATTTAGCTCTTTTTTACTTGTCTAAGCTACTTCCAAGAAATCATGGTTAGAACTGTGAATGTTTTGAGGTTTTTAGTTAATTAATCTAATATGAATCTTTGAATTAGAGTTGTACCAAACACACCTTAAATTTCAGTTTGGACTCTTTTTTACCAATGTTTCAGGTCAGATCATATTTAACCTATCTTTTTTTGTTTGAACCAAATTTATTACTTTTTTTCATTTTGGATTTGTTTTCTTCAATAATAATGTTGTTATATTATAATGTTAAGCTGTTACATTATCATACTAAGTTTGAGCTTGATAAATACATAAAAAAGAAATCCAAAGTGGAAAAAGTAACGAAATAGTGTGTAAGGTGAAATTTTGGTAAAAAGAAGAGGTATAAGGTATATTCACGCGTATAGAACAATCAAATTTACAGAGAGCTGCTTCGTATTTCACAAATTTTTATGCAGCATTCTTCTCAGGCATGCAGGATGATCTACTCTTGATGAACTCGAGGCAGTCGGCGATGGCGTCCGCGTAGAAGGAGCTCTGATCCCTCGCGGACGGCGCGGCGCGGCGGCCGCGACCACCCAGCGCCGCCGCCGACGACGACGTCGAGCAGCTGATCCTGCCGACGCGGGGGCAGCACCGGAGCTCCTCCACGCTCCTGACCAGCAGCCCGAGGAGCCCGGACAGCCGCAGGCGGAGACGGAGCAGCAGGCCCAGCCGGACTCCGCGCCGCAGCCGCCGCCGCCGCCGCCGCCGGCGGCCGGCCTTGCCGCAGCTCGCCAGCTGACCGGTTGGCATTAACTGCTTCTTCTTCCCGCCGCCGCCGCCGCCGCCGCCTGCCGGTGTGTGGGTTGCGTGGATTGGTGGTCGAACCACGCGTGCTCTGCTTATATATAGCAAGATTTGTTCACTGTTTGAGTTGTCAGGCGATGGAAAATTGGAAATGCACCCGGACGAACACAATTGCAGTTGCAGAGCATGCATGCGTGTTTATTTGAGTTGCCACGTCGTCACCATTCAAATCGGTCGTCATTCGTTTGGAAAACTCGTATGATTGAGCTATAAATGCAATGCTGGTAGAATTTAGAAGAGTTAGATAATTTAAACCGAACCATCGGTCAACTCGATTAGTAGTAGCTAGTCGGATCTGTTACGACCGGATATCGCTATCCGACCAGCTGACACGATAAGGTTAAGCAGGTGTGCATCGTAAGAATTTCCAATCATTCAGACTTCAGAGCGGCAGGAGCAGCGACAAATGGGGAGTTTAGCGTGGGGTCGGGAAATGCCTTGCTATGGCAGCAGGCCGGCGACACGACGGCGAAAGTGTCCTCGTCGTCCTTGACCCCCACGCGGCGGCTTTGCTCCGGAGTCCGGCGGCTAGATCGAGGTGAGGAGATCGCAGCACTGCCCATCTTGCGCTTCCACGGCAAGTGGCAAGACTGAAACTAACAGGGCGATGACTGCGATCACGTAGCGCCGACGCGCCATGATTGAAAGCTCGCCATGCATGTCTCTTCTTCTCTGCGCTCGAGGTCGACAATGGCACGCGGCACGGCACCTGGGCCGGCCTGTCCGGTGTCTCGATCTTGCCGGACGTCAGATCCTACTGGAACCGGAGGTGCAAACCACCGCCGGCTTGCCCCGGCTGCCGTCGCCGTCCTGCTCCCCTGTCGCGAGCTGAACGCCTGACAAAATTCTGACGAAACTAAAAATCTGTTTTTTCCCTCTTTTCTTTTGTTTTGACACAGAGCGGAGACGACGCCCAAGGGCAGGGATAGATACAGAGAAATGTTGTATTCCACTCTAGAATGTATGTATTTTTTGCGATACATATATATGATTTGGTGCAAATGATTATGTTAACAGGTTTAGAGTAATTTCGAAGGGTTAAATACACGAAATAGTTAACTGCAAACCAATCCAAGTCTCCGTTAGGGATAATAACCTTAGATCAGTTCGAAGTGTATTTATTTGTGTCAGTATTAGATATTCTTTTACAGTAGAAAAGGAGGTATTTATAGACATAAACATACTAGAAAAAACTATCCTAACCTCTAGTTATAACCGTCATAGTGGACACTATTCTCATGGCTCTGTAGAGGTAAAAAAGACAAATGTCATGTGAACACTCGGATAAAGCAGACGTCTTATCACTTTTTGGTGGTGCCCCTTCAAAGAAGAAGGCTCTGAATATGCCCTGATGACGGGACTTATACGAAAGACACATGCCTCGAAGTCGAAGTCTATTTCAAAGTCACGTGCGCGCTTTGATCCTGACGGGAGGCTAAAGAGTTCTTCTCCCTAAAGTGTAGCAGCGATAGTCGGAGGCTTCACACTTCTCATCCTTCAGAGTATCTCTTCGGAGCATCAAACCTTGTCGAAATTATTTCCCCCAACAATGATATAGTTGAATTATGAACATTCTTTCATATGATATTAGTTTTATGGCTGTAGAGAGTACGTTATATATCAGTTACTAGAACTGAACAACTTTTATTCAACATTATATAGTCTTTTTCCAGGGAACATAATCTAGTCATTTGAAAGCAAATTGTGTTCAAATTGTTTGTCATTTGAACACTCTAGTCAACAGTGACAGGTAAGCATGACACAAGCTAGCTAGTCACCCTCAGTGATTCAGGATGTCTGTCAAACAAGCACAGTATCTTCACTGATTCAAGATGCCAAGAATCAAGCGTTTTGTTTTTCTTCGATGCTTCGCTGACTTGTGATGGATGCAGCTGAAGCTAGCTAGCTCATGCTGACTTGCGCGTAACCTGGTTCACACACAGAATTAGCTGCCGTACTCTTCGTCAGGACAGGTCACAATGGTGAAGGCCGGTGCTCGTCTTCACACAAATGCATTGGATGGCGCCCGGTTTTCCTTCTCCGACTTGTTGTTTTCGCCGCTCTTGTTCTGGCCGCATCCGGGAGGGCGATAATTCTGTACGATTTCTGAAATCTGAAGGATTTCAGGTTTTCAGAGTTGAGTGAGGTGTGGAGATCGGTCGCGTCCATTTCGTACACCGAAATCGCTCTGCACTCTGAAAAAAAAACTGCACTTTGCAGTTCGTAAACCTGTAGCTCCCGGTTCGAACTTCGAACCTGCGAGCACTAATGGAACCGTGATGTTACGGTACACCATTTACCTCTAAGAGGTAACTAGTAAGGGTCGTATTTTATGACAGACTTATTTCTTTGTTATAATGATAATTTTTTTTCATCGAATCTAATGTCTATACACAAAATTCATAGTTTTATGTGATTTTTAAAAAATCCAAAGGTCTTTGCGCAAAATTCTTAGTTTCTGCATAAACAAAATTCGTATTTCTGCGTAAAATACAGAAATTAAAGAACTGAAATACAAAAAAGTACATTTTTTCTTTTTCTTTCCGTGTGTTGCTTCATGCATGGCGGAGGCGGTTGGCGCACGCAGGGAGGAGTAGCACAGATGGAATCCACGAACAAAGTCTACGCTTTATATTAGTAGAGATATATCATATTTTTTTGATCTTATAATTCTTTATAATCTAGGTCTACCATGAAATTTCTATTGTACTTATACTTGTACATGAGAATCGAAAAATCGGCTCAAATATTTTTGTCTTATTTATTCTGTCTCGGAAATATATGGACTGTTTATTTGTGAAAATGATAGTATTTATTTAGAAAAGGTAAACCCAGGGAAAAAGATTAAAAAAAGTGGCTAAAATTTATAGGACGGCTTATATTTGGAAAGAGTAATTAAGACGACTACGACTTTAATCGGATAGAGTAATTAAGATCAATTAAGACTGTACGATGCTCTCTTATCTAAGGACAATTTGACAAATCACAATGACTTTTTGGTCGTGTCTAGCTATCTAATGACAATTCGACAAATCGCAATGACCTTTGGTTTTGTGTATCAAGGTAGGATTAATATTAATCATCGTAGACGTAGCATGCATGAGCAAGTGACCACTAGTGAAATATACATTCTTTTTTGCTTCCGTGAAGTGATAGCTTAGCTAGGGCGACATGAAAATGAAAACGGAGACGCTTGATTAGCATAATTGGCGCAGGCTTTGTAGAGAACCGGTTGGGTTAGGTGCCCCTAGAGCTTAGACACGACGACATTATCCACGTCTACATGTTTAGGTGTAACTTTGTACTTTTTATACGAACTTGATGGAGAATACTGTAAATTTTTGGACGGCGACGGGGAGAATGCAGAAAGGCCGAAAGAATCTGCTGCCTTGGATGGGCCAGGAGACTGCAAAGGGTTGGAGGCTGCATGCATATCTGGGCCAGGAACATGCTCCCCAGATTACAGATATCTGTATGTGTGTGGGTGTGGGTGTGTTTGGGATGGCTTGTTCACAGAGCAGAGAAACTATGTTGTTCCTCTTGCTCTCTGTGATGATACTAGGAGAGGTCTGCTCTTGTTCTTGTGGTCAGGTGTGTTTCAATCAGTCCTCCTCAGCTCCTCTTATAGTCCTATCATGCATTAGTCGTTCTTCTGCATTTCTGTGGTTGAACCGGCCGGTTTATCTTCTTCTTTCTTGATCTCTTGATTGATTAATTGACGTATTGTATTGGCAGCATGGTCTCCTGCCAACGAGAACAAGAACTTGGACATCCTCTCCGGAACCTCCATGGCGTTATGTGATCTGATCCTAAGGGAAGAACTGCCACTCCATTGGACTTTGGCTCAGGTTTTGCAGACCCCATCAAGGCTCTGAACCCAGGGATCATCTTTAATTGACATACATCCTGAAGATTACAAGTCGTTCCTATGTGCTACAGGCTATGGTGATCACTGATCACTAGAGAGTAGAGATAACAGCAGCTGCACCGTACCGGTACCGACAGCTAGAGCTCAATCATCAGCTGCTAAAGAAAAGAAAAGAAAAAGGTTCATGTCCTGTCGTCGCCAAAGAACAATGGAAAAGCTTCTGCCATGTACACTGCAGATCTGCAACCAAGCAGGACAAGGCGACAAGCTCTCCATGATTCCTGGAGTAGTAGTACTTGTCACCCCAAAAGTCCTGCCTGCAGAAGCAAACTCATCTTCTCCGTTGAAAACAGCGTGCCTGCATATGGCTCTGCTCCCTGTCTCGTTCGTCTCCGATTCCAAGATCCTGCCGGTCGCCATTGACATGGATGATGGATCATCGATGCATCTCGCACGGACCAGACCACTGATTGCCCCGACCATTTCACGTTGTGAACTACCAGATGCAACATGGAGCTGGAACTGAACTGATGCATCATGCATGTGCTTCCCTCTGTGCGGTTAAGGGCGTGTAAATGTGAGCCGGCCTGCTGAATTTAGTGGCACTTTGCAGCTCGTCCGTACTTACGACTACGAGTCCTCCCTGCTCCGCTTTTGCATATCCGATCCGATCCGATCCGATCCGATCAACATTGTTGGGATGCTTACTGATTACACGCATAGATTGGCCTCTTCTCTCACGGATCTATCAAGATGGTCAGCCGTTGGGCCATCAAATCCATCTCGCGTACACGCTACACACACTCCCATCCTTCCAGTCTCGGTCATTTCTAGGCTAGCTGCAGCGTACGACTGTACAAAGACGTGCATTTGTCTGTACTTACTGCTGCATCCTTCACACGCTTGCTGGGAAGAAGCACAGAGTGAGGGGGAGAGAGCGTACAAGCTATGACATTTCATCCCCCGCTACAAGATTGCATCTAAAATTGCATAAAATATTTGGAGTGGTGGTTAGTTTTTGGTCGTTAAAGTAATCAATTCTAGTTTGCCGGAGCTGGTTCAATGGCGATGCACTGCCATTGCCCACGCCGGCCGTAGCACCGAAAGGAGACTGCTGCCTCTTTTGACCGAGTAATCGCCGTAGGGATCGGCATGCATGTGTCCGCTCGCTCTCGCCACGACGCCACACGCCGCGGGTGCGCGATAGATGGCCGTGTAGCCACGCCGCCACGGCAGATTAGTTTAGTTTTTGGTTAATTATAACCTTGATTTCACTTGTCCTAAGGAACCCATTGAGTCGGCGAGAGTGTGACAGCCGCGGCCGCTTCCCTCTTCCCTGCTCGCGCTCGTCCTGCTGTGTACGCCGCACCGACGCCTCCGCTGGATCTCACGGCGGGCGCGGCGGGATGGAGACTGTTCCTGCATGCGCGCGGCGGCGTCGCCGAGAACCACGCGCAGGCACGGTCTCGCGAGGCGAATGACCCGGATCATCAGATGGCTCATGGCTGGGTTACCTCACCTGGAATCTTGGCTGGTTGCCAGGGCACAGTACTACGGTGGGTGGCCTCCATCTTAAATCGGGGGCATTTGTTCCACCGAAAGCTGGTTAGCTACTAGCTAGGTGCCACTTTGCTGTCTAATGCGATCCGTAAGCCTCATTAAGGCCGAATCAAATCAACATTACTCCAAGCTCTGACATCTCAACGTTCTGTGGTTCAGCTGGGCTGTTCCTGTTCATTACAATACCGTCTGTTAATACCGTTCCGATTTAATTAAAGACGAGATTAACGGCGGTTTTCTCCACGACCGGAGTAGCTCGGAAGCTTTCACTTTTCGGCCAAGAAAAAAAAGCAGTGGATTATTTTAAACCCGTCAATGGGAATGTCGCAGCCGCTGCGGCTGGCGTAATCCTCACTACTCGTCAGTCCTCACACTGTCACTCGCGGCTCACTGTCACTGCTCAGGGGCTAGCGCGGCGGCGAGCAACAGGGAGAGGGAGGCGAGCTGAGGATGCGGAAGGACGCAGCCGGCGGCGCCGGTGGCGCCGGCATTGTGGTAGGCCCGGCCCCCGCGTTCGTCTGCTTCGACCTCAAGCCATTCCTCGCCGCGCTCACCGTGCTCACGCTCCTCACCGCCGCCTGGCAGCTCCGCTCCTACAGCTCCCTCCTACCGTCCCCATTCTCCGTCTGCCCCAACCCGGCCATGTCCTCGCCACCTCGGCCGCTCGCCGTCCACGCCAGGGCGTCGACCTCGAACGCGAACGCCTCCTCCTCGCTGCCGGAGGAGGGGCAACCGGCGGCGCCCGACCCGAACAGGCGGGAGTTCCGCGCGATGGGCAGCGCGGCGGCGCTGTTCGTGCAGATGGGCGCTTACCGCGGTGGGCCGTACACCTTCGCCGTCATTGGCCTCGCATCGAAGCCCATCCATGTGTACGGGAAGCCCTGGTTCCGCTGCGAGTGGGTGCCGAACAGGGAAGCGAACGCCTCTTCGTCGTCGGCGACGGCGAGGCCGATGCGCGCCGCCAATACGTACCACATGCTCCCGGACTGGGGATACGGCCGGGTGTACACCGTCGTGGTGGTGAACTGCACGTTCCCGCTGGTGCCCAACGCCGACAACGCCGGGGGCAGGCTCGTGCTGAACGCCTACTACGGGCCGTCACCGGCGCGGTACGAGCAGATCGTGGCGCTTGAGGAGGCGCCAGGGACGTACGACGAGGCGGCGTTCCGGCCGCCGCACAGGTACGACTACCTCTACTGCGGCTCGTCGTTGTACGGGAACCTCAGCGCGACGCGTGTGCGGGAGTGGATGGCGTACCACGCGCGCTTCTTTGGCTCGCGCTCCCACTTCGTCTTCCACGACGCCGGCGGGGTGAGCCCCGCCGTGCGCGCCGCGCTGGATCCGTGGGTGCGCGCCGGCCGCGCCACTCTTCAGGACGTGCGCGCCCAAGCTGAGTACGACGGCTGGTACTACAACCAGTTCCTCGTCGTCAACGACTGCCTGCACCGGTACCGGCACGCCGCCAATTGGACCTTTTTCTTCGACGTCGACGAGTACATTTTCCTGCCCGACGGGCGCACGCTCGAGGCCGTCCTCGCCGAGCTCGAGCCCTACACGCAGTTCACCATCGAGCAGAACCCCATGTCGAGCAGGTTGTGCGCCCGGAACCCCGACGACCCCGAGACCGACTACTCCAAGTAGGTGACCATTTCTTGCCCAACATATATTATTTTGCTGAAAAGCTTGATTCTTTTACTACCATAAACCCTGCTTTATTCAAAACTGGTATCCTTTGAGCTGGAATTGTCAAATTTGGAAGCTGGATTATAATGTTGCTTCTTTTACCGTGGTGTACTGACTAAGATGGCCAATTTGCTAATGGATTAGGGATTACCCCTGAACTCTCCGCGTTCTTTCAGCGCCACATTAATGCAAGCGAATTAGAGCCATGTGTGCCTGTTGCCCAATGAATCATAAGTGCCTAAGTGGTAAACTGGAAATTTGAAGTCACAAGTTCAATAATCTAGGATACTTCTTGTAATGTACATGCTGCATCCTTTTGCCATCCTGATCAGTGATCACTTTACTCCTGTTACATTTTGATATGGTTATTTCTGAAAGGCTAATTCTTCTTCCTAAAAACTTGTTCAGTCAATGGGGGTTTGAGAAGCTGGTTTTCCGGAATTCAATCACTGGGGTAAGGCGTGACCGAAAGTATGCAATTCAGGCCAAGAATGCATATGCCACTGGTGTCCATATGTCGGAGAATGTTATTGGGAACACTACACACAAAACGGAGCACCTCATCCGATATTACCACTATCACAATACCATCAATGTGCTTGGTGAGGTATGCCGCGAGTTTGTGCCCGTTCCGCCCAAGGGTGGAGTAACCTGGTCTGAGAAGACGCCCTGGTACTACGATGACAGCATGAAGCGACTAGTTGACACCGTGCGGGAATTCGAGAGGAAGACCATTGGTGATGTGCGAGTGTGAATGTTGGCATCATCAACCACCAGAGAACAAATCGTTGTATAGTATTTATGTTGGCCACTCGTGGGGATTGGGAACGGCATCCCTGACGTGATCAGCTTAACAAATAACTTGCAATTTGGAGCTCTCGGAGTTGACAGAGAGATGTGAATTGAAGTGAAGCTGCTACCCCAAATGAATGTCAGATTGTGCGCCACTACAATTCAATTTCTGCAAAGGTGAGGATTTTGTAAACATACATCTCATCCGTGTAAATCTCATTGTTTTATTGATAATATATAAAGTGTATTCCGTTGAATTAAGGATCCAATCTGATAAGAAATTTCTTATGATGAACTTGGTTTGTCATGCATTTCCAGAATGTTAAAAAAAACTATTGCAACATTTTTAATGTCAATGTTTTTACTCATGTTATTAGACTATAAGTTAAGGCATCAGCATAAAAAATCAACCTGTTTTTCACCATGTATTGGAAATAATTTGTAGGGATGAAGTGATCATATCTATATGATTTTGAAGTTCCTGTGGCCCTAAAGTTACTGAGTAAAATGTTATGTAGTCTTGTAGCTAGCTAGAAAGGCAAAATAATAGGGGACCAGGAGATGGGCGTGGGTTGTATGATTGGGGAAGAAGGCTTGTCCTATAGCATGGTGTTGTATGGACTGTGGTGTTCTCCAGCTAGTGCCTTCTTTGTCATGGCATTTGCTGTTTTCTTCATTGTTTAGTGGGACAAATTCTCATGCCAGATTTTGGGATGTGAACAGTGATTAAGAGTCTTCGGTTGAAACTTTATGTCGTTTTGGTCTAATGTCGTATCAAGGCTTAATGTTGTATTTACTACTTTAATCCATTTCATTCTCACATATTTTTTCTTATGTGTTTCCTTGCATCAGTAATTATTTTTCAGTCCTCGCGTCATTCATCCAGTTGAAGGGGAATAATTATAGAATTCTCCACATTGTCTGATGAGGCGGTTTACGACAAGTAGCGAGAAACTGAGCAATATGTACATACTCTGAACCTCTGATAGTGAGAACAACCTAATATGTCCAACCAGTAGGGCCATTGGCATTCCTGCTATAAATTTCCGGCGTGAGATTTCAATGGACTAGTGCTAAGTAGATGGAGTAGGAACCCTCTTCGTTTGGTCCGTTTGTTTTGATGAGTGAAAATGATCATTCCATCAAAAATCAACATGGGACCATCATACTCTGCAGACTGCAGTCATTTTTATCTGTGAAGATGAGTTCAGCTCATCAGTAGAAACCTAACAAGAAAATTGCTGTCATCTTTGGTGTCTGTAGAAAATACATCTGTTGCTTTGCAGACCTGGCAGAGGGCAATGGGTGCTGTTGCTGCTGCCCCCAGATACCAGCTCAGCCCAACTATTCTCCATGCTGCAAACCTCCAAGCATATTTTGTTTTCTGTATCCTACAACACCAGACCTGGGCCTGAACCCCTGAACAACTCTCCTGAGAGATTCTTTTGTGCCAAAGCTGTCAAATGCTACCCACATCTGGATATAGGGAAGGAGTATCTAACCTGTGACAATCAGGGCGGTTCCTAGCATTCCGGGGGCCTAGGCGAAAAAATTTTATGAGCCTTTTACCTATCTTCAATCACTTATAAAAAACAATCATAGACTTATAGCTATATTAGTTGTCGAAAGTGATTTCCTCTTACATTTCTAGATACAAAATTATTAATAATAGTATTTATATCAATATGATCTAACGTATCTTTTTCTATGCATAAAGTACTTACTGAAAGGGATTTCTAGTGACTAAGGCGGCACTGTAGGGATAAAGATTCAAGAATGCACCATAGTCCATATGTATATATATACTTTGAATTTTTGATAGGAATCAGAAGATTAGGATTTATGTGGGGATTTCTACGGATCAGTCAGCACTCACCAGTGCTTTGTGCTTCGCCGCTCTAGTGGAGTAACCGAGGCGACAAGAGCTTCACTCGGCCATTGCTTGTTGCCATGGTGGACGCCAATAGTCGTGAGCTTAGATTTGGAGATTTAGGGGTTGCCGAGTGAACAGACGACTATGTAATTGGACGATATCATGGGCGTGGATGGCTGACTGCTTGTCTTGCTACTAGCATGTTGTGTACTGCATTGGGCTGAGCAAAGTTGCTAGTTGTTGCGTGTTGCATGCTAGAAATTGGGCAAATGGGTTGTGGGCTATTTTCTATTTTTGTTGTTGGTTTGCTGTTGCGTACTGACTGTGGATTTATGACTGTTGTGAGTCATGATGTGGACTAACATAAGTATAAAAATAATGGGCTATATACACATGTATTTATAAATTAGGAGCCCCTAATTTCCTAAACTCTAACCGGTAGCCCCTCTCGCCCTGGCCTAGAAATGGCCTGGTGACAATACAGAGAAGCAAGGTTTCTTAGCTTCTACTTATTGGAATAGCTGTAGCCGTTAGAAACTCTTAATAGGATCTAGCAAGCATTTCTACAAATCACTGCTGCTGCATTTTTCTTTTTTTTGTTTTTCAACAGCCTGTACGAAGCATCTAGGGTTTATCCCAGCTTGTACCCTGGAGGGCTCCTTTTTCGCTTTAGCTGAAGCAAAGGGGAGAGAAATTAAAAGGACAGCGCCATGCGCACAGGCCTCCTGTGATCTGTGGGCCCAGCTGCCCCCATGCCGGTAGCCGTTGTGAAACTGTCAAGCGCTCGGAAGCTTCCAGACAAAACCGTTTTACACTCGGAAACCGTTTCCCCCCCAACTGTGATGCAGCTTGAAGTGATTAGGCAAATACACGCTGATATCGTAGGGACGTCCTAAAATATTATAAAAATATTAGGTAGTATTTCAACAACCTATTGAACAATCTTCCATCACTTTATACAAATATTTCAGTAAAATAAAATACAGTTTTTAGCGGTTTTGATACGTGCATAACAAAAAAATAAGAATTTGATTGTACATTAGTCTATCAACTTTTCAATATAATATTGTTTTTGTTTGGTTCTCCTCGGGTTAGCGCCTCATCCAGACAGCGACGACTAATTGACTAGTACGGCATTTGCTTGGAAACTTTGATCGAGATGACAACGAAAGGGTAGGCTGCTGTGGATTAGGTTAGCTGATTGGCAATTTAGGACGATGAACCGAGCTGTTTCTGTTCCTGTGGAATTCAAGCTGTTGTGCTTGCCTGATCTTTGTTAGATCGGCTTGTTTAATGGTCGGCTTCATCACTTATGGATTTTATAATATATCATCCAAAAAAGTAGTAGCTGCTCTGATGCTGGATTATAGAAATAAGTTGGCTTGGATCAGCTTATTCAATTATTAAAAAATGTATCTTGTATTATAATAATCTAGCATAATAAACCCACATAATTATTTCGGTTTACGAAAATAAGATAAATTATTATAATCACAAACTGAAACGAGAATGTCTAAAATATATGTTCTTTTAGATCTTCTAGACGCTTTATTTTTGTCTGCCTCTGTTAAAAATGATGCTTCTCTCACAGATAAATAAACCACTATTTTCAAAGATGAATAAAAAGAGATAATAAAATTATTTGAGTTCATTTATTAATTGTTAGCTAAAGAAAAAGAGAGGCGGTTACAAATGGGACCTGACCTTGCAGCCTCAAACCTTTGGGCTGTGAGGCCTTTGCACATTTTAAAGTTTTTCATTGATATTTTGGGCTAAATCCATCCCCACACCCAACAAAAATCCATCTCCCAACTTTTTGGTGGAGACGATGAAACTATACTAAATACTTTAACTTTACAATTTCGTGGAGTGGTTAATTCCATAAAGTTAGTACAAAATGTTGGAGCTGTTAAAGATGTGTTTCACGGATCCAAGTTGTGAAACTATCTATTATAAATCCATTTCGCTGTATATCTACTCCACCGTAAAATTTTGGAGTCCTTTCAAGTAGACCCTAAAAGAAAACTTAATTTTATTTGTCGGGACGACGGGTTTGTAAACTAGTCATACTAAAGCAAATCGTAGGAGAACGTTACGGTTTCTCATGCCAATAGCCGTCTCAAAGCACGAAAAGAGTTTCAAAACGGCACGTGCGAAACTTTATGCATGTAATGGGTAATTTTAGGTTTCAAATACTACATATATGACGGGCATAATACTAGGTACAAATGTTTTAGTTTAATTATTAGTTGAAAGTTATCGACTTGACTAAAAGGATATCTTATATTTATAATAAATACAATTAACTCATCGATGTACATTATCGATTTGTGACTCCACCCAAAGATAATCGTAATTATGATGGAGTTAAAAAAATCAATCAGGTGTCACGCGATGCTTCAAGCCATGTACAACCCTCAGAACCGTTTTTTAAGTACAAAAGACAACAAAAAACTGTATGGTACAACTCTAAACTCTCGAATCATAAATACAGCTAAGAGACAATGCGTATGGAGAATCGTGTAGAGACAGACTCTTCGCGAAGAATTCGTCTCTTGTATTTTTTCAGTTAATCCCTTAAACACCTCTTAAGAACCACTTATTAAATGTCGAGGAACAGTACTACTGCAGCCTTGCCGTGAATTGATCTGCTCGTGCGACCTGTCAGTAACGAGTACTATTTGTACGTACGTGCAATAAACCGGCCTCAGTTTCTTGACGAAATGCAGTTTAGAATTGTGCACCGGAACGTGAGATAAACTCTCTCAAAATCCTGACATTTTTGGGGCTCATTTGGAACGAAATTTTTCAAAGGAATTTTGGAAGATTTAATATAATTCTTACGAAAATCCTACAAAATTACCGTGCAACAGCAAGAGGAATCCAGATTGATGTAGCCAACAAACACAAACCGGCCGTGTGATGATCATATCCTGGTGGCGTCCGAGATAGTATAACATCTGTCAGAGAGCGAGCGAGATTGCCAAATAAAATACGCAAATTGAAGCGGAAAAGAGACAAAATGAGCTTGGCTGAATACTCTCACCGTCTCATAATATAATAATAATCTAGCATCGGATAAAACATTTCATAATAGGATCAGACCACGAGAGATCCACGTGACATCGTCTCTAAATTTACATAAATATGAATGTGAATGTGGGATTTTCTAAAGTGTGGTTGTTTAATGTTTATGAATATGGACATTGCTGTGAATGTACGTGGATGTTGGTGAATATACTATTTAAATATAAATATATTTGAATATGTCGTTTCGATATAAACACGAATGCATGTATCTAGTTAGGAGGCGTTTGGTTCCACGGACTAAAGTTTAGTCCGTGTCACATCATATGTTTGGACATCAATTTGAATGATTAAACGTAAACTAATTATAAAAATAAATGCAGAATCGGAAGATTATTCACGAGATGAATTTATTAAGCCTAATTAATCCATGATTAGCTAATGTTTACTATAACATCACATTGTCAAATCATAACGTAATTAGACTCATTAGATTCGTCTCGTGAATAATCTACCGATTACGAATGAGTTTTATAAATAATATACATTTAATACTCCAAACTACTCCCTTTGGTCATTTTGGACATGATTTCACATACCAATGAGCAATTAATTAGTGCAGTAGTAACATAGCACGAAACACAAGAAAGAAGTAGTACTACTTGAGGGGTATAGTTGTCCAAAATGCACAATAAAATGTAAAACGACTTGTTTTAGCAAACTCTTGATACATACCTAAAACGACTTGTTTTTGTGTAACCGGAGGGAGTAGTACACAAATATGTGTGATTGGCTACTTGGCTAAGAGAAGCACACGTGGTGGAAGCACAGTATTTTCGCGTACCTTCCTTCCGTCGCAAGCAAGCGGCGGCTACCAAATGCGTATAGAAAGCCCAATTTAACCGTGCACGTATAAAAACAATTTGATCGATAGCGTTGCACAACCTTCTCCACTCGAAGATTCTTCGCCCCTAATAACATCGATCATCATATCGCTTAGCTTGCTTCTTCTTCTTTTGACAAAAAAAAAGGAGACCAGGGGAGAAAGATGTATGCAATGGACACACCGTACCGGAGCTGCAAAATCAATATGACATAACAAATTATTTACTAGTGTCTTTATTGCTATTGGTCTTCACGGTGTCCAAACAAACTAAGCTTAAAAGACTCTCTCTCTCTATATATATATGTAAAAGAAGAACATCGCACAAAGTTAATCTCAACTTATTTTATCTATAATATGTTTTCTTATAACATGTGTATGGGTTGTTATTCTGTCGGGAGACTGTTTTTATTTCCGCAAATATTATAAAACCCAATGGGACACTCGAAAAAACCTCTAATTATCAGGGCCGACCCTGATATTTTTGTGGCCCGATGCGGAACAAAAAATGGAGGCCCCCATTCACCATAAAGATACAAAATAGTATTGAAAAATTTAGTGCCATTAACGAATCTCGCACTAATAAGTTTAAATACAAAGCAGAAATATCTCTAAATTATTTAAAACAATTTCTTCTAACATGCCTGCTGTCCGTGACTTGTGACTAATTTGCAACTGGATTTTATTAATACTTGTGAGTCCTATTAGCATACTAAATTTTGGAGGCCCCTTACTTTCGGAGACCCGGTGCGGTCGCACAGCTGACACCGGCCCTGTAATTATTGTTCTAAGAACGTGAATTCAGATTGCTTGCCTAAAAGTACATGCATTAAGTCAACGAGCTAGTGACTTCTTTTGTCCAAAAAAGACTTCACTTCTAGCATTTAAATTTATCAAAAAAATATTTGTACTTTATTACCCCTGATATACTCCCATTTAACCCTCTGCAATTCATGAACAAGAGGAGCAAGTGTATTCTACAGGTACAATTGTTGGGTGGCTGAAGTAAATAGCAATGGGCACCATCCATCCACTTGAGCTCAAGATGCCCACATGTTATTATTGTGGTAAAAAACTAAGAGAAGTTTTACAAATAAAAATAAAAATATGCAAAATTAAGAAGAGAAATAGAGAGAAAAAATCTTGCAAAATATACAACTCTACTCCTAGAAAAAATAAAATTAAAATTAAATGAAGCCATCATCGTCAAGCACTAACGTCATCATCACTCTGAAGGTCCATCTTCCACAAGCCATAGTCCCGTCCATCCAAGATCCAACGGCCCATATTCCTCGAATCATTTTGCATTTTTTCTCCGCCACCATTTCTCCCTCTTTTCACGCTCACATCCTCACAAAATCTCAAATTACAAAACAGTCCCTTCCTCGGCGACCTCACACTCTCCCAACGCGCATAATATTAATATATACTTTAATATTACAAAAACCACTCAAGCTATAATTACGCATAAGTAGTAAATATCCAATACAAACTTTATTTTAGAAAAAATAACATGCAAGATACAGGTAATACCATCAATGTATTGATGGGAATACATTTCATCCATTTATGGCGGAAATTAAAGACGAAATGGACGGATTTTTTTAAAAACAATATTTTCTTTAAAAAAATTCAAATCTGTATGCCGATTTTAAAAATTTGCAAAACTAACAGGCAGTCAGCACTTGAAGTGCCGACTGGATGTCACGCCAGCTCTAGTCGGGTGCCGATTGGTGCCGACTGCGTCATGTCAGCACCAGTCGGCACTTCAAATGCCAACTGCCTATTAATTTTGCAATTTTTTGAACTTGACATAGGATCCGGCGATTACACCAAAGAGCGGGGGTGTAAGTGTAAAAGGGGATTTCTTTAGGTATACTAGGAAAGAGCCGTCCGTGGACACGTCTCGTACGCACAAACCAAACCGCCTCACATCTCTCCACCGTTTCGTTTCGTGTTTTTTTCCCCTCTCTCGTTGTCACGAGCAAAATAAACAAACAAAAAGAGAAGGAAAAAGTTGGACATCATCCGGATAGTTTTGATTAGCCCTTTTAATTGTTTCTCAGATAGATGCAAGATATTTTACAATTTGTTTGCGTTTTTGTTGCTGTTTCTCTATTGGCGCGTGCAATAATTGACGTGATAAATAAAAAAAATTGGATGCATGGATAGAAAATGTAGCTATGTATATTGGATGCACTTAATTTTTTCTGTCCGATTCTTGGAAACGATTTCGAGAAGGCGCGAATAAATCGGTGGATCGAAGCCTTGCGGCCTCATCGATCTCCATCATATCTACGCGACGACGCATCCATCCATCCATACGTCGTCGTCGTCGTCTCCTCTCTCTCTCTCTCTCTCTCTCTCTCTCTCTCTCCGTGCTTATCAATCCACTGCTTCTTCTTCAATTCAACTCTACAGTTGGAGCAGGTAACAATTAATTCGTTAATAGTGTTGTTAACCCGGGCCCGGCCTCCAGCTCAATCGATCCGGCCATCACACCATGGATACTGTTTCGTCTTCCTCGATCTCCCAGTTTCTGCATTCATCTCGCCGCGTAGAGACGGCGACGACGACGATGCGGATTGCTGCTGCTTTCAGTTTGATTAGTAGCTGATTGGTTTCTTCTTCTCCTTGCTTTGCTATCTAGCTGATCGAGCTTCTTGTTGCGATCGAGTAACAAATTAAAGAGAGAGCTTGTTGATTAATTAGCTCGGGATCGGAATAAATTAAAGGCCGGCCCGCCGCCGCCGCCGTGTATGATGGTAAGGTAAAATTCTCTTCTTGGGTGAGTTCTTCTTGAATCTTGATTAGCTTAAAGTGTATATAGGCCAGGGTGGTTGCATTTGGTTAATTAGTAGGAGAGAGTGATGGAATATTTGAAGTTAATTGGAGTACGTGTGATTAATGCGTGTTGGGCATGGAGACGTGGTGCCGGTGATGGTTAGCATGGAGAGCCCGGGCGGGATGGTGAGGTCGGAGGAGGACCTCGGACCGCCATGGCTGAGGCCGCTGCTGGCGACGAGCTTCTTCGTGTCGTGCGGCGCGCACCCGGACCTGAGCAAGAACGAGTGCAACCTCTTCTGCCTCGGCTGCACCGGCCGTGCCCTCTGCGCCTACTGCCTCCCCGCCCACCGCGACCACCACGTCGTGCAGGTAGTACCGCCGTCTCCGGCGAGCGAGCGAATCCATGCATGCATCGGCGATTAATCGGCGTATATATGCATGCGTGCAGATACGGAGGTCGTCGTACCACAACGTGATCAGGGTGTCGGAGGTGGGGAAGCTGATCGACATCTCGCACGTGCAGACGTACGTGATCAACAGCGCCAAGATCGTCTTCCTCAACGGCCGGCCACAGGCCAGACCGGGCAAGGGCGTCACCAACACCTGCGAGATCTGCTGCCGCAGCCTCCCCGACTCCTTCCGCTTCTGCTCCCTCGGCTGCAAGGTCATCCTCCTCCTCCCTCCCTCTCCCTCTCTCCCTCTCCATGCTGCCTTAGCTTTCTCTCTCTAGGTTTGGGTGGCTGGCTGGGGGCCATGGGCAGCAATGCATGTACACACTGTCCACCTGGGGGAAAGGTAGCCGTATCCTATTGCGGAAAGACGAATAATTGGTCGCTTTGCACGCACTGACCAACTAGGCGACGGCGGCGGCGGCGGCGGCCGGATTTCCATCAAGAAACACTTGTGGCCTGATGCAATTCTGCTAAAACAGAGGCCAGCCATACAAGATTTAATCAACTGAACCTTAAAAGCTACGTGCTTATCCAGTTGATTACATTAGAAAAGTGGCCGCCTCTTGGAGTTGAAGCTGAAGAACAGTTACAGTTTAGGAGAAGGGTGCTTTCAGGGTAGTAGGTAGAGTTGGGACATCATCGCATTACATATGTTAGCTTACCCGGCCGGTTAGCTTCGTTTTCCCCTCGGAATTGAAAAAAGAAAGCGGGTGCGTGCGTTATCCACTTACAGTTGACTTTGATCTCTGAATCGGAGGTGATATGATGTTCAGCCGAATCACTGCCCATGTCGTGTGCATGCCGGGGTTTGGGCGTGTATGCGTAGCTATGGTAATTGCTGCAATTTGCTGTGCAATTTGCAGTGTTTGCCACGGGGAGGACGGCGCCAGGGAGACTACTGGCATTTTCAGTAAAATATTTCTGTGCGTGTAAGAGAGGGTTTAATTTGTGTGACGATTCAGTTAAACTACATTGATCTATATCTGGATTCAAGGGTGTTTTATAGAAATAAGATCATCTTGCCGTCATGGTTATCATGATATAATCACTTATGTGTGATGGTGCTAGAGGCTAGCTACATGTGTGTGAGTGACAAAGTCACTCTACAATTGAAAACATTTCTCTGTTTTATATCGCCTTGAAAAAGCTATCACGATATGATATGACTTATTTCATTGGATGATTTTACAGTTCTTGAGAAAGTACTAGGAGATATCACATTTTTCAGTGTTAATTTTGGTACCTCCTAACATATAAGGTACCAAAATTTATACTGAAAAAGAAAAATTTTACAGTACTTGAGGAGGTACCGTGTTTTTAGTGTTAATTTTGGTACCTCTTCACCATGAGGTACCAAAATTAACACTAAAAAACGTGGTACCTCCTAATACCTCATCAAGGACTGTAAAATAACCCACTGAAAAAACCTCCTTAAGGATTGTAAAATTTCTCGGTTTCATTCATTGGTCACAAAATATAGTTCAAACTAGAATTTTTTTGAAGGGATTAAGGATTAGATAAAATTAAATGTGAGATGATCGTGGTTAATTGAGGTGAGGAAGCAAGTATAGAAATTAAATAAAAGATGGTTGTGATTGGTTGAGAAGGGAGAAGTAGTTTTTTTTAATAAATTTTGAAAGGGTTAAAGGGAGGTGATACCTTCCGGTACACATTCTTCCTAATTAAAAATGATAGTGCTTGTTTGGGATTTGCGAGATCCCACATTTTGATTAGGAGCTCCAATGTTTTCTACCACATTTTTTTCCTCAAAAGTTCTGTGAAATTAATTATTAATTCTCAAAAGGAACTATAAATTTACCATGAAAAACTACTACTCCATATGATTCCTTAACCATTTATAATATTTTTTAAAATATAAGGCATTTTACAACATCTAATCGCCTTTTCATCTTAACTTCTATATTATATTTTTGCTTTTTATCAAAATATATGATATCCATCTCACAAATAAACAACTCATCATTTACAAAACAGAACAACTAAAAGACAATAAAATTATTGTAGCTAATTTTTTCTCTCATCAAATCAAATGGAGATGCTAGATGTCACCTCTAGGTACTTCATTTTGCAAGCCCTAGATCAAAAATAAAATAAAATTAGGGAAGCTAATCGGTGTCAATTAGACAAGGAGATTATATTGATGATGTGGTTGGGGGATGGGACTGTATGTATGGAGCCAGTGCAAGGGACAACACAGATGGATCAATAACACGCTACCTGATGAGACTTTTGACACGTCTTCATCAACTCACACTTCACTTGTTCCTCTGAAAGCCACTCTTGTGGCCACGAGAAAATACTTGTCCAATCTTGTCATTTCAGTGGCACGTTTAGCGGTTAAGCTTAATTGGCACCATAGTTTTAACTGTAATTTAATCTTTGATGTGGCTTTCAGCTGGGAGGAATGCGGTGGGACCCAAGCCTGACATTCGCCATCCGGCCGAAGCGCGGCCAGGATTCCGGGGACGGGTCCGGCGGCTCCGACGACGACGACGACTCGCTCAGCCCCAGGAATAAGCTGAGGAAGATGGCCAGCTACGAGCTCGCCCGGTTCGACCGGGGGATCAGGTGGTCCGACGACGAGGGCAGCAAGTCCAACACGCCGCCGGCGCCGCTCAACCGCTGCCGGCCGTGGAGGAGGAAGGGCATCCCCCACCGCGCACCATTCTACGGTTAGATGGACCGACCAATCACGCCAACGAAAAAAACCACCCCTACACTACACCCAGGATTCACCAGTCATATGCATACATATATATGATGTGCCAGGTCTGAACAGTGAAGCTGAAGTGATCCGCTCATCAGTGACTCAGCTACTGTTAGCTCAGGTCACTAGCTACCTAGACGTTGATTAGCTAGCCTGAAAAATACATCTATAGCTGTATAAATACAAATATACACAATAATGTAGGTGGAGTATGTACATACATGTTGTACACAAGAATTGCCAGATTGTAAGGCCATGCATGCATGGTGTATGTGTTGGCCTGAACGAAGCTTCATCTGTAACAGACACAAGTTAAAGGGGGACAAGACATGCACAGAGCCACAGAGAAGAGGAGAATGGTATAGTAGGACGGTCATCCAGTACGTATATCAAATCTTAGGAATACATGCATCCTGAACAGGAGCAGAGAAAACAAGACGGTAGTGGAGCTCAACGAGGCGACTCTGAAGTCTGAAGAGCGGTGCATCTGTGCAGCAACAGTGTGCATCGAGCCCTAAAGATATTGTCCCAGCGTTGTCTCTTGTCGCAGTCAGCTAGCGGAAGATTAATTTGTTGTTTCTGGAGGACAAGAAAGCGAAACAACAAACCAGAACAATGTAATCGAGCTGTTACTTGTTAGCGAGGAACAACCGAACGAGGGAGAGACCGGATCGACCAGCAGGCAGCAGCTGCATGCATGTTTTACATGACAATTGACAAATGTGTCCATGTCAATGTCATGGCTCTAGCCATCAGAGAATCCAGAACTTGCTCCAGTATTCCAAAAAAATATTGATGATCCACCCTTCTCAATATTAACTCATTGATTATGGTATCATTCCATAATAATGGCATGTAGAATCAATCTATGTATTAAAAAATATACAAAAGACAATAATACTCTTCTCAGGTAGACAAGTGTGACTCGACAGTGGTTACGTACAGTAATGACTAATAAAGTTAAGGGTAGTATATGTGTTTGTTTGTTTGACAATCAAAATGAGATGACCGGAATTAAAAACCTAGCTGGGCTATGGTGAGATGGACAGAAATTAGCCCAACACAACACTGTCAGGAGTAGGAGTTTGAGCCCGTTGTGTCATGTGTGTGAAGTTGCCTCATCATTTTTCTTCCAGGAAAAAAAGGTGTAAACAGCTCGGAACTTTTCTGATAGTAATTAAAGCACCTTTTATTATTTAATTTTCTGTTTATCAGTCAACCGAACATCAGTCAATTTTCGTTTAGAGTTGGATAACCCGTGATGTTTCAGAAGTCCATATATGTGTGTATGTACATGTATGTGTATATATATATATATATGTAATTATGTAAAGCAGAATAAATTGATCAACTCTTATCATATTTTCAACACAATACCAACATACCACTAATTCAACTGATATAGAATTAAAGATGGCAATGGGTACCCGAAACTCGATGGGTTTTTACCCTATTAGGGTAGATATACGAGTAAAATTGTTCACCCACGGATCTACTAACGGGAGAAAATTGGACCCAACGGGTACACGGGTATGGGTATGATTTCCTAATATCCATACCTGTTACCCGATGGGTACCCATCATCCAATATTCTATATTTTTCGGAGTTTAAATCATTGTTTCTATTGTTGTATTATGTTTAAGAGTTTATTTATATATGTAATTTTGATTCTATGACTGAATGAGTGGTCGGTCTAATTAGATGAAACACCGCTTTTGCGAGGACAGATACAAAGTTATTATTTTTTAGGATGTTTTGTGTGTGGTGCATATTGATGGGTATGGGTTTGGGAGAAAATTGTGCCTATATGTATATATGAGTTATCCGATGGGAAGATTTTTTTTCTAACGAATATGAGTTTGAGATGATCAAACCCGATGGATATAGATCCATTGCCATCTTTATATAGAATGATATAAGGTGTAGCGCGCCGTTATTGCTAGTATACTCCATACAGCGGCGGTGCCTTCGCCCAAGGCGGTGGTGTGTCCAGGTCATAGCGGTGGCATACCATTAGGTTTTAAGGTACCGCATGTAAAATGTTTAATTTCACTGATTGTAAAAATGATTTTCCTAACAGTAAGTGAAGTAAGTAAAGAATCAGCCACCGCTGACAGCATACAAACAGAAGCTCCGACTGCCAGATAAGCACCCATCCGTTTTGCCTCACCATGCATATATGTATATTATTTCTCCAAATCAGAGCCTGATTTTGACTCGACCTTCACAATACTGAGTTGCAACACATCGCGTGTACAGACTACAGAGCTGCGTGGAAACGACGCGGAGGACGAGGCAGCGGAGGCAAACACCAACTTTGGTTTGGTCAACTTCAGCTTCAGAAAAATGCGGCCGTAGCCGTACTCTCTGTTTTTTTAAGAGAAAGTGGTCGTCTGCCTCGCGTCGCCGTTGCCGGACAAAGACGGGATCAGACCTCGAGGTAGCACTTTTCTTTGTCTTCTTCCTTTGTCCTTCCGTTGACATGTCGATCCAGATCATACCGTCAGGTCATACAGTTATCAGCTTTATCATCCCCACTCGGATGCTTAATTAATCCTGTCCTCCGATCGATCGAAAAACCAGCGACCATGACCATGACCGTGCAGCAATACGAGCACCACCCTGGCTAATTGTTTTTGACTTGACATCAGAAGGCGACGGCTGATACCGTGATACTTACTGCTCGTACATTTGACGGTACGGCTGATCTGTGCTCGACGGTCAGCTCGATCAGCCAGGTGTGAAATCATGTCACTATGTCAGGTCCTCCTCTGACCGTGTCCATTCCTCTCACCTATGGGAAACGCACGCTCCAGTGGGGGCAGCAGAGCAGAGCAGACACGACTCACAAGTGACATCGAAGCTCGGCCATGGCTGACTGGTAGATGCGCTGCAGTGCTGCACGGGCACACGGTTTTGGCGATGCGATTTCCGGCGAGGTAGATCCGTTAACCCTGGAAAGGCGTGTCGGGATAAGAGCTTATGCGCGCTCTGCGGCGTCAGCGCCGACGCGGCGGGCGCGCGCGCGCCCGTGGTATCTTTTGACCTTCTCCTGTCCAGCTTCGTCGGATGCACTCTGCGGATCGGACCCCGGGGAAGTTGGGTTTTACAGGCGAGTTTCTTGCGGCAGAGAGAGGTTAATTAGTAGGCGATTGGCCAATTAGGACGGCCATGTCAACGCAACGAGCTGTGCCGTTTGTTTTATTCGACCGACCAAATGGAGCATAGCATAGTCCGATGGATGCAAAGGAGAACATGGAGACAACATGTATGTACTGCTAAGTTGGCTTTTACACATCTCGGGGAAGAAAAATAAAGGTTGACTTTAAGGCTTTAAGCCTTTAACACCACAGGCAGTTAATTACATATTATCTCCGGTTTCAAGAAGCAAACTGTTTTGTACATGATTTCGGATAACAAGAAGTGATTAATTACTGTGTATTTTTCTTATTTGCTAATATTAAATACAGTGCAAGAATAAAGACAATGCATGGAACCAAGATAATTAGTGGGAGAGATTGGAGGAGATTTATACTACGATCCTCTCAAATCCCCCTCAATTCTTTTCAATCTCCTCCTAACCGAACATGCTCTCAGGGATTTAGACGTCTAAAATGCAGAACAAAATACAAAATGAGTAAAGGTTTTGTTTGGCTCCCTTAGGTTAAAATTTAGCCCTATCACATCGGATGTTCGAATGCTAATAAGAAGGACTAAACATGAACTAATTATAAAACTAATTGCAGAACCCCTAGGCTAATTCGCTAGACGAAACTATTAAACATAATTAGTTCATGATTTGACAATGTGATGTTATAGTAAAAATGTGCTAATGATAGATTAATTAGGTTTAATAGATCCGTCTCTTGAATTAGCCTAGAAGTTATGCAATTAGTTTTATAATTAACTTATGTTTAATCCATCTAATTAGTATCCGAACATCCGACGGAGGCTAAATTTTAACCTAGAACCAAATAACCCTTAACTCTATATATGGAGCTGAAGGAGTACTGTCACAAACCGATGTCTGGTCAGGGGCGGAGCTCAATAGAGCCAACCGGTTCCCAGGAACCCGGGTCAAATTTTTTTTAGTGTAAACTAATAATTTTTTACCTTTTATGCACCCTTTAAATTAAATATGGTGTACCGTTTAAAGTGGTGCACCCCATTCAATTTTTCTCTAGCTCCGTCACTGTGTCCGGTACCAAACTGCCAGCTACACCTGTTAGTTAGCTAGCTATTAGTGTGCATTTTGTATTGTTTTACTGAAGAGGTACCTATCTGTGGTTCTTTTTACAATGTTTGGAAGGTGCCAAATTTGTTTCTTTCTCTCTCTTTTGTCAAATTCTCCAAATAGTTGGCAACTAGAAAGATATGAGTTATTGAAGCACCCACTAGCGATAATACTACAACATATTGCACAAAAAAGTTGTTTCGTGAGAAAAAAGAACTCATTTTACCACAAACTCATTCAGTAATAATTACATATTTTTTTGGCAGACATTGAGTTTACCAGATAAATCGGATTGTTATCATTAATACTGAATATAATTAGAAAAATGATACTTACACGCCACCCAATTAGTGATCCACTTTGACTTGTTTTTTTCGTGAGCAAGAAGATGATTCACAATTAATCAAGAACTCAATGGGTGAAATGGTTTCAACCAAACCGGCTATCTCTTCTTCCCACTTTGGGCGCCTCCGGCCTCTATATATACATAATTTTCTCTTTTCTCCTCTTCTCCATTCTCCAAGCACCAAACGATTCACTCGTGCACACACACGGTTCATGGGATCAGGTCTGTCTTGCACTCACCGGAGCAGCGCGTTGTTTCTGCACCAGCCGGCGCAGGTCATCGCCGCCGACGGGTCGCTGAGGGAGGTCGCCGCCGCCGCCGCGTCCTCGTCGACCTCGCCTGTCAGCGTGTCCGACGTGCTCGGCGGCAATGCTGACCGGTTCTTCCTGTGCAGCTCCGACGCGCTCTACTTCGACGTCGACGTGCCGGCGCTCGACGGCGGCGAGCTGCTCCGGCCAGGGCAGATGTACTTCCTGCTCCCCGCGGCGATGCTCGGGCGGCCGCTCTCCGGCGTCGACATGGCCGCGCTCGCCGTGCGGGCGAGCGACGCGCTCGCGGCGAGGACCACACGCCGGCCTCGCGCGCGCGGGCGCGGCCGCGCGCGCGGCGTCAAGAACAAGAAGCAGGTGCGCGTCATGCCGGTGCACGCGGCGAGCGGATGCGGCGCCGACGTCCACGGCGACTGGAAACTCAACGAGAAGCTGAACGAGAGAACTCTCGGGGAGTACTCCGTGATGACTTGGCCATGTCCGGCGGCGAGCGTTGCTAACAACTTAGCGGCGTCGCCGTCGCCGTCGCCGCAGGTGAAGAGGCTGCTCAGCACCATTGAAGAGGACGCCTACGCCTAGCTAGCAATCAGCAGGATTTACAAAACGATAAGATGACACGAAGACGAAATCCAAATCAAGTTTTTGTTTTTCTTAAAAAATCAGACAAATTTCGGGGGTAGGAATTGGAATACTGAAGTTAGTTAAAGAGCCAAACACAGCAAAGAAATGTCTTTGCTTATTTGGTCATACCTTTGTCAAATTCACATCAAAGTGAAAACCAATTGTGATTCATTTATTCATACTTGCACATGACTGCGAATTTTGTTAGAGCATCATCCAATGGTATCTGATGTTGTCACATCATTTACATACAACTTTAGGATTTAGACAGAACTCCCCCCCAAACTTTAGATACGCTGCCCTTCTTGTGGCAAAATATGATGCCTAAGATTCGCTTATGAACGGAAGAATTCAGAAAGGGGAACTCTAACAAAATCTGCTTGGATTGTAAGGCAGAGTCACGTTGAAATCTTCCGTTTTGTGCTGTGAGAGCTACCAACAAATTTGGTACCTTGAAGTTTAGACTATATCACAATCAATGGACGATCCTAGTACATGTCAAGATGGCCGAGTTGGTCTAAGGCGCCAGTTTCAGGTACTGGTCCAAAAGGGCATGGGTTCGAATCCCATTCTTGACATTTTTTTTACTTTCTTACAGAGATTGTTTACAAGTTGTTTTAAAATCAGGTTTTGTTGCTTGTGCTGCCAATTTGCAGACAAGTTGTTTTGTTGGCGGCAGATCGCATGTTCGCGCGCAAATGCTTGTGTTTTAGGCGAATGAATGGTCGGGATTGCTCGCTGGTGGATGACCGAATCGCCGGGGCAAACGAGCTGCGTGCACAGCCCACAGTTTTTGGCGCACGACCGCGACGGATCGACCGATGCTGTTGTCAACTTGTGATCGATAGTAGGACCCTCGTGAAAAATTTCACCAAATTTTATGGATCTGTACTAAATTTTAGACAGAGATGAGATGGAATTTACGTAGACATCTTATAGTCACGATTCGGAGCTAGTCATCATGATTAGAAAACGCAGTGTCCAATAGTCTATAATCTATTGCCGATAGATTATATATGTTTTATGATTAAACAAATTAAAATATGCTTAAAAAATTGTAGCAAACTAAAGCCTACTTAGAGAGTACAAGGCCGACTATAGTGGCCCGGCTATCTAGGTCCGCATCTGCTGCTATCACATTGGGATGGTCATGTTCACCTCGCAGCATACTTCGTAGCCCGACATCTAAAATGTAAGCAGTCCGGTACACTCTGTATATTGTTGTGTTCTCTCTCCTCCCCGTAGAGCAACTGCCGAGCACATGCCTTTCCCCTGAGATAGTAGCTAGGCGAGTGGCCGACGCCTTGTCCGGTGATTTTGCATTCCTAGCCGACGGTCGTCGCCCCCCCCCCTCCGTGAATCCACCTCCTTGTTGTTCCGCAGGGGTTCTTGGACGTCACTGTAGTGGAGCTAGAGCAAACCATTAGATCGACGCGTCGGTCAAGGTCGAAGCTAAGGCGATGGTCAACGTCTTTGGGGAGCGCCTGCTCATTTTTCTTGTTGGCTTCATCCGTTCCATTGTATGGATTTGGCCGTCTTCGATGTAGGATCTCTAGATCTAGCTTAATGATTCAGTTTGGTTTTCAATTTAGGATAAAATAGGTGATCCTGTTATTGACTTGTTCGATCTGTCATGTGGTATTTAGCTTCATTGTTAAGGTTTCGTTTTTCTTCATTTGATCATATTTCGTGTATGTGCACGTGCTCTTTGTAGTCCGTAGATGGACAAGGAGCCTATTGATGTGGTAGATAACACGGTTCATGTCACGCATGGTCACAATGAAATTATTAGGAGCCTTGAAATCATTAGATAATGTCGCCAAGGAGATCGCGTCAGTCGCTTCTAGCCCCGACTTCGCTCCGATGGCGCGCAAGCCAATGATCGGCCGGAAGGGGTGACCAATGCGAGCTTCTTTCGGGAGGCTGCTGGAAGACGCTGAAGAAGAACGAAGTGGAAAGCATGGGACCCATGTTCAGAGCCACATTTTTATTGGATATGCACCCGTATGCTACTGGAGTCGATCTAACCGAGGGGTGGAATTTGTTCTTTCTATAGTACCTTGTGCCTAGTCACCCGCATCATTTAGGCGATGGCTTGGGCAAAGCCCCACCTTCCTTATCTGTCGCCGCCCATCCTCCTCCTCTTCCCTTGTTGTCGTTAAAGCACAAAGCCAGGCCTCCCATGCGGTCGCGATGAAGGAAATGGTGGGGCCCTCATTTAGGGCTGGCAACGAGCCGAGCCGAGCCGGCTCGGGCTCGGCTCGGGCGAGCCGCCACTGAAGCGAGCCGAGCCAGGCTCGGCTCGGCCACTCGAGCGAGCCAAAATCTGGGCTCGGCTCGGGCTCGACCGAGCCTCGAGCTGGCTCGGCTCGGCTCGCCCGTGGTGCTGGTGCAATGGTGCTGCCACACTGGTGGGGGGCGGGCGGGCGGCCGGGTGAGGGCAGGGCCGCCGGGGCGCGAGTGTGCGACCGCGCTGGTGGCCGTGGGGGGCGGCCGGGTTCGGGCGGGCCGGCGAGGCCGCCGGGGTGCGACCGCGCGACGGCGCGAGGCGCCGGTCCGAGCGCAGCTACGCAGGCGGGTGGCGGCCGGCGGGCAGCGGGGCGGCGTGGCCTGACGGCTGACGGGCGACGGGGCGGCGCGCCGGCGCGGGCGAGAGTGCGTGCCGCGTGCGGCAGCGGACGACGGACGTGCGGTGCGCCGGTGCGGCCGTGCGCCGTGCGGGAGTGGGAGTGCGCCGTGCGGGACTGCCTGGAGGCTGGAGTCTGGAGTACTGCGGAAAATTTAGGGTTAGGTTGATGGGCCATTGGGCCAAAAGGGCTATTGGGCATTTGGGCTGCACGGACTGGCTGGCCGAGCCAACGAGCTGCTCGCGAGCCGGCTCGGCTCGGCTCGGCCATCAACCGAGCCTAACCCTTGGGCTCGAGTTCGGCTCGGAGACTCAGCGAGCCGAGCCAGGCTCGGCTCGGCTCGGCCGAGCCCGAGCTGGCTCGCGAGCCTCGAGCCAAACTGCCACCCCTACCCTCATTTTCCCCTTCTCGGGCTTGGAGGTGACTAGGGTACCGAGGCTTGTGCGACGGTGTTAGCAGGTGAGCTGGCACGTATGGGGTTCTCCGATGTTGGCGAGTTGGCGTATGTTGGGAGCTCCGGCATGGGGAGTTCTAGGTTCTAACTTCGTTGCGTTGGATTGTCGAGGTCGGTGTTGGCATCGTACACATGCTCGAAGGTTCTCTTCTTGGTACCGTAAGGGCTTCCAGTCCTAGTGGTGTATTCTAAGGTGTCCATAGTGTGCCAACTTCAATGAAGACGCGGGAGAGTCAGATCTAGTAGGTTCTAGATGTTACTATGTGGGCGCATCTAGTTTGAGGCACAAATCTACCTTCGAGTCACCCGCATTGTGCTCGTGTTGTTTCCATGGCTAAGGAAGTGTGGAGACTGGGTTGGGTGTTGCTGGTAGTGGTTAGGGCCTTTTTGGTTGCCATCTTTGGCTAGTTTTGTGCTATGGTGATACCCGATAGTGTGGTTGGCATGGTTGACAATGTCACAACAGTGCAGTGGTCACTCCCTTCTAGCTTCATATCCTCCCAAGGGGAGCTCCTCTTCTGTGGCCACCTTCCTTTTCGGTGGTGGGGCGCTTCTCAGTTCAGGCACGCTTTTGACCTAGAAGAAGCTTTCATAGCTTATAGTTGTTGTCGTTGTGCGGGAGTGATGTCGGTGGAGGGGCGTTGGCTTGGTCGAGCAGTAGGGTTACAAGGTCCTATCTTTTTCCCGAGGCCTTTCGATGGTAGGCGCTTGCTTTCAGTTGTTATTTTGGTTGTTGAGCAGTTGGGGTGTCTTCAAGGTTTAAAGAGAAAGCTATAGACAAAAGTCTTGCCCAATTTTGTTGGGTTGATATCGACGACGCTTTCGAGCACAAGTTTCTTGGGTGGATGAAGGCGATGTTTTTGCATTGTAACCTTTTTAGAGACGTCGTCTTGAAGGTCTTGTTGCTCGCCTTTACCACTCTCCTTCAGGTTCATCCTTTAGATTTTCTCGCTCCTTAGGGTTGGTTGTGAGTCCCTGATTGTTGGTTTTGGAGAGTGTCGGTGTCCCTCTTACTAACGTTGGTCGGTCTCGCCTAGCAGTGACTGGCTTGGTGTTAGTGCTACCATTGGGTCGTGAGTTGGAACTGCTGGCCCATGTTGGAGTATTTATTTTGTTTTTCTTCCGATTATAATTTTCTAGGATTGTAATCTTATAATTTATCTCTAGCCTTACTAATGCAAACTTCTACGTTGTCTTGTGTGGGTTGCTAAAAAAGAGAGTATATCATATTATTTTGTCTAATTTAATAGCTTCGGGATTTAAGGACCAAACAATGCCAAATCTCATAAGAAGTTTGGACCAAGTGGAACCGAACTATTTTTAGAAAAAAATATTCCAAGATACTTTGGTACCATTTTTTTTAATAAACTATAGTTCGAGAACGTAAAACACATAATCAAAACGTCTCATTCATCCAACCAAACACATGATCAAAATGTTCCATTCATCTAACCAAACACACAACGACACAACAAACACATCCCAAACAAATCAAAATGTTACATTCATTCATCTAACCAAACACATGATGGAAACATCCGTTCCACCTATCCCCTAAAAGCGAAACCATCATATTTCATTCCTTCTCATAACCAAATACTCCCTTAATTCTCCAACAGACAAAAGAAATTGAGATAAAATAGTTCTATCCTACCAGATTTTTAAACCAAACCCATCCTTGGAGAAACGCATCCAAAAGCTTGTTTTCAAACGCATCCTTAAAGGCTGGTCTGAACAAGTCAGTTTTGATGTCCGTGTAAAACAAAATTCACGAGATGGTCAATCCGACCCAAGTTCACACGAGAAAAAAATGCATCATATCTTGGTAAAACAAGCCAGAACTAAAAAGGGTAGAAAATCGTAACAAAATTGTGGTACCTAATCATTACAAATAACTCAAATATACATTTTCGATAAAAAATAGTAATAATAAAATGTTACAACCTATAAGGCTTTCATTATTGCGTTGAGATACCCTGTGCTACTTAGCCTTCGCACACAGAGATTGTACTGACATGCTACCATTTCAATGACCTGAGGCATCCTAGTTACAACAACGCTGTAATCTGCAACTGCAAGAATCAAACCTTGTTTACTATACATGTGAAGCTACATGCCTACATGGGCTTCAATGAAACCTTTCAGGACCTTGACATCAATCAGCTCAATATCACAAAAATTGTGGAAGACAACCTCTCGGTTGCAATGCACACAAATATCAATTTGGTCCTATCCCAACGCATCAATGGGTCTAGAACAGCCAGCACACGATTGTTAGCAAGTAGCCTCCATTGGGATCGTTCAACTCCTCTCTTCAGGAGCTAGCTCGATCCCTGTAATGCATGCAGCAGCGATTCATATTAGAAAATTAGAACGTAATGCAGTTGGCAAAAGAATTGCAAAGCAGAGAATTTAGCATGAAACACCTTTGCTTCAGAAATAAACATGTCACACCTTTAAAAAAGTTAAGGCATGGAAAGTTGCAGAAATCATGTGGTTGGTCTGGTCATTGTAGATAGACCCCGGCCTCCAATAGGAGCCATGCCATGAAGCCCCATATCAAGCTCATCATCTGCAGTTCAATCACATCGTTAACATAACAAATAAGGGAACAAACAATAATGGTTTAAACCACACCTTGGACAAATTGCACTCTAGACAGCTACTAGTTTGCCTAAGTTAAAAATAAGTTTCAGTCTAACGGGGGCAAACCACAAATATCCTTATTCAGTACCGTTCATGTCTTCACCAGATTCAGCGCCAGCAATTCCAACACAAGCAAATAAGGAAGCATCATCTACTTTCAGGTGCTCATATGCAAGATACAAGTCCTCAATTGTGGCACTTTCATACAACATCGTTAATTCCTTGATGCAGGATATTTCCTGTGTTCATTTGGCAGGGCGAAATACAGTAAGACAGTGATACAATACCAATAGAAAACAAGATATGCTGGTTTGAAGTAACCAAATATAGGAAAAGATTCTACAAATTTTAAAATAAATAATACAATAACAGACACAAATTATTCTCACCTCTGTTAAAAATTTCTTTTTACCGACCATGGTCAATAAAAAGCCAATAACCAGAATTTTTAGATGTTCTGGCCATCTGTGCAGGATTACATGTCCCATATTTGTTAGTTATTTTCACATGTTTGTCCTCACAAGTGCAGTTAGGTGAAGTCTACATAGAAGATGTTTATTGTCATTCTGGCTTCTGCTATTCTCAGCAGTGGTATATGGCAACCCTGATATTTTTGGAAATATTTGCATCACCATGAATGCCAAGAACATGGTACCAGGGCAGCCAGAGCTATAATGTAGAGTAAGTTTATTTTTGTTTCCTTTTTTCTAGAGAACATGCATAAACAGATTATACTTCACCTTTCTAGGCACAGATGAAGACTGCAGATGGGCTAGCAAACCGAGCCAATAGGCATTTGTCTTTGTCTCAGCCTCATGTTTCATCAACAATGTCCTCTTTGCCTTAAGTATATGAAAATTGTCATCAGTAATATAAACTACAGGCAATTAGCATCTAAAAAGCTATGAAGTTTGCTGCAAAGTATTCTCATAATGACAGTATGACACTGTAATTCAATATCTATATTTTTTTAAAAAAATCAAGCAAGTTGGGTGGCTTCACTTGTTAAAACCAAGCAAGACTAGAAAATTTCAGACTAACCCGGTCCAGCTCCCTTTCGATGATTCTATTACTATGTAATCCTCGGAGAACACCTTTGCATGCATCAACAGCTTTATGGACCTGTATCAAAGTTAACAAAACGTTAATATTAACAACAAAAGCACACAGCACAGTAAACTCAAGGCCACACATAAATACCTTGCTTGGAGTTGAAGTTACTGCGATCACATACCAACCAAGGTCCAATTTTTCAAAAAGGTTTAGTTCAAAAGAAACATCATAGGTTAATCCCATGGAATCTCGAACTGTTGTGAATAGCCTGAGAAAACATTTGTCACATCATGAATACTATTGGCAAATTAGCAACATAGCAGTCTATTACCATGAAAATCATGAAACTAAATAGTTTTTTATGTTTAAGAACATTGATGGAGGTATAGTGATTAACATACACAACTTTATGGTGTAAATTCGAAGGTTTTCTTACTAAGTGAACCACCACGAGTTACTAACATTAGCCACTTAGTTATTCAAAGGTGGCATAGAATGACAGAATGACATGCATTCTGCAGGAAGAAACTTAATAATGTAGGTACTAAGACAAATAAATGTACAGACATATTTTACCTAGAATTAATAATTTCAGCCAACAAACTCAAAGTGATACCAAAGAAAAGAGAATGGTTGTGAACATCAATGCGCCTCCTCCCTGTAAGATCTGAGTTCACTGATTCAGAAACCTCTGCAGAAATAGTACAGCAATATCAGCTTGTATGCTCTTGAAGCACTGGTATTACATAGGCCATTACCATCAAATATATGCTATAAGTGACTTTTCCTCAAACAAAACAGATAGCAGATCTAACTTGTAATATTCATGATGTTGAATGAGACAAGTCCCAGTGCAGTTTGTTATGTTAAAATTACCATCTCCGCTAGAACTCCGAATGACATTAAATAGATGATTTCCTTCAGTGGCAAACCCCCATCGATTAGGTGCAGGGCCAGCGATGTATGCACAAGCTCTCTCATCAGTGTCCTTTATGTATACCTGGGAAAGAGGAATGAATGCACAAATGAATCAAATACAAGTGTGCATCTGTGTTTTTCTCTTTTCAATGCCAGATTTGTAACCAAATGTCACTATATGTCATTATGATGCTTTACCGAAAAGCCATTGACATATTAAAAAATAGTATCTGGTTATAAAGCTGCAGAAAACTTCATACTTGTTGAAAGTGCAAGTCCGACGGAAATGGCTGGAAGGAAATCTTCTCAATATGCTCCTCCATGCTTGAAGATTTTGCAGAACTCACAGTCCCAAGATAGTCAAGAACACAAGATTCTACCTCCTCTTCAGTGAAATCACCAACTATACTAACCTGGAAAATATTCCAAAGTAAAGTTAAACAAACAATAGACCAAATAGAAATATATCAATATGGTGGATCAAGCACACAGCCACTGTCACCGGCCGGGATAACACATCGGTTGGTAGAGATTAATCGTCTCGAACTGTATTTAAAAGAGATAGTTGGTCGAGGGCCTGAACCTCTCCGAACAGCGCCGCCGCGGCGAAGAGGCAGGGATACAAGAAGGCAATAGCCCAACTGAATACTCGACAATAACTCTAGTGCATTAGCCCTGTTTATATAGACACAGGGCTGATCTAATCTAACAACCAAAATCTTAACTACTTCTATCAGAAAACAGAATTTAATCTAATCTGATTTAATCTAACCTGAACTCTAAACTAATTAATCTAAACAGAACCTAATCTAACTGCTACAGTACCGCCGGTACTGTTCACAAGCGAGCCAGGGCCTGATTTGAGGCCATGACATCTCTTCCCCCCTTGAAAACCAGCTCGTCCTCGAGTTGGGTTGTTGGTGCCGCCAAGGCATCCCACGTCGATCCCCCAACCGTCAGCCAGGCCGCCATCCGTGCTCGTGATGGTGTGCTTTGCGCGGTCAGGGAAGTAGCGTTGGCCTCCGTAGCACTGTTGACGTCGCCGACCGAGCCGTCGTCACCAGACCTGGCCCTGCCGAGGCCGCCCACGCCGCCACCGGAGCGGCCCTAGCTGCCTCCCTCCCTGGTGGTGCGGAAGGTTGATACACGTGATCAGCGGCAGTCTGGGGATGTTGTCAGTCATGATTCTAGATGAGCACATCCAACGTGGCTACCCTCTCCTCCAAAGGCTGGGTTGGCTGCAGCTTCTCTTCAATCGCGTCTGCCCGCTCCGTCACCACTGCTTCCAATTCTACGACTTTCGCCTGGAGTGGTTGCAGTGATTGCAACTTCTCTTCGATGGCATCTAGGCATTGCATAATAGCCTTCAGCATGTCATCGATAGTGCTCCCCAAACCGGTGCCAGATTGGGAATTCATCGCAGCGGATGGTAAACCTGAGCCATCTGATACCAGGTTGTCACCGGCCGGGATAACACATCAGTTGGTAGAGACTAATCATCTCGAACTGTATTTAAAAGAGATAGTTGGTCGAGGGCCTGAACCTCTCCGTCGCGACGACGCCGTTGCGGTGACGCGGCGAAGAGGCAGGGATACAAGAAGGCAATAGCCCAACTGAATACTCGACAATAACTCTAGTGCATCAACCATGTTTATATAGACACAGGGATGATCTAATCTAACAACCAGAATTTAACTACTTCTAACAGAAAACAGAATTTAATCTAATCTGATTTAATCTAACCTGAACTCTAAACTAATTAATCTAAACAGAACCTAACCTAAATGCTACAGTACCGCCGGTGCTGTTCACGTGAACAGTACCGCGCGGTACTGTTCACAGGCGGGCCAGGGCCTGATTTAGGGCCATGACAGCCACACAGGCTCCATGAGAACACACATAAAAATGAAATAAACTTGAAAATGATGAATTATTACACTAACCTCCATGTTGTCACCAACAAACTGGTTCATAACAGCATCTTTGACTGATTGAAGAGTCAAGTTCTGCAATGAATGTGGTGATGGCTCTACAAACCTTTCATCATGGTTCAACATGGCTAACATAAGCTTGTGGGCTGTAGAACGTTCCAGACTTTTGGGAATGGAGCGATAGTAAGACAAGTATAACTGAATTGCTCTATCAAATGCATCCTCTAGCCACACATTATGCTGTAACATGAAGAAAGGAATTTTATAAGTGCTCAATATTTATGTTTAGATAAAAGTGAGTTCTCATATAATGAGGTAGGTGACTATGCAATGTAGTAAACTGAAAAACTACCTCAAGGACCATATGGAGGAGTTGGAAAGCAGCACGCATGCCATTATCTCGTAAAGCAAATCTAAACTCCATAAAAATGAACTCCTCATTGGATTCTAGGGAGCAGTTTATGAGGTTATTCACACAGAAAAGTTCAACCTGAAATCATATATACATACTTTATGTAAGTGCATTGAATAATTAGCAGTATTAAGGTGTTCAAAGGTAACACTATCTGAGAAAATAGTCAACTCCATTAGTGAGTGGTGACTACTGTTAAGGGGAGAAACTAGATAAGTAGAAGTATGTTTATTTATGAAGATGAAAACACAGGAGATAATATTCTTGTGACTAGTCCAAATATCTATAATCTATAAATATATAAGGGGTGAAAGTTAGAAAAAGCATGACTGGTACATGTATCAAAGTGACTAGTTATTGGGACGAGGAAGTAGATGGAGATAAAATCTACAAGATATACAGAAATAATTTGTTAGTAGATAAAACCACAAGATCAAGATACCTGTTCCCTTGAAAAGTTACCAACACAGCCACCTTCACTCAAGGTACGGACACCAACAATAACAGATCCCTTAGATTCAGAATCTTCTGTTGCCCTCCCACCACCTACTATTAGTCGCATAACACCAACCCTTGCTTCATTTTGTGTGATCTGTCATCAATTTACCATACAATTTTTAGCATGGAACAACAAATTAAAGTGAACTAAACTGTAAGTGGAACATGGGACTCTTCAGTCCTTTTCAGAAGAACAGCCATAGGTTTCCAGATAGTCAATGTTACCTTGTAGTTGATGGAAATTCCATTAGAAAGGCGGCGCTGTGTTATACCAGTTTCACTGTCAAATATTTTCACCACATTCTTCTCTTTACTCAAAGAAGCAAATGATGGCTTGTATTGCAATTTCAAGTCCTCAAGTTGAGATTGAGTAATCAATTCTTTTGGCACCTCAAACTGCAGCCACAATAACAATAATCAATCAAACCCATCAAGACAGTCTGCTCCTTTACGATTTTCAAACAAGAACAACAACCAAACAAGACTGGAAAATTAACTGTGATGTGCCAAGTAGATAGTTGACAGCAAGCAAGAGACATCATAAATAACCAACTTACCTCAGGCTCTGGGTAAATAGGTTCCTCAAGACCTGCTCTGATCGAATCAGTTATTTCTTCTGGATGTATCTCGAAATCAGTTTCCCCTACTCCATCAATATGGACTTTTTTTGGTACACAGGCCACAATGGCAGCAGGAAGTGGTGCATCGGGCTTCCCATGGTCTGAAATAAATTCCAACACTTCTGCACCAACAATGTTCACCTGCATATGGTAAAATAAAACTCATTATATATAATATGAAATAGTAAGGAGTGAAAACAAGGTAAAACGAACTAATGCCATATATTCTAATTTTCCACTGTGACTTGTATAAGGAAATAGTCCATACCTCTTCAAGGGTGACGGTTTCAGCAACAGCAAGCAAGCTTTCATGTCCCTGCAACTGATCCATAACAGTATGGCCAAGTGCATCACTCTCCATAATGAAGTCCAAGTTGTCAACTGAGGGGACACTATCAATCATCATAGCCAACTGCTCGCTATCTTTTATCAGTGCATCCATGTAGCGGGTCATTTCTCCCATGGTAACACCAAACTCCTTGAGTCTCCTAACCTGAAATAGCATGTAAAGATAAGTCAGTAAACGGAAGGGAACCCTTGATGTTCCTCTATCCCTCCCTAGCTCAGGTTGGGTAGATCTCAGCTCTGGCTGGGATGGATTGGGCCTGATCTTTGGTGATTAAAGAAAGTTTGGGCTGGTTTGGGCCCAAATTGGAAGAGGATCATGCCAGATTAGGCTTGGCTAATGGGCTTAGACAGGACATATGTCAGTTTTGGTTTATGCAGGTCTTGTGCTAGGACAATCTTGCTGCAGTAACTTCCATTGTATAATTGTATTATTTTCCTTTTATCTACTCCCTCCAACAATTACATTACCTAAAATTATCTACGCCTGTTTACGTATATTTCTACTAGTTAAGTGCTCGGAAAAAATACAATATTAAAAAAACACCAAATAAATGATATATATAAATAACTTAAAATATGATAAAATAACATTCATCGTAATTCAGTTTTAAAAATAGTATATCAATTTTAAAATTAATATATAAATTTTACTAACAATAGAGGTCCATGTGTCAAAAGCTAGTGGTGGTGGCAGATTCATCACCACTAACTTCTTTTGAAGTAGTATACAATTCAATTGAGTGGGGTGAGCAAAAACAACACATGCAAACATAGAGGATAACTGAGTCATGTATACAAACCTCATGAACAGCAACTTTGATGGCACTCCTCCAATTTTGGGGTTCAGCTGTTACTGTAAGAGTAGTGACGGTGCAACCTTCCCTTCCTGAGTCACTGTGATCCAGCTCAACAGATGTAAAAGGAGGATTTGAGCTCTGTATAAGAAACCAGCATCCATATACAGTAAAAACACTTTAATCAGTCAGAACTATAAACAAGAAATGTATAACTAAACCTACTTCCAGGCAAAAGAAGAAATGATGCCATAAAATTGTAAAAACTGTTGAATCCACCCCCTCTGTTGGTGCCCAGTTCTTCGGTATGAACACAAGAACACAAGAGCACGAGAGAGAATTTTGGTGCTGCTCAACCTACGCAGCTTTTCTGGGATTTTTCCTTAAGTAAAAGCACACCGATTACAAAGCAAATGGACCCACTAACCCCCCTTGACTCGGCACACTCCCAGCTTCACGCCATTCACAGCATGCAGCACTCCCCACTAGACACAACTACCTGAGACAAAAGAGGAGAGCCTAACCGCATGGACTAGGCATGCAACCAGCACTCCAAGGACGTGCCCAGTCCAGAGAAAAGGGCTCACATTATTTCGGCTAGACCAAAACAGGAAATAACTAGGAAGTAAAATGCATACAAGACTGGGTTATCTAACAAAAACTTCACTGGAAGAACCTTGGCATCCTACGAACTCATTCTACAAGTCTAATATCCAGTAGAATGCATTCCTGAATAGCTAATTAGCTTAAACAGAATGAATATGGATTTCATGTGAAAATATCATATAATGCTAAGTGTAGACAGACATATTCAGGTGCAATAAAGTTCCCAACATGCATGTTTGTTCAACATATAAAACCAATCTGCAAAAAAAATGTGAACAGATATGGATTTAAAAGAATGCAAAGCATCTGTACTAACCTGCATTCTATAGAGAGATAAACCAAAGAAATCAAGTTTTGACACAAGCCAAAACAGAAGAACATATATCTTGTATAGATTCAAAAACCATGTTGATTAAATATAAGTATAACCAACCTTATATCTTGTATTGATTCGAAAATGCAGGGCAGATAAAAATATTCGTTTCATTAGGACACTTCGCAGGTCTGTATATGTCCGAACTTGGTTAACCGGTATCTGTCCACAAAAAACAACACATTATTAATAAACTTCACCAAAAGAAAGCAGTGAGCTTAAAGCTGAAGGCCTCGATCAATTCAAATATCATAAAATTGAATCATATCCCAAAAAGGAATTAAATAGTTAGGCATACACAGATCATGTGCATTGGAGCACAGAGAGGGAAGGAAGAAAAGGCTATCAAATCCTTCACTGATTACAACAAAACACTCATTCTCATCTACCAGATATTATCACAGGAAACACCAAGGAAATATCTGGTGTTAAACTAAGCTACAGAGGCACAGAAAACACTTAAGACTAAAAGACATCAAATAGCAAACATTAATCATACCTTACAGAACATGTTGATTGAGAAACTTTGGATCAACTCATGTTGAAAAATTGCTGGAGGCTTAGCATCCTGAGCAACTCCAGGAAGAGACCACTTATGTTCAACAGGTGGCCTAACTGCCTGTCGTTCCCTTTTTACAGGCTTTATTTTATCTGCGGCAGGTGATCTTTCACCAGTTAGGCTTGCAGCCAAACCACCAGGTAGCTTTGGTGCAAAAAGGCTTGCCATAGCGCCAAATGGACTTGCAGTTGACATAGGGGCTGCATCATTTTCTTGAAGAGTATGTTCAAACACAGCCTGTGTTGTGTATGGATAAGTTTATGATTAATCCTATAAACAGATCAGCAAAAATATAAGAAAAAACATCAAATGAGATTTTATAATCCTAGTTACCTCTATTTCCCGTATTGCTCTGGGAATATCATCAATTTCTCCTACCAGGTACAAAGTAGCATTAGCAGGGTAATACCAGCGCTCATGAAATCTGCGGATCTTATCAGGATCCCATTTATGAATCTGCTCTTCAAGCCCAATAGGGAATCTTTCGCTCAGTTTGTTTTCTGAGTGCAAATATTGTAATAACTACACCAAATGAATTGCAATTAGTACAGAAATATACACTACGGGAATTCATTATATAGTATCATCAAATATCAATTGATTCAGCCTGAATTTCAGAGGGGTACTTCTCAGAAGACGTCTTATAAAGTGGTACAAATAAAAACAACTACTTGCCTGACAATCAACACGATACTCAATTGTGTTCATCATCTGGAGCTCCGAAAGAATTGCTCTTCTCTCTTTCTCAACACGAGATGAAGAAAACTTTGGATGGAAAGCTATCTGGGAGAAGGCAAAGGTTTTTAAAAACAAACAAAAAAAATGATAGCCAAAAGCTGGCAAATAGACTATAAATATAATGTAACATCCTACCTCATTCAATGCATCGAGCACAGAAGGGAGTAAGTCTTCACCATATTCCTGCCACACAAAGGACAAGCTAATATGTTAAATCCAAAAATAAACAAGGGAAGACATCAAATTCGGATCATCTGTAGATGTAAATCATTAACAACATTTTGTGCACATTTAAATCATTTGTTAACAAACACATTACACATTTAAAGAAAGATGGACATGAAGAAACAACCAGGAATGATTTCGAATTTCAAACAACACAAAGTAAAGATGCAAAAGTAAAGACCTTTGTTTTTGTTGGAGAATGGATATGGAACACGGTATGGTGGAAATCCGTATATGCATTAGACCTTGCTCCTGTCCCCAAAAGTTTCTCACGCTTTTTACTGCCAAGAAATGTAACATGCTCGATCATATGTGCAATTCCCTGTTCATCCTCTTCCTCATCAATTGATCCAACATGAACTTCCATGTGAGCCTCAAACCTGCAAATAGGAGTAGTTAGAACCTTGCATCAATATTGCATATAGTCACCACTCACCAGTCACCACATATATCAAAATATTACACAATTAGCACAAGTTTTTAGAGTAATTCACTGGCATGTATTAGGCACTTGCATGGTACTTATGAATGTATTGAACCAATTTTGAAGTCAAAGGATTAGCACTCAAGTAGTCAATTATCTTTAAAGATGCATAAATAACTGGGTCATTGGGAAACTAAGATTGTCATAAAAGGCCATGAAATTTCATGTCTGATGAAGTTAACATAAAGTCAAAACAGTAGGCCCCCAAATCATGTAAATAGTTTCGTTATAGCACCAGAAGATTTATAGGTTGAAATAAAAACAAGTCTCCACACCTGTCCGCTGGAACTTTGTTTGGTAAAATAAGATATTTGAGGCCATTCTTCAATTGTCCTCGGACTAGCTTTGGATGGGAAGGAAGTGGTGTGTTAAGGAAACCTTCAAGTTCCTCCTTCCCAATCGCCTGATCATAAGGTCTATCAAGAGCAGCTTCAGACCATGTTGGGCTTGCAACATGTGGTTCGTCAGGCCCAGCAGCATGTAATGTATGGCGACGCCTGACCTGAAAATCAAACAAGGTCAGAAAATTGTACACAGTGCCATTTTAAAAAAGAGGAAAACTAAGGGATCGCGTTATACTCTGCAGTGCAATGTAAACATTTATTTCCTGTATTATAATAGAACTGAAGCATTGACTCTTCGAATAAATACAAGGAAATGCATCAGAACAAGCATATGAAATACATTTTACCAATTCCCAGGTGTGTTCACATGGCATTGAGAACAAGCCTTGCAGAATGCTGGTTGATACAATGATTTGCAGTACAATACTCCTCGCTAGCTCAAATTTAATGTTAGCTCAACAATTAGCTTGCCATTTGTCATTTACTGTAAAAAAGCACGCAACTTCTCCCGTGCTAAGTCGGTAAAAGACATGCAGATAGGCAGCCCTCGATGTTTTACTGAAGGCCAATCCACACGACATGAACCATCAAACAAGCAACCGAAGAAAACAAAACTATGGAAGCAAGGAACTAATCACTTTTGTCCAATACACTCATCAAATGAATTCCAATTCACGAAAGCAGATTTCCTAATCTATCAATTCAGACGAATTACGGATGACACGGACCTTAGCCCCGCTTAAGCCGCTGTGGAGTGATAACCCCGAGTTGTGCGGCAGCGCGCACGGCGCGAACCTCGCGAGCCCCGGCCTCTCGCGCCGCCGGCTCCTGGGGAAGCACGAGATGCACCCATCCCTCTCCTCGCCGACACTCCCAATCGCCGACGCCGGCGCCGAACCGAACCCTTGCGCCCGTCTCCTCAGCCTGCAGGGCAGCACACACACACACACCGGCACGAATCAGTCGCGGCCAATTCGCCGACCCGACGACGAATGAACCCTAAACAAGCGGCGCATTCAGCAGAAAATAGCGAGCTCCCCCCCTCACCTGGTCGAGATAGCGCGGCGGCGGGCGCAGCGGACGGGGTTGACCGGGGCGGCGAGGGCGGACGGGCGCAAAACGACGGATGACCGGCGCGCCGAGGAGGAGGATGCGATCGACGACCGGAGCACGGCGGCGGCGGCCAAGGGGAGTCCCGGGGCGAGGCAAGGCGGCGCGGAGGCCGCGGGAGGGGAGGGGAAGGAGGCCATCGCGGTGGAACGGCGGAGGGGGGAGGATAGGAGGGGGAGAGCGCGAGACCGCTTCTCCCTAATTTTCTCTCTTTATTTACGGGTTTTTTAATGGTTTTGTGGTGGTGAAACAGGGTTTGGGTTCCGTGAGTTGAGACCGCAAAAGATATTTCTGTTTGGTAAGCAGCCTTCACACGACGAGACGCTTCTCCCTTTCCGTTTTGCTTTCTGCGGCGTATGTACAAACCAGAAACCAGATTTGTATACATGCTATGCTGGTTCTACACACGCATGCTGAACAAGTAGAAACGTCTACCTCTTTCTTCTCAATACTTTAGCTAGAGGATTTGGGAATGCTCTTTAGCTTTACGGAGTACAAGGTATTAGTTTGGGGGTATATATGCTGCAATCTGCGGTGCTTAGACTATTCACAGTGGTTGATTTTCCTAGAAGTCTACGTCAGCTTTGCAAGTAAATGAAATACCTTATTTCAGTGGAGAGTTTTATTTCACTATTTCCTAGGCTAACCAGTGTAATTAAATGCAACTAGATCTTATGAAATACCCTCTCTATGATGAAACGATTTCACTCACAGTGGGCGTTTCATTTCATTTCATCTGTCTTGAACAAGGGTTAACACCATGTCATGATGATGATATTATTTCTTTATCTTCCCTCATTAATTGAATGCTATATCAGCAAAAAAATTAATATATCATAGTAATTAATATTATGACATAAAACCACCTAACAAGCTCACATCCATCAGTAAAAAACCCCCATTGTCCCATAGTTTGGGCCAAGTGGCCAACGCCTCCTCCAGCTTCCCAGGAATAGTGGGCCTGATGTCGCGCTAAGCCCAACACCACGCACGCGAGGGGCGTCCGCTCCGCCGCCGCCGCGCCACGCGGCACTGCGGCAGCCAAAACCCGCCGCCCACCCACTACCGGTCGTCGTCACCAGATCCCCCCACCATCTAGGGCTCACGCGGACGGCTCCCCAGGTCAAAGCAGAGGCCGAGCATTTCCTCGAAAGCTTCGCCCCCGACGCGCTCCGCTTCCATGGCCGCCTCCGCCCTCGCCGCCTTGTCTGCCACCGCGGCCGCGGCCGCGGGCAAGCGCCTCCTGGCGTCGGCCCGGTTCCGCTCCATCTCTTTCGCCTCCTCCGGCGGACGTCGCATCGCCGGCGTCGGTGCGGGCCCCTTCCGCGCTGGCTTCCTTTCGGCTGCGCCGAGGAGGGCGGTGTCGGCGTCTGCGTCCCCGGCCGTGGGTACCATCGCGGTGGGCGACCGGCTCCCAGATGCGACGCTCTCTTATTTCGATTCCCCCGACGGGGAGCTGAAGACGATAACGGTGCGCGACCTGACCGCCGGCAAGAAGGTGGTTCTGTTCGCGGTCCCCGGCGCGTTCACGCCCACCTGCACCCAGAAGCACGTCCCGGGGTTCGTGGCCAAGGCCGGCGAGCTCCGCGCCAAGGGGGTGGACACCGTAGCCTGCGTGTCCGTCAACGACGCGTTCGTGATGCGCGCCTGGAAGGAGAGCCTAGGCGTCGGCGACGAGCTCCTCCTCCTCTCCGACGGCAACGGGGAGCTGGCCCGCGCCATGGGCGTGGAGCTGGACCTCTCCGACAAGCCGGTCGGTCTCGGCGTGCGGTCCCGTCGCTACGCTCTCCTGGCGGAGGACGGCGTGGTCAAGGTGCTCAACCTCGAAGAAGGCGGCGCGTTCACCAACAGCAGCGCCGAAGACATGCTCAAGGCGCTCTGAACTCGCCAAGTCCGCCACCGATCGCCATGCCTCGTCCTCGGTTCGTCGCTTACTTTCGCTTCCCTTTTTTCTGATCAATAATCGTCGCGTCAACACGGTGGTTCACTGCACTGTGAGCGGTGTAGGTGTAGCGTTGCGTTGAGTTGTCGTCTTGATGTGTGAAGCTTCTCGCGAACTTAGCATGAATTTGCATCGTACGAGTGCGTCGAGATGCCACGGTTAGCTGTAGCATATCAGGGTTTGATCCGTTTGTGTTGGAATGCTGAGGCTGCCATGCGTACCGGAGCTAAATAAACACGCTCTGATAGTGATAGAGATCTATCATCAGATCAGACAATGCACGATGATTTATTACCTCTGCCCGACAGAGATTTTATTTAAAGACTTCATTTTTAGTTGTTCCCATCTTTGATCTTTGTGTAATCAGTGGTCTCCAGTTAACTAAAGAGCACCATCCTATCAACTTGACTGAAAATTAAAGCTAACAAGATTAATACCTGACACCTAAGTTTTTTTCACACTAGTAATCTACTCTGAGAATTGCTAAAAAGAAAGTTTTTTGTTGGACTGAGACAGAGTATTATGGACGGATTACTATGTAATTTTGGAATGGTTGTGTTTCAAGATGTTTTCAGTTCTATGATATGTTTGCAGCTGGCATGAGTTCAGACCTCAGAGTGGCTGTTTCTCTTCATAATACAGAAGAGGGTGTGTTGATTTCAGCAAGCTCACGGGTCACACATGCCCCCTTGGCATGTACCAAACGGTTCTTCTCGCTTGTGCTGACACTGCATAGCCTCTTGTTCTCAAAGGGCAATCCACACCTTATTTGTGAATGGATATGGATTTCCATGCAATCGTACCAGTTGCCGTGCTTGGAATTGCCGCAGGTTGCACCGCATCGCGATCTGGATTCTGGACTGCCATGTGTCATGTGCCAAAAGCGTTTCAGCTGGCCGTCTGCTGCTCGTCGTGTGAGGAGGCCGTCGCCGGCATCCATGGCCAATCTGTTGAAGAAACTAGTGCGAAGATCGCCGCGCAGCTATCTTGATTGTTGAGACGGATCTGCCAGAGATCGCAAAATCCATAGAGAAGACAAGGCAATGGTCTTGCAACGAGAATCAGATGCTAGACCCAACTGGGCCTCTTCCCGGGTAAGAAATGTTCATGCTAACAGCCCATTCTACAGTTCCCTCAGGCCACAGCCCATAGCCCATAGGATTATGGGGACGGAGTTCTTATAGATAAATTACATACGTTAAAAATAACTTATAAAAAATTATATAGAAATGATAGTGCAAAACAAATGTGAGTACCTCAGTACTAGATCTCATTAGAACTCTGATGTTAAGCATGTTTAGGCGTGAGTAATGGACCTGCCTCGTTTTGAGCCTGAGACTGTCCGTTTTGAGCCTGAACCTGCCTTGTTCAAACCTGTTGATTAAAATCTTGACTTGAACCTGGGCCCATAGGGTTCTCGCAAACCGGATGCTGGTAGTAGAAGGGCGATGACTAGGAGGCGACCGACGGGCGACAGGAGAGACAAAGGGCGGCGACAAAGGAGTGGTGGTGGTGCTCGAGGTGGCGGATCCAGCCACACGAAGCTCAATGTGGTTCGGATCTGGTGGTGACGGAGGTGGAGGGACAATCTTCAATAGCGAGGGGCTTTGAGCTTGTGGTTGGGACTATCAGACGGCACGATAGGGAGTCGAACGAGGATGACGGTGAAGCATGGCATAGTGTGGCGTGGACGACGGTCGTGTGGTGCAGCGTGGTGGGGATGGTGGTAGAGTTGGTGGCCTAGCCGCCTAGGATGGCAGGGGAACAACGGGCGCACGTTATAGGGGAATGTGGTGATATTGTTGGTTTCTAGTGGCTGCAATGCGAAATGAGATAAGGGCTAGATACCGGGGCTAGGTGGTATTTGTACTAAAGCGGAGCCCTGACCTAAAGGACCCATGGGTCAAATTTTAGATCTGACTCCGGTGTCATAAAGGTGGGTTCCTGACGATTTCGGTCCCATCAGATCTATTACTCTACTTTAGAACGTCAATTTTAGAGCACTACATTGTTAGGGCATCTAGGCTGGGGCATGGCAACCACTTTTAGTCCCACCTCACCCACGAAAGGGGGCTACGAGCCCCTTATAAAGGATAGTAGCCATCCTTCCTTCAGGACGGTCTTTTGAATTAGAGAGGGCTCTCCGCTTGTAAGAGTGTGTCGGATGTGCATGAATGCCTGAACATGGGGCGAGGCCTATATGGGTCGGTGTTATGTGGGAGTTAAAGGCCTATGACACTAACAATTAGTATCAGAGCCAGAATTGCCATGCTTACATAGGGGGCTTCTTAGGGAATGGGATGTTAGGGCGTTTGGGCTAGGGCATTGTCAACCACCTTTAGTCTCACCTCGTCCATGGAAGAGGGCTACAAGCCCCTTATAAGGGACAATGGCCATCCTCCCTTCAGACCAGTCTTTTGGGATGAAAATGACTCTCTACTTGTAAGGATGTGTCGGATGCGCATGAACGCCCGAATGTTGAGCGAGGTTGGGTGGAACTAAAGCCTAAGACACTAACAACTAGTATCAGAGTCAGCATTGTCGTGCCTACCTAGGAGGCTTCCTAGAAGGGTGGGATGTTAGGACTTTTGGGTCAAGGCGTTGACAGTAACCTTTAGTCCCACCTCGCCCACGAAAATGGGTTACAAGCCTCTTATAAGGGAGAGTACCCATTCTCCCTTTAGGTCGGTCTTTTGGGACGGAGAGGGCTCTCCACTTGCAAGGGTGTGTCGAATGCGCATGAACACCTGAATGTGGGACGAGGTCGGTATGGGCCGGTCTTGCGTGGGAGCTGAAAGACATAGAACGCTAACAATCGGTATGAGAACCAGCATCGTCATGCCTACCTAGCTAGGGGGCTTCTTATGGGGGTGGGATGTTAGGACGTCTAGGCTAGAGTGTTGTCAGTCACCTTTAATCCCACCTCGCCTATGAAAGGGGCTATAAGTTCTTTATAAGGGAGAGTAGTATCATCTCTTTAGACCAGTTTTTTGGCTGAAAAGAGCTCTCCACTTTTAAGGGTGTATCGGATGCGCATCTAAGCGTGTAGTGAGGTTGAATGGAGTAAAGCCTGGACTAACGTACGTCCATTGTTCATATATAAATAAAAACCTCAATCAAATATTAATTGACGACAGAAGAGCTTCACTCTCGCTGTTTCCATTTGCATTCTTTACGGAAACGAATAAAAGTCTCAGTCCCTGCTCAGCAGCGCTACAGCAGGAAGCCGTGCGTTGGAGCGTCAGGTCGACATTGCCGGCGGCGTGCTCGTTTTCGTCCCTTTTGCATTTGCACCGCCGAAAGCGAAGCGCTGCAACTGTTCCCACGACTCCATCGCCACCTCTGCAGCAGGCAAACCAACCTTGCCCGTCCAGTTAAAAAAACTGCATTTACCTTGCCTACATTAATTGCACTTTTATCCTACATAAGTCGATGGACTTATAATTTTGTTATCCCATTCCCATTCGTCTAAATGATGGACTCAAATATCATCACACGCTAAGTAGAATAAACAAAAATGTAAAGTTTAACTAACGTTAACGCAAAAGAGCGTGCCTTTTCCTGACAAGAATTCACTGTTTCTGATCACTAGACCATCAGCAGCAGTTACTTCGATCTCCCAGCAACAAGCATACCAAACCGATTCACCAACTTAACAGCACGGCTGATGGATGCAACGACTCGATCGAGGCCCATTTTAATGCTTCCGTCTGCGTGTTTTCACCTCTACGAGTATGTATATATCTTGAGAACGAGTAGGTACCACCCGTATCGCATTCGCAGCGACCGGCTGCATGCAATGCCTACCTTTAAAGCTTTCAGGGAGATCGATGAGATGCCTCAGCTCCTTCCCATTTTGTCGTGAGATGATTGAATATCATAGTTACCGATGGTTATTAGACTTTTTTTGCAAACTATTTCGTGAACAAAAATTATGGTATTAACAAAAAAAACGATAACTCCATACGTGGCCGACGGTAGGACCAACACACTGTAGTAATCGAGTTGGTTAGAATTTGATGGTAACGTACTCGCAAGAGAAAAAATAGACACGGACGAAATTAAGGAACGATTAAACTAATCATATATTTGAGAGATGTGGGAGGTTATTTAGGAAATGGAATAGGTAAGAGCATCTATGCCAGATTACCTATATGGTTACTTAAATTCGAATTTAGGTATTTTGTGAAAAATGAGGCTTCAAGAGTTCGCCTAAATGCGCCCCTGTCGTAATTCATTCCCTAAATCACCATTCATCTCTCTCGAATATAGGGTTGGTTTAGCAAATCCCTATTTCCATTTGTACATATTTTTTTCTTGCATGTGTATTGTTTTTCCCCGTATGTGTTGTTATAAGTTAGATGATACACATATTTGAATGCATTGTAGTTTTACACAAAGTTATTACATATTATAGACCATATTTGTAGGATTTAAAAAAATAGCGATCGGGATTATAGGGAAATTATTGTAGATTGATTGATTTTTAGGAAGAAATGGAGTTTAGAATGATTCCTATATGTAATTTAGAAAATAAAATTTATGAGTTCTCTCGGAGATACTCTAATGGACTCATTTAAGGAGTGTAGCGACCCGGGTTCTCACGAACCGCAAATTCATTGAATATAAATGAAATGTCATTATTACAAGACGATCACAGCTGACAACGAATTAAAAAAAGAAATAAAGCGAGTACGTAGCTCATAGGCTACACTTATTACAACTCAAAATAAAGCGGAAGCAAAATAATCCAGCTGCAGAACGCCTCGGCTCCACGGATCCGACTCCTCGATTGGGACGCTACTCCTGGACTTCTTCTTCGTAAACGACATCTAAAAGAATTAACCCACGAGGGGTGAGTACAAAGTACTCAACAAGCCACGGACATGCATATAATGATGGCTGTTGAACAAGGATGCATAACAGGGCTAATTGCGTAAAAGCAGATTAATTGTTATTTAATATTTAATGAGCAGTGTTAAATAGAATTAAACATGCTGAATTAAATAACAGAACTTAACTTTCCACTACCTCGAGTTGCACACCTGTGCCCACTCGCTCTTTCAAACCCATACTGTTCATGACATGCAATTCACAACTTTAACTCAGAAAGCTAACTGCGGAGAACATCACTTGGCCGCCCGTAACCGTGGGCACGGCTTTTCGAAAAGTTATACTCTGATCAGAGGTGTACTACTTTACCCACAAGGCACTCGCTCCCGCACACAACAGTGTGTCGAGATGACACCACGTCACCCCGAAGGAACTTGCGCCAAAACCCGTCATATGGATTGACTCAGCAAGAGGACAACCACACCAGGTTTCGCCCACGCTCCACTGAGATCTCACCCGAAAATCATGGGTAGACCCCGATTGGCAGACGTGCGACCCCCTTTCGTGCCTCGTCGGACCAAGCCACCACCTGGCACTCCCGGTTAAGTGAACTTGTCCCCTCCGCTCGGTGCATCAAGCTGAATCGACCCATACTTCGAATTAGGCCTTACCCATTAGACTTGTGGCTAGCACGATTATGCTTCGCGACAGATCCCGCAGACCGGTCCTTATAGTGCCCCGGGTGCGACCACCAATGCCCTAGCTTGCACCCGGAACCCACCATGCTCAATGCAACACCATTCTCCACGCTTCATGAATCACAACTCAGAATCACAACGAGACGAGATATAACAAGGATAAAGAGATGATCCACATGACGACTAATAGTAATAGCAATTAAGCTAGCTCTTAATGCGCCTCGTATATATAGCGCTAACTATTAAGCGACACTGGCGACAAGGAGACGGTGATACAAGCATGGCTTGGGTTTACACTTCAGGGAGCAAAGCTATGCATTAGCTAAATAAATAAATAAACGAGTGAACAGGTTTTCGCTAATGCAGTTATTAACCTATGGGTTATAGCAATTATTGCAAAAAGTAGGTTCAACATGATCAACTATGTCCACGAGAGGGTCCGGTGACTTGCCTTGGCTCTCGTAGTACTGATCCGGGTCTTCGGCGGCAAAAGGGAGTTCTTCGGTCGCCTCGACTTCGACTACAACGCGTCGAAAAACATCACAAATAAATACACAGTACAATATTCCATATAAACAGTACAAAATAATTACATCAGTACGTAGAAAATAATTTTATGAACATTTAGAAATTTGAATGAGCTCAATCGGAGTTATTTTGGATTTTTAAAGCATTTTACAAGAATTAACAGAGTTCTGCCAGATTAAACCCTAAAACAGTCGGAGACGGTCCACGGTGGACCCGTGAACCGCACGCGCATGCGCACTCGGTCCACGATGGACCTATGACTGCGCCAGGGGGGATTCCATGGTGCACCGGGGGCACGGTGCACCCGCGCCCTATGCCACGGACCGGGCCAACGGGAGCCGTTGGATCGGCATCCCATGGCCGGCCACGCGTCTGGCACGGAGGCGGCACGCACGCACCCAGGGGCGATGGGGGCCTTCTCCCCCGGCTCCGGCAAGGCGGCGGCGCCGGCGAGAAGCGGCCTAAGGCCCAAGCTAGCGCCAAAAATGGGTAGAGCGTGGAGAGGGGAGCAAGAGCATACCGGAGACGGCGGAGCTCGGAGCGAGAGGAGGCCGGCGGCGAGCTCGGGGCGGCGGCGGGGGCGTTCCGGCGGCGGGGAGGCCGAACGGAGAGGATGCCGGGGTAGCCCGCGTGATGGGGAACCCGACGGTGCCGGCGGCGGGGGCTGCGACGGCGCACGGCGACGGCGGCGCGCGGCTGGACCCCGAAGCAGAGGAGGCGGCGATGCTTCGGTGCGGGGCGATTTGCGGCGAAACGGAATGGCGAAAACAAAAATGGAGCACGGGAGGGGCGCGGCGTGCTAAATAGAAGCCGGAGGGAGCGGGGCGAGGGCTCTAGAAGGCGGGGGGGAGCGGCACCGGCGAAACCGAAAATCGGTTACGGCGGGGAGGAGAGAGAGAGAGGGGCGCGGGGCTGGCGCTAGAAGAAGGGAGCCGGGGGGGCTGACAGGCGGGCCCCGGCCGCAGGGAGGCTGGCGGGCGCTGGCAGGCGGGCCCCGCCGGCAGAGAGAGGGGAGGGAGAGTTGGCGCGGAGGGAGGCGCCGACATGGGGGCCCCATGCGGCAGAGAGAGGGGAGGGGGAAACAGGCCGCGGGCCGGCTGGGCCAAAAGGGAGGGCGCGGCCCAGAGAGGAATAAAATAGTTTTTCGAATTAATTTAATTCCAGAAAATAGTTTTAAATTTTAAATCATGAATTTGAATTCTGAAAATTCTCAAAATAGTTTTATAAAATATTTTAAGGTTTAAGGACCCTAACCAAAATCATAAAATATCAAAATTCAATATTTTATCCAAGGGTTTTAATTTACAAAGCTTTTCATCCTTTAAATAAATTCAAATTTGAATTTTGGTTTTGAAAATTAGGGTTTCAACAGTTTGAAAAAAATACGGGTGTTACAAACCTACCCCCCTTAAAGAGAATCTCGTCCTCGAGATTCGGAACGATCTTCGAACAACTCGGGATGCGAAGCCTTTAACTCGTCCTCTTTTTCCCACGTCGCTTCCTCTGACGAATGGTTACTCCACTGAACCTTGCAGAACTTGATAATCTTGCTCCTTGTAACTCGCTCACTGGTATCCAGAATGCGGATAGGCTTCTCCACATAAGTCAGATCCTCTTGAATCTCTAACTGCTGATGATCGGCTTGCTCAGTAGGCACTCGGAGACATCTCTTCAACTGCGAGACATGAAACACATTGTGTACACCTGACAATGACGCTGGTAGCTCAAGCTCGTAGGCAACCTCTCCTCGGCGATGGGTAACCAAGAACGGACCAACAAAGCGAGGAGCGAGCTTGCCTCTCATGTTAAACCTTTGAGTACCACGAAGCGGGGTCACTCGGAGATAAACATGGTCTCCTTCTTTAAAGGACAAATCTCGGCTTCGAACATCGGCGTAACTCTTTTGACGGGACTGAGCTATCTTTAACCTGTCCTGAATAACCTTGACTTTGGCTTCGGCTTCACGAAGGATATCTGTCCCAAAAACCTGACTTTCTCCGGTCTGATCCCAAAGCAGAGGGGTTCTGCACTTGCGACCATACAGAGCTTCAAACGGTGACATTTGTAGACTAGCCTGATAACTGTTGTTGTAAGAAAACTCAGCATAAGGCAAATTTTTATCCCAAGAACCTCCAAAGTCTAAAGCACAAGCTCTCAACATGTCTTCGAGAATCTGATTAACCCTTTCTGTCTGACCATCTGTTTGAGGATGATATGCTGTACTGAAATTTAACCTGGTACCAAGCTCTTCTTGTAGGTTCTTCCAGAACTTTGAAGTAAACTGACTTCCTCTATCTGAAACGATCTTCTTTGGAACACCGTGTAAACACACTATCCGAGCCATATACAATTCTGCCAACTTCGGCCCACTGTAAGTTGTCTTGACTGCTATAAAGTGAGCCACTTTAGTCAAACGATCAATTATCACCCATATCGAATCATTACCTGCTTGAGTCCTGGGCAGACCGGTAATAAAATCCATACCGACTTCTTCCCACTTCCACTCAGGAACCTTAAGAGGTTGTAACAGTCCTGCTGGCCTTTGGTGTTCCGCTTTGACCCGCTGACAAGTGTCACACATTGCCACATATTCAGCGATCTCTCTTTTCATACTAACCCACCAATACTTCTCTTTTAAGTCCTGATACATCTTCGTACTTCCGGGATGGATAGAGTACAAGGTATCATGGGCTTCCTTTAGAATAATGGTCTTCAACTCTGGCTTATCTGGTACACAGAGACGATTCCCAAACCAAACTGTTCCCATTTCATCTTCCGAGAAACCGGGAGCTTTCCCTTTCCTCATGTTCTTCTTTATATCTGCCATATCTGGATCTTCCTTCTGAGCTTCACGAATCTGATCTTCGAGAACTGGTTTTGCCTCGAGCGTAGCAATGTATGCTCGGGTTGTGACTCCCAGATTCAATCTTTCCATCTCACGACACAACATAGGGGCGCTGTCTTGGAGAACTATGGCGTTAAAATACCCTTTTCGACTTAATGCATCTGCCACTACATTAGCTTTGCCTGGGTGATAATGAATTCCCATGTCGTAATCTTTAATCAACTCTAGCCATCTTCTTTGCCTTAGGTTCAGATCTGGCTGTGTGAATATATACTTCAAACTCTTGTGATCAGTGAACACTTCACATCTGTTGCCGATGAGGTAATGCCTCCAAATCTTTAAAGCATGCACTACGGCTGCTAGCTCTAGATCATGAGTAGGATAGTTCAGCTCATGAGGACGAAGCTGACGTGAGGCATACGATACAACTTTTCCATCTTGCATCAATACGCATCCTAGTCCTTGACGAGACGCATCACAATAGACATGAAAATCGCTTCGAATATCCGGCAGAGTCAACACTGGTGCTGAGACTAACTTTTTCTTCAAGGTACAAAAACTCTCTTCGCAATCTGGTGTCCACTTGAACTTAGTGTCCTTCTGAAGCAATCTGGTCATGGGCTTTGCAATCTTGGAGAAGTTCTCGATGAATCGACGGTAATAACCTGCCAATCCAAGAAAACTACGGATCTCGGAAACTGATGTAGGCTGCAACCAATCTGTCACTGCTTCAACAGTAGTAGGATCCACTGCTACCCCTTTATCTGATATGATGTGCCCCAAAAACTTTACTTCAGACGTCCAAAACTCACACTTGCTGTACTTGGCATATAGCTGATGTTCTCTTAGCTTCGTCAGAGACAGACGAAGGTGCTCTTCATGTTCTTCTGGGGTCTTGGAGTAAATGAGGATATCATCAATGAACACTACAATGAACTTGTCCAAACAGTCCATGAAGACATTATTCATCATGTTCATAAAGAAGGCTGGAGCATTAGTAAGTCCAAACGACATTACAGTATACTCGTATAGACCATATCTTGATGTGAAGGCGGTCTTCGGAATATCTTCCTCTCTAATTCGCAACTGATGGTAACCTGATCGGAGATCAATTTTAGAGAACACCGTAGCTCCTCTCAACTGATCAAACAAATCGTCAATGCGAGGCAATGGGTACTTGTTCTTGATAGTGACTTCATTCAAAGCTCTGTAATCAACACACATTCTCTTTGTCTTGTCCTTCTTCATTGCAAAGATTACCGGTGCTCCCCATGGGGAAGTACTCGGCCTGATGTACCCTTTTTGCTCGAGATCTTCAATATTCTTCTTCACTTCCGCTAGCTCATTAGCGGCCATTCTATACGGGCGCTTTGAGATGGGAGTGGTTCCTGGTACAAGGTCGATTCTGAACTCGATGTCCCTTTTTGGCGGCATCCCTGGCAGGTCTTCAGGAAAAACATCCATGAACTCTTTGACAACCCGCACTTCTTCCAAGGCTATCTGGTTCACCATTGGGGTATCGATTCTTTTCCTTGCCATCTTGAAGACGACGACGTGTCCATCTTCACTGGTCAAGGTAACTTCTTTACTGGCACAATCAATCATTCCCTTGTGTTTAACCAGCCAGTTCATTCCTAGGATGACATCTAAGCCCTTGCATTCTATTAGAACAGGGTCTACCCAGAATTGTACCCCTTGAATCTCTATTAGCACCCTTGGGCTAAATAGGTCAGCCGGGGTCTGCTTGCCGGGAGTGGCTATAATCATAGGCTTAGATAGTGGCAAAGTTTTCAAATCATGTTTCTTTACAAATGATGCAGATATAAACGAGTGTGTTGCTCCAGAATCGAATAAAACAACTGAAGATACTGAGTTAACAGGAAACATACCCAAAACTGCTTCTGGTGCCTCCTGAGCTTCTTCTGCAGTAATATGGTTCACTCGGGCACGAACCACTTGGTTGGTGGGAGCTGGAGTAGGTGCCTGCGGTCGCTTCGGATGAGGGCAAGCTGAAGAATAGTGGCCGACCTGACGGCAATTGAAACACACCACTGGTTTACCAAACTTGTCCTTCAGTACATCGGTCTTCTGAGCTGGTGATTGAGCTGTACTCTGGGTTGAAGGAGTAGCTGGACGAGACGCTACCGAACCGGTGCCACTTATGGTTGAGGGCCGGTACACTGGTCGGGACTGGTAGCTTTGCACTGGAGCAGGTGGCGTCAACCTGGGCCTCTGGTTGCTGTTTGGTGGGAAGCGATAAACCACCATTTTGCGCTTCTTATTCTCCACCCTATTCTGCTCTGACTCTTGAATGATAGCTCTATTGACCAGTCTCTGAAAGTTAGCGTGATCAGTGGCTAGCAACAGAGGTTTCAGCTCATCCTTGATGCCTCTAAGAAACTTTTCCTGCTTTTTCGCATCAGTGCGAACATCCTCAGGAGCATAGCGTGCTAGACGATTGAACTCATGCAAATACTCCGTAACAGAACGATTGCCCTGCCGCAGATCCATGAACTCCTGCCTCTTCAGGTCCACCAAACCGGACGGGATGTGTGCATCTCGGAATGCTGCAGTGAACTCAGCCCAGGTAATCACATGATCGACTGGCTGAGCCTCCTGAAAATTATCCCACCATTCAGCGGCGGGTCCTTGAAGTTGATGAGTGGCGAACGCCACACGCTCCCAGTCAGTGCATGGCAATAGCTGCAACTTCTTGGTGATGGTGCGAAGCCAATCACCCGCCTCCATGGGATTTGTGGTGCTGGAGAAGGTGGGTGGTCTGACCCGCAGGAACTCTGAGAGTTGAGAAGCCGGCGCCGGTGCGGGAGGTGGGACCGGGGCTGGCGCAGGTACTGGTGCTGGTGCTGGAGGGGGAGCCTGTTGCTCTCTTGCTGTCAACTGATGCTCTAGCTGCTCGAGCTTCTCCTGCTGCCGCTGCATCTGAGTCATAAGAGCAGCCAACAAATTGCTCTGTTGAACCATGGCCTCAGCTAGAGTGGGATGGGCTGGCGCCGGTGCTGGTATAGCCTGGCGAGGTCCTGTGGCGCCCCAGCTGGGCCCACCCAAGTTCCTCAGAATGGCGTTGGCCTGGGTCTCATTGGCCTGAGAGTGGCCTTCAGCTGCTGGCTGACTAGCTCTGGCATTGCTAGCCTCGGGACGGTCACTCGGGTTGGAAGACATCTGCACGAAGATAGGCGAATCCACCCAAGAGTAAAGTAGAGGAAACATAATGCTTTGATTCAACTAGTTCTTTTTATTACTGAAAATGCGAAGAGTTATTATGACAAAAGATATAAGACGCGTACATTCTCGACACAAGTTGCCGGGTCTGCACACACAAAATGACTCCACACAACAACCTAACAGACATCCAAGCAAGTGAAAACAAACAACGGACTAACAGACATCAGACTAACTGACACCAACAAACAAGCCCAAGCGACAGTCTACGATGAATCAGGGATCATCTCGATGTCGCGGACGACGTCCTCCGCATCATCCACGGGGGATCTCGGCTCTGCTGGTGTAGAAGCTGGCTGTAGGGGCTGGTGCTGCAGCCGCGGTGGACGACCAGTCGCCTTCCTCGCAGTCCTCCTGATGCGAGGTCCGGTGCGAGTAGAAGCAAGTCTGGCCTGAGCCTCCTGAAGCTGGTGACGGAGGGTCTCATTCTCCGCTCTCAGGGACTGGGTGGCGAGGTCACCCTCATCTGCACGCCGAAGTGCCTCGGAGTGGAGAGTATCCAACGAGCTGAGCATGTATAAGGTCTGGCCTCCAACTGGGTCACTAGCTGAGGAAGGACCCATGAAGACGCTCCGACCTGTGCCGGGGCTGCGAGACGGCAGGTGACGGAATATAGATGTAGACAGACGGGCATCGAACATGCACCGCAACTCTGCCAACATCTGGTAAGCTGCCTCCTGACACGCAATCTCGAACCCAAAGGCGGTAGCGGTCGCGGAGTGAAAAAGTAGCACCTCATCGGGGCCGAAGACGGTGACCACCGCCTCACAACGCTCATCGCCCGCGCCTCCCACACGGGGAAAAGTCCCCACGAAGGAGGGCTCGTCCTCGAGCTCAAGGAATCGGACAAGGATCCTCAGCATCCGGACAAAACCCCCAAGGTGGCGGCAGTAGCTGTGGCGAATCTCTGGAGGAGTCGACATGCTACACGAGAAAATTTTTAAAGTAGAGGAAAGTGTCAGAACAATATAAAACAAGCGTAGGCAAGAAGTATAACCAAAGTTATCCAAAATAATTTTTATAAGATTTTTAAATAGTTTTTATAGACGGTCCAGGGGGCTTCCTACAGTCGAGTCGGCTCTGATACCATCTTGTAGCGACCCGGGTTCTCACGAACCGCAAATTCATTGAATATAAATGAAATGTCATTATTACAAGACGATCACAGCTGACAACGAATTAAAAAAAGAAATAAAGCGAGTACGTAGCTCATAGGCTACACTTATTACAACTCAAAATAAAGCGGAAGCAAAATAATCCAGCTGCAGAACGCCTCGGCTCCACGGATCCGACTCCTCGATTGGGACGCTACTCCTGGACTTCTTCTTCGTAAACGACATCTAAAAGAATTAACCCACGAGGGGTGAGTACAAAGTACTCAACAAGCCACGGACATGCATATAATGATGGCTGTTGAACAAGGATGCATAACAGGGCTAATTGCGTAAAAGCAGATTAATTGTTATTTAATATTTAATGAGCAGTGTTAAATAGAATTAAACATGCTGAATTAAATAACAGAACTTAACTTTCCACTACCTCGAGTTGCACACCTGTGCCCACTCGCTCTTTCAAACCCATACTGTTCATGACATGCAATTCACAACTTTAACTCAGAAAGCTAACTGCGGAGAACATCACTTGGCCGCCCGTAACCGTGGGCACGGCTTTTCGAAAAGTTATACTCTGATCAGAGGTGTACTACTTTACCCACAAGGCACTCGCTCCCGCACACAACAGTGTGTCGAGATGACACCACGTCACCCCGAAGGAACTTGCGCCAAAACCCGTCATATGGATTGACTCAGCAAGAGGACAACCACACCAGGTTTCGCCCACGCTCCACTGAGATCTCACCCGAAAATCATGGGTAGACCCCGATTGGCAGACGTGCGACCCCCTTTCGTGCCTCGTCGGACCAAGCCACCACCTGGCACTCCCGGTTAAGTGAACTTGTCCCCTCCGCTCGGTGCATCAAGCTGAATCGACCCATACTTCGAATTAGGCCTTACCCATTAGACTTGTGGCTAGCACGATTATGCTTCGCGACAGATCCCGCAGACCGGTCCTTATAGTGCCCCGGGTGCGACCACCAATGCCCTAGCTTGCACCCGGAACCCACCATGCTCAATGCAACACCATTCTCCACGCTTCATGAATCACAACTCAGAATCACAACGAGACGAGATATAACAAGGATAAAGAGATGATCCACATGACGACTAATAGTAATAGCAATTAAGCTAGCTCTTAATGCGCCTCGTATATATAGCGCTAACTATTAAGCGACACTGGCGACAAGGAGACGGTGATACAAGCATGGCTTGGGTTTACACTTCAGGGAGCAAAGCTATGCATTAGCTAAATAAATAAATAAACGAGTGAACAGGTTTTCGCTAATGCAGTTATTAACCTATGGGTTATAGCAATTATTGCAAAAAGTAGGTTCAACATGATCAACTATGTCCACGAGAGGGTCCGGTGACTTGCCTTGGCTCTCGTAGTACTGATCCGGGTCTTCGGCGGCAAAAGGGAGTTCTTCGGTCGCCTCGACTTCGACTACAACGCGTCGAAAAACATCACAAATAAATACACAGTACAATATTCCATATAAACAGTACAAAATAATTACATCAGTACGTAGAAAATAATTTTATGAACATTTAGAAATTTGAATGAGCTCAATCGGAGTTATTTTGGATTTTTAAAGCATTTTACAAGAATTAACAGAGTTCTGCCAGATTAAACCCTAAAACAGTCGGAGACGGTCCACGGTGGACCCGTGAACCGCACGCGCATGCGCACTCGGTCCACGATGGACCTATGACTGCGCCAGGGGGGATTCCATGGTGCACCGGGGGCACGGTGCACCCGCGCCCTATGCCACGGACCGGGCCAACGGGAGCCGTTGGATCGGCATCCCATGGCCGGCCACGCGTCTGGCACGGAGGCGGCACGCACGCACCCAGGGGCGATGGGGGCCTTCTCCCCCGGCTCCGGCAAGGCGGCGGCGCCGGCGAGAAGCGGCCTAAGGCCCAAGCTAGCGCCAAAAATGGGTAGAGCGTGGAGAGGGGAGCAAGAGCATACCGGAGACGGCGGAGCTCGGAGCGAGAGGAGGCCGGCGGCGAGCTCGGGGCGGCGGCGGGGGCGTTCCGGCGGCGGGGAGGCCGAACGGAGAGGATGCCGGGGTAGCCCGCGTGATGGGGAACCCGACGGTGCCGGCGGCGGGGGCTGCGACGGCGCACGGCGACGGCGGCGCGCGGCTGGACCCCGAAGCAGAGGAGGCGGCGATGCTTCGGTGCGGGGCGATTTGCGGCGAAACGGAATGGCGAAAACAAAAATGGAGCACGGGAGGGGCGCGGCGTGCTAAATAGAAGCCGGAGGGAGCGGGGCGAGGGCTCTAGAAGGCGGGGGGGAGCGGCACCGGCGAAACCGAAAATCGGTTACGGCGGGGAGGAGAGAGAGAGAGGGGCGCGGGGCTGGCGCTAGAAGAAGGGAGCCGGGGGGGCTGACAGGCGGGCCCCGGCCGCAGGGAGGCTGGCGGGCGCTGGCAGGCGGGCCCCGCCGGCAGAGAGAGGGGAGGGAGAGTTGGCGCGGAGGGAGGCGCCGACATGGGGGCCCCATGCGGCAGAGAGAGGGGAGGGGGAAACAGGCCGCGGGCCGGCTGGGCCAAAAGGGAGGGCGCGGCCCAGAGAGGAATAAAATAGTTTTTCGAATTAATTTAATTCCAGAAAATAGTTTTAAATTTTAAATCATGAATTTGAATTCTGAAAATTCTCAAAATAGTTTTATAAAATATTTTAAGGTTTAAGGACCCTAACCAAAATCATAAAATATCAAAATTCAATATTTTATCCAAGGGTTTTAATTTACAAAGCTTTTCATCCTTTAAATAAATTCAAATTTGAATTTTGGTTTTGAAAATTAGGGTTTCAACGGTTTGAAAAAAATACGGGTGTTACAAGGAGACTATTGGAGCTTTAGTTTTTACTAAAATACATAAATTCAAAATTAGGTAGCCATATAAGTAATCTCATGGAGATGCTCTAAGCTTACTTTGGATTAATAGATAACTAAATCAATTTTACCCATGTTATAATAATCGTGCTACAGTAGTCAACATGGCAAAATAGTCCAAGGACTTCTATTAGTTTAAATTAGTTCACTTTTATAGATTAATCGGCTAACTATTAGACAGCCAAGAAACTAATAGTTAATTTACTGATTAGTTGCATTGTTTGGATGGAAAACTAAAACTATTTTTAGTCGCTGACTTTTAGTCAATGGGATATAAACAGGTCCTAACTAGTACCTCTTCAAGGCTCGTTAATGACCAAATCAGCTTGAATATCTCCTACTTTTAAATAAGATAAGTGCATCACCATATCAACAAATACAACTAATACCAAATCACACATAAAAACTTAGCAAAATTAAAGGGGTGTAAGACGAATATAATCTGTCTCAATTACTCACCGCAATCAAAACGGCCGGATGACCTAGCAATTAGCAGATTTTTTTTAAAAAAAATAATATATTTTTTTTAAAAATCAAATCTGTATGCCGATTTGATCTTTTTTAAAAAATATTATTTTAAAACGCAATTAGCACGCATTGTTGACCCCTTGCATGAAACCAATCAAATACCTAACATGTTTGGAATGCATGGACACTTCCAAACACATTTATGACTAGATTGACGTAGTTAAATCTTAGATATGATGCAAATCACTACATAAATTGAAGTAATAACGTAGTATATATCAAACTTAATTGAAATAGATAACAAATAAAATACGCAAACGTGCGTTTCAAAGCACATTAATGGTCGGATCAATCCAGATAAATCTTATGGTGATAGAGAGTAGCTAGGTCATAAGCAGATTAGCCATTCTACGAGACAGATTAACACGTAGGAAGATGATTGATTCTCTAATTAACACATAATTTTCTTCTACCGAAGTTAAGTTGCTAATAAGTTGTCAAAAGAAGACCTAGCTATAGCAATAAACACATGAACACCAAAATACATCGACGATATATACATTCAAAATGGATGCGAATTAATATATATACAGACGCACATCATCACCTATAGCTAGAAATTTCGTGTATCCAACCTGATTTGAAATACATGAACTTGACTCCTCTAAGAACATTATATTAATGGACAAACCAACATGATTCAATCTTAGGCCATAAATTGTTTATATAATAGAAATACAGCGAATGCGCATATTGTACAGATGAAATCATCACTTATACTGTCAATAAATGCAGCAGGAAATGAATCTGTATCTCCCAAAATTTCTCAATTATTATTCGCGGTGCCATCGAAATGAATGAGCAATTGAGCATGACACGCAATGACGAACAAATCACAAACGCAAGGTTATTATGCAGGCTCTAAATCGCAAAGAACAATTGACCCAACCCCGCAGTCGCTGACATGTCGGTCCCACTTCCAGACTCCGACGCTGGGTCGGCCCCGCAGCCGCCTGCTCACCTCCGCCTATTTAATCCCCTCCTCTCTCGCTGTCCGTCTCCACCTCCTGCCTCCGAAGTCCGAGCTCCAAAGCCAACCGCCGCGCCACCTCGCCGCCGGTCGGTCACCACCGCATTCTGCGCCGGCGTAGCCTCGCGAGAGAGAGACAAGCGGAGGGTACGTATGGCTGCGGAGGCGACGCTGCAGGAGACGGGGATGCTGCCGGCGGCGCCGGGGGTGGGGGGGCTCGCGGCGGTGTGGCAGCAGGTGAGGGGCCCGGTGATCGTGCCGCTGCTGCGCCTCTCCGTGGCGCTCTGCCTCGCCATGTCCGTGATGCTGTTCGTGGAGAAGGTGTACATGTCCGTCGTCCTCGTCGCCGTGCGCCTTCTCGGCCGCCGCCCCGAGCGCCAGTACCGCTGCGACCCCATCGTCCGCGACGACGCCGAGCTCGGAGACGCCGTCTTCCCCATGGTCCTCGTCCAGATCCCCATGTACAACGAACGCGAGGTGAACCATCGCCACGCCACGCCACGCACAGAGCCGCCTCGTCCCGGGCTCCCGGCCATGCATGCGCTGATGCATCCCGCCCAGCTGGTACTAATTAAATTTCTCCCTTTTTTGGCTCGTGGTTGACTCGTAGGTGTACAAGCTGTCCATCGGGGCGGCCTGCGGGCTATCCTGGCCGTCGGATCGGGTGATCGTGCAGGTGCTCGACGACTCCACCGACCCCGTCATCAAGGTACGACTAGCTTTGCTTCCTTTACTCTTCACTGTCTCCGGTGACATGTACGTCAAGATAACTACAGTTACCGATCTAGTAACTACGGTTTCATTAGTAATATATTCGGTTACCGATCTAGTAACGACGGTTTTCAAACTAACGACAATATTCGGTTTCGTTGGGTTAGACTAGAAACGGTCTAAAACCGATGTCCGGATAGCAATCGGATTTATAAACCCTAGCGTAAAAGATTAGAATTTTATTTGTTTCAACTTAAAAGGGAATATTATTGCAGGAGATGGTGCAGGTGGAGTGCAGGAGGTGGGAGAGCAAGGGTGTGAGGATCAAGTACGAGATCAGAGACAACAGGACGGGGTACAAGGCAGGGGCGCTAAGGGAGGGCATGAAGCACAGCTATGTCGGCGACTGCGACTTCGTGGCCATCTTCGACGCCGACTTCCAACCGGACCCGGACTTCCTCGCCCGCACCATCCCCTTCCTCGTCCACAACCCTACCATCGCCCTCGTCCAGGCCCGCTGGAAGTTCGGTAAGGATCCCTTTAGTTGGATTCAGATATTTAATTTTCAAATGTGTTTTGGTTTTTGATCCAAAATGGATATACATCATAAGTAATAATCGTAATCAATAATATAACTAATAATCAGAATAGGTCATCTCACAGCTTATCTAATATATAATCAGGATTATGTTATAATCCTCATTACTTTAAACAGTCCTGAAGGCTTTAGTCTTTTTGTAGCTAGTGATTACCTTGTAAGATTGTTGTTGATTATGGATCATTAGCCTAATTCAATGTTTACTAGTGTTGATTATACTAAGATTAGTAATAATTCATAAATTTTGTTATTAATCAATAGTTTACTATTATAATCCCAACTAAACTCACCCATCGAATCATCTGCCTAAACAAACAGTTAAAGTGGATCGTTCAGTCACATTCAGCATAGCTCTTAAACTAAATTTAGAAACTTCAGAAAAGCACACTTTGAGGGCCCTGAGAAAGCACACATATGAGTACAAAATCAAGAACGATCGCAACACATCAGTTAGTAGGACACTTGGAAGCTTAGCTGGGGTTGTTTAGAGTTGAAGGTTTCTGTTGGACAAGTGCAAGAAACAAATTATCAGTACGGTTCGATGGACTGTTGATTTGGATTTGGCATTGGGGATTACATTGTTTTGGTAGGCAGCTACTAGTCAGTACAACTGTACAAGTAGTTTTTGCAAGAAATTTTTTTATTTTGGCATGGCTAGTGTTGGCTATGGCTTGTCTGTTGCTGCTGACTGTGGTGGTGTGTGTGGGCAGTGAATTCGGATGAATGCTTGATGACAAGAATGCAGGAGATGTCATTGGATTACCACTTCAAAGTGGAGCAAGAAGTGGGCTCCTCCACGCACGCATTCTTTGGCTTCAATGGTAAGATCGATCCCAGTTCATCCCTCCTCTCTCTTATGATCTTGAGGGCTGAGGGGAAGTGTGTGTATACTCTTCTCGATCACTTCCATGATCCTGTCACATGTGTGATTTGCCCTCCCATTTTGGTTCTTACCATGCAAAAAAATACTGTACGTGTGGATAGGGACTGCTGGTGTGTGGCGCATATCTGCCATGAACGAGGCAGGAGGCTGGAAGGACCGAACCACAGTGGAAGACATGGATTTGGCAGTGCGAGCAGGCCTCAAGGGATGGAAGTTTGTCTACCTTGGTGATCTCATGGTAAATAGTAACCTAGCAATTCATGGAACATCCTACATTGTTATTAAACTATGCAAGGAAACATGTTACTGACCTGGAGTTGTTGTTTGAAGGTGAAAAGTGAACTCCCAAGTACATTCAAAGCATTCCGGTATCAGCAGCACAGATGGTCATGCGGACCAGCAAACCTGTTCAGGAAAATGCTGGTGGAGATTGCCAGAAACAAGGTACCTTGCAGCTGCTGCACCAAGCTGTGATTTTGGGGGAAAAAATTTTGCAGCACAAGCATCTTGTTGCTAACAATCTGTTGTTGATCTTGATGCAGAAAGTGACGCTGTGGAAGAAGATCTATGTGATCTACAACTTCTTCCTGGTGCGCAAGATTATTGGACACATTGTGACCTTTGTGTTCTACTGCCTTGTTATCCCGGCAACGATCTTAATTCCTGAAGTCGAGATACCAAGGTGGGGTTACGTCTATCTGCCAAGCATCGTCACCATTCTCAATTCTGTTGGGACTCCAAGGTGCCAACCTTCTCAACATCTTTGCAACTTTTCTGACTTGTGAGTTCTTGAGCTAAGCTGAACATCACTCTAAACATCGACATGAAAAATCTGTAATGGTGCAGGTCCTTGCACCTGCTCATCTTCTGGGTTCTCTTTGAGAATGTCATGTCACTGCACAGAACAAAGGCCACACTGATTGGCCTGTTAGAGACAGGCAGGGTGAACGAATGGGTGGTGACAGAAAAGCTTGGAGATGCCCTGAAGATGAAATTGCCAGGCAAAGCGTTCAAGAAGCCGCGCATTTCGCTCCCGAGGATAGGAGACAGGTACACAGCCACAGCCACAACGTTTTACTCCTGCATTGCATTTCCAAAGTTCAAATCTTTGCAGCTAAAATTTTATACTGAACCAGGTTGAATGCACTGGAGCTTGGTTTCTCGGCCTACCTCTTCTTCTGCGGATGCTATGACATTGCCTTTGGGAAGGGCTACTACTGCCTCTTCCTTTTCCTCCAATCCATCACATTTTTCGTCGTCGGCATTGGCTATGTGGGGACAATTGTCCCCAACTGATGACAGAACCTCGGTGAGGCTTATCAGTCTTGGAGTGATGATGATTGGCTCTGATTCTTTCCAGTCTCATGGCATACAACCAGATGAAAGAAGATCAATCAGGCCTCTCCTCTCCTGTGTGCAGTGTTGCCTGGAAAAACTGCAGCGTAAAAGCACAGCAAGACAAGCCATAGATAATCTAGTTATGTTTTAGCTGGTAGGAGTTAGCTGCTATGGGAATGGTAATGGTGATGATCTAGCAATCTAGCAGGCTGTATGGAGTCCCTGTGTCAACTTAGCAGAATCAGTAGTGCAAAAGATAGCAGACTGTTAAAGTTTTATCCTTTCTGCAAACAGGAAAATAATCGAGTTTTTGGTTCATTTCGTTGTTAACATGCAATGTTTGCTATGAGAAGAGGATTATGATTGACACTAGAAATGTCTCTACCTCACAACACTTCCCAAGTAGCATAAAAAACTTGTGCTAAAAACAGAGCTACTCTTATAGAAGCTGGCCTCTACTTGTTGATAAACTGTTCTATCTCATGAGCTCACAAGTTACCACAGGAACAATTCAGTCCCATGTCTCATTCAGAAACTTCCACTTGGCATAGTACACCCAGTACTCTGTCTGGATGGCGATTGACAAACTGACAGTAGAATTTCGACTGAATTGCTAGCTAACATAGGAGGATCTGCATGTGAGTATGTGACTGAAGAACACACAGTACTAGCTAGGAGTGCAACCAATCCACCAGTGACTGTTTTAATGGCTCTGCAAGAATCCAAACCAACCAAAGACTAGGACCAGATGTGATCCAAGTACTCGGAAAACCAATAACATGAACAGGTGATGTGATCATTGTGGTACTAATGCTGCTTCTGGAATCAAGGTAGGAGATTCCTAGTGACTGGTGACAGGCACAGCACATTAGTGGAAATAGAAAGATGTACCTCGTAACTGTCTGTCGTTTGGTCCGGACGCTTCCCCGGTTAACCTTCTTCACCTTGTGGTAAGTTGCAACTTTCAATCGGTGAAACCATAGGCGTCGCTGAGTCGGGAGCGGTTCCTCTGCAATCGGAGGGGTGACTGCAGAGGGTAGTCGGGCTCCACAGCGCGAAGTCCCCTTCTCTTTCTTCGAAGCCTCATGCGAAATGGGTCTCACTGTGCGAAGCCCCCCTCACACGCCCGTCCGATTGAGTCAGACCACCGCCGCGTTGGGCTCGCCACTCCGGGGTGAGATCGTAGGACGAGAAGAACCTCAGCCGCTCGTCGACGAGTCCGCCGTGCGCGCAGGCCGAGAGGACGGTGACCGGATATGGCTGTGGTCCACATGGTGATGTTCCAGTTCCACGCTGGCGCCGCCGCGAACGCCCGGCGCGCGTCGTCCGGGATGCCGCACTTGAGGTACATGTCGATGAGCGCGTCGTTGGCGAAGACGTTGCTGGCGACGACGTCCGACTTGGCCACGGCGCCGTGCACGCGCCGGCCGTGCTCCAGCGCGGAGCACCGACGCGAACGTTAACAGGTCTGGTCTCGTCTCCAACGCCCGTACCGTGGTACCGAGCGAACATCTACACCGCCCCCCGGCCGCGCGTGCACCCGGATATCATGGCGTTCCACGCCACAATGCACCCTCTGCGGCATTCCGTCGAACACGTTCCGCGCGACGTAGCGCTCACCGATCTTTAACGCAAAAGATCAGCAGCTTGGTGACGATGTAGACGCCGCCGTCGAAGCCGATGGACACCATGCGCACGTAGTGATCGCCACGGCGCGTATGTTCCTGCGGCGGTGCACACCGGACTCCTGCACAGGAGACGCGCACCGCCTTACCGAGATTGCCGGCGATGCATAGCGATCTCAATATTCGCGCTAAACCAGTGTGGCGCTCATGATCTAATTTTCTTTCAAGCCTCCAGATCCCAGCTGCTCTTCCACACTCTCGTATTCGAGGTCGACCTCTCTGAGTCTATCGCCCTCTCTAATGGTCTCAGATTGTAACTCTTAAACAACAAAAGTGAGGAAAAATTCAATATTTACGAGGAAATCAGGGCGAGAACTATGCAAATCAGGCTACATTTACAACAAAACTCGCGCCAATTACAAAATCTAGCACATACAAGCGAAACTTCGTTCAGTTTACTCTTCTCTTTCTTCTTCCTATGGTTGGTCTCCCTCTCGCTGGAGAGAGAATGCTTCAGACATAGTATATCATGCCGACCTCCAGCGTGGAGGCGTACGGGATGGTGACGGCGTAGTTGGGGCCGCGGCTGTTCCGGCGGAGGAAGTCGTAGCAGAAGTTGATCACCAGCCGCCGGAAGAAGCTCGAGCCGTTCTTGGCCTTAACGTAGGAGTGGCCGAGGATGAACGCCATGCCGGCCTCCCGCGCGTCCGTCAGCTCCTGCAGCTCCTCCCGCACGCCGGGGTCCGGCCGCGGGCTCGCCGTCGGCAGCACGAACCTCACCCTCTTCCTGGGGATCCCCGCTGGCGGCGGCGGCGGCGGCGACGGCGACGGCGACGGCGACAGTATCTCCCTGGCGGCGGCACGCGAGGTGCTGCCGACGGCGATGGTGTGCTCCGCCGCGCCGTCCTCCTCCAGCATCCGGATGATGCCGGAGGGGATGACGGACATCCGCTCCTCCTTCTCGGCCTCCTCCGAGATGCCATTCTTGAGCTTGTCGGACGAGGCACCTGAGCGGATGAACTCAGCGATGCTGCAGACGAGCTCCATCTCGAACTCCTGGTCGTCCTTGTGCACGTCGTGGTATCCATATCTGACAATGCACCGGTAGATTCTGTACTCCTTGGGGCCAATTCTTCCGACGAGGAACCTCTCTTCCGGCGAGACATACGGTATCGGGACATTCTTGATGCAAAGGAAGATGAGCACCTGATCATGAACAATGCCCACTGTAAACATCTTTCTGAATATCTGAACAATGAAACAGTGAAACCACAACCTAATAAGGAGAGGGAAAATGAGCAGATACCTGATGAAAAGCAGGTAGATTGGTGACAAAATGCGAGAAAATTGCGGGGATTCCGGAGTCGAGCTCGGTGTGTATGAGACCAATGCCACGGACACGGACAATGCCAAGGTTGGGGCTGAGACCAAGGAGCCAGTTGATGGAGACCTTGTTCTGAAGATCGAACTCATACTTCTTGATGGTGCCATAGTGCCAGATGCACATTATCGCCATGAAGATGAAGGACAGAACAATTGGGACCCAGGCTCCCTCCGTGAACTTTATCAGTGAGGCTGAGAAGTACAGTGCCTCAATGGTACCAAAGAAGATGATGAAGCCTAATGCAAGGAAGATGCTCTTATGCCAACACAAGACTATCACCAGCGACATCAGACATGTTGTGACCAGCATAACAGTTATAACTGCCAATCCTGTTCAAAGAACAACACAATGCATATTAGCCGAATTATCAAACCGGGAGTAACCAGGTGGTTTAATATGCCGAGAAAATAAATAATGCTAGTGCATATACCTGATGCATTGCCCAGGTGTTTTGTGTCTCTGAAACCAATGGTAATAGCCAAGCACAGTATCATCAGGATCCAATTGATCTCAGGGATGTATATTTGCCCGTGCATTTTGTCAGATGTGTGAATTATCTTCACCCGAGGAAAGCAGCCGAGAGCGGTGCACTGTTTGATCATTGAGAATGTGCCAGTGATAACAGCTTGACTCCCGACAACTGCTGCAAGAATGGCAATTGCCAGAACAGGCCACCGAATATTCTCTGAGAATGGAAAAAATATAAATGTTAACAGTACTGGGAGAGAAATACAATATCAATTTTGTTTATGATGAAGGATCTGAGGAACATGACTTGCCAGGCACAGACACATAGAATCCGATCTTGTAGTCACTTTCTATTGTATGATGCTTACACAGATAAGCAGCTTGGCCCATGTATGCAAGGATCAAGGATGGATAAACCATGCAAGTAAAAGCAATCTGCAACCAGGAAATTCGTATCAGAGACAGAACTATTCACCACGGATTGCTGCCATGATGTAACAAAGTAAAACAAAAGGATTGAGATTGCGCTCTGTTTTGTCACCTGTATCGACAACTGATTAAAATGCCCCAGGTCTGCAAACATTGCCTCAGATCCTGGAAAAATAACACTCAAGTTTGAATTATACGCTTCAGAGATCAAGGCATATGGATGAAAAACAGTTGCTGAGCACCGTACCTGTAATACATAACAATATTCCTCCCAGGGACATCCAACCTCCTTTCTGTGTCTTCCTCAAGAACTTATACATATAATATGGAGATAATGCTCGATAGACATGTGGCTCCCAATGCACAATGTTGTAAACACCAATCATGCTTATACACAGAAGCCACACAATCACAACTGGTGCAAAAAGGAAGCCCACCCGGTGTGTACCATAGTGTTGCAGAGCAAACAGGCAAACCAGTACTATACAAGCAATAGGAACCTCCACATCTGCAGATTCAAATCAGTTAACCTTTTCACAGTTAGAAATGGGTTTAAAATAAAACAGAACATACCAGCATGTAAAGAATCAGAATAAAGTACAAGGACAAATGATGTCAAAATTGTCAAATCACTGATGACAAGTAAAAAATGGGGTTCCTTTACTCTCAATTTCAGAATTCAGCACATGTTAAATCCTTTCAGCATGTGTGCATTTTTCCAGATTTCTGAATCTTACTCCTTGCCAGTTTCAGAGATCAAGTTATTCGCTTCGTATTATGGGACAGAGAGAGTATCATAATATGACCATCATAGAACAGTGGCAAGTAGTAAGATCAAGCCAAATGTCAAATCTTTCGTGCTCGATGGCTAGTAGAACTGCTAGACATACACTGACTAACAACAGTACGGAGTTATTTGGTGTCCACGCCTCCTTGTTCATGGTCATGCTCTGTCCATGACCTTCCAAGAGGAATTCGACACGCAATTGACCATCTGACATCTGAGCTGATGAATCCACAGTAACAATCCCTTTGAATCAAACTGTTCAGACTTCAACTCAAATCATGCCTGGTTTTACCAACACCAGATTGCCACATAATCTTTACTGGTAAGATTTACTGTAACTGCACACTTGCGTGACTGAAACTGGACACTTTGAGTTTGATGTGGACCCTGATTTGTCTAGCTCAGCACTTGATGGTTCAAGAAACAGTAGTTAACAAGACAAGGAAGACAAATCTACAATCCTGTCAAGACAAAAACAATGGAAGGGACCGGGGCATGGTTCAGATCATTACATTTGTGCTGATGCTTTTCCATGGACAATTCCAGCCCGGATACTGCCGAGAACACTGCAAAATTGATCACCATCTGAAAAATCAGCACATGACAAGCAAGAAACTAGCCACCAAACAAGAATATATTGGCTGATCGAGCGCTGGCGGACCCACCGGAGATGGCCGGCGTGAGCACGCCGTCCCCGATCACCATGCAGGTGCCGATCAGCGCCAGGACGAGGAGCACGCGCTGCAGCACCCTGTGTCGCTCCAGCAGCCGCCTCACGCTGGCAGCGGCGCCGCCTCCGCCGCCGCCAGCCAGCGTCCTGGCATTGCCGTTCTCCAGAGCTTTCTTGCTGCCCGTGTAGAAGAACTGGTGGTCGGCGTCACCGGCCTCGGCGCCGCGTCCCGGCGGGAGGAGCGCGGCGCGCGCGTGGCGGCAGAGGAGGGAGTAGAGCGCGAAGGTGCCGCCCTCACCGTTGTCGTCGGCGCGGAGGACGACGCAGACGTACTTGAGGAGCGGCACGAGCGTGAGCGTCCAGAAGACGAAGGAGAGCACGCCCAGGATCTCCTCGTTCGTCTCCGAGTGCTCGATGTCCTCCGCGAACGCCGCCTTGTACACGTACAGCGGCGAGGTGCTCAGGTCGCCGTACACCACCCCGAGGCTCTGGTACGCCAGGCTCAGCGTCATCCGCCATGGCAGTCTCTTGCTCCCCTGTCTCCCTCCCTGTTCCTCCCGCAAACCAAAAGCAAATCACATTCGTAAGAATCCCAATATCGCAGCGAGACGGCGGGCACTCCCAAGATTCAACCACCCACGATCACGAGAAGAACCACGCGATAAAAATCGGACCTTTACGCCTCCAAACACTACCAGACCTCCGGCAGCAGCCATACCTTACAATCAGGAGGGGTGCCCGCCGGCGCCGGCGCCGGCGACTCAGTATCCACGGGAGGCGGACTCTTCATTCCTCAGCCCCGCCTCTCCTCTCCTCTCCACTATCCTCTGTAACAGAGAGAAAGAGGAAGGAAACCACTCCTACAGTCCTACTGCCGGAAGCCGGGATTACCAGCTACAGCCTGCAGCAGACAGAGTTCTGTGGTCTCTGCCTCCTGTCTCCGGCGATTCAGAAGAGACGGTGATGGGACCGAATTAGGCGGTGGGATATTTGGAGTTATTGAGGTTTTTAACAGGGTCAAAGCGGCGGCAGCACAGGGTGCACTTTGGAGGGAGGCGGCATTGACGTGAGGGCTTCTGCTGTGGCCGCGAGGCGATGAGGGAGAAGCGGAGCAAGGAAGAAGATGAGAACAGCCAGCATGGACAGGGATGATTTGGAATATTGGGGGAGTGGAACAGCCAAGAATACTGGGAGAAAAAAGCGGTTTTTTTTCTTGCAGATGATTCTTGTGCTGTGTGCAACTGTGAACTCCTGCTTCCATTTCCGCAGGGATAAAAAACATCATATAGAATCATATTGTTAGTGTTGAAAATATAAAATTTTTGTTTCATATCCCTAATAATTTGGGATTTTTGCTCAGCAGCGTAACGTAGCATCAATTATCAATTGTAACCAAGAACAATACATTATGATCATTAATTTGAAAGAAACATAAAGTTATTAAATTGCTCTAACTATAACATATTGATCATAAATCTAATTATATAGCTTTTATACTGCCTAATTTGAGTATGTAAAAATATTTGTATACTCAAATTCAAAACGGATAATTATTCGTAAATAGAATTAGTACTACTGTACTGGCTTAGAATTGTACACTGTCAAATATCTGCCTTGTTTGATGTAGTGTAGTAAATTTTTGCCTGTTTGATTTTCAAAGAGCATAGATGAATAAATAAATACAATCTCTTCCTAGATATTTATTAGACAGATATATTAAACGAGAAGAGTTTTATGTATATATAAATGGAGGCATTGAGTCGGAAGAATTATTGCATCCATATGTTACACTTGTTAATTGCCCTGCAACTAAGTTTAGAGGTAATGTCAGTATGCTAGTTGGAATATCTTATTTACTTGTACTGCACTGGATGAGTTTGGGAGGTAACCTAGTATTATTTTTGTTTATGGTTGGAGCCATGGATTTGTATGTGAGGTTGATGTTCTTTTTCTAAAATATAGTTCTTTAAGTACATGTAGAATCAACCATTTTGTTATTAGTGCGTCTAAGTAAGATTCAAAGTGCTAGTTAATTTGCAGTTAAAAAATATTTGCACTTTCAAACTCAATAGACCGTCTACTCTTACAGTCTTACTTCCTCTAATTCTTTTTTTCTATTTTTTAGCTTTTGCTTTTAAACAGCTAATGATAGAAATATAAATCTAGAATTATTTTTTGTTACTCAGTGACGGTCAGAAAATGCTTACATCACTTTATTTAATGTTGGCCCAGTTGTGCAGTTGTGCTCCTCAAATATTACTACTACTATTATTTACTACGATTAACGGCTAACCAGTTATCAAAACTATTATTACCAAGTACAGTGTACCTAAAAACTAAGATTTCTTAAACCCTGCTATCTTTATTGATTATGGTTTGTTTCTAGTATCCTAATTTTAACCTCTTTGTTTTATCTTTCGGTAGCTAGAGATTATCAGTAGTTAGCTAGTCTAAGTAGCTAGTGTTTTCCTGCTTTTGAATTCTAGTTCATTTTCAGATTTTGTAGCTACTGATTCTCACAATCTGAGTTCAGAATCTGGACCGTTTGTTTCCACGTAAAATTCTAAAAGTAGCTGCACTGTTAGAAGCTATATGACATTTTTATAGGATATCAATATAATTAAAAAACATTTTAAAAAGTAACAAATCCTTAGTTTTTTTTCACGGCTCACGAAGCAAAAAAAAAAGACCAGTCATGACCCCACACACACAAAATCCACTAGCTGAAGCTCGCCCGCAGAGAATCCGCGCTCAAAGCCGTGGGGTTTTCCGACGCACGCGCGCGTCAGCCCACACTCAACCAGCCGATGGGCCCCACACCGGCAAGGACAGCGTGGGCCCGGATGATCAGTGAAAGCGGGCCAGGTCGGTGACGTGGGTCAGCGGTAACCCGTGGGAAGAAAAGGGACCGCCTCGGGCGACGTGCGGGCGTGCGTGATATGCGAGTGCGCTTCTCACTCGTGGCCCGCGTGGCGACCGCGTCCGCCCAACACGGGGCCACAGGTGTCGCGGCCAGAGGGCGGTGGGCCCCACCTGGTGGTGACGTGTACCGTGACCTGGCTCGCACTTCCTCTCGGATGTACAATTATATTTTTATTTTTTAAAATAAAAAGAAAAAGAAAAAAAGCTTATTATTCCAATTTTTAACACATTACCAAGCTATAGAAACAATACAAAATAATTTTGCATTAAGATTTTTATACGTGAAGAAACTGTTTTTTTGTTTTTTTCAATAATATATTTAAAAAAATCAAATTTGTACGACGGTTTAAAAAAATTTAAAAATAATATCTTATCGGCGAACCATCGGTTGATTGGTGCCACATGGTAACCAGTCGATACTTGATCGTCCGACTAACGCCACGTCTACGCGAGGGGAGGCAGGCGCGTACCAGATGGCTGTGGGGCATGTGGGTATGGCGGGGGTGGGCGCGGCGTGGCCTGACATCCAGTCGGTCAACTATCGGTCGATTGGCAGCCACGTGACACCAGTCGGCCGATGGTTGAACGACCGGATATTATTTTTGAAATTTGTTTAGCTATCATATAAATTTGATTTTTTTTAAAAAACACTAATTTAAAAAATCTTCTTTTTTACTTTCACCGGCCCACGGCGACGCCGTGGTGGATGGCAAATTTTGGGCGGTGGTAGGTTGGGACTTGGGGCTTTGCTACTCGTCGGAATCAAGTGGTCATAAATCACAATACTACACTGTGAGCAAAAGTAATCAGAGTACAAATCTGCAGCCAACTCGATCGCTTGTGTGTTGTTTGGACGAAATGCCAAAATGAAAATACAATCCAGGATTGGGTAGCGCATCAACGTCTTTCACGCATCATCCAATAAGTATCTCTTGACCTTTCGTATGACATTGAAAAATCAAAATCTTTGCGTTCAATACACCCAATTGAAAAAAAAATCGTGTGTGTATGTATATACGCTCACGGTGTTACTGTTGCTTTTCTATATGCAATATAATATGTAGGGTTTTATTGTGATGTTGTATGTAACACTAGCAACTAGTAGTTAAGATCGAGCCACCAAAATGCCAAAGCAGCTCTTGATCGATGCCATGCATTGACAAGGAAATTGTTGGTCCCTCCTTCCATCGATTGTTGGTCCGAGCTACCTCTCCAACATTTGTTTTCATGAGTTGGGCGACCCACCATGATCGGTTGTGACCGAGCATTGCGCGTGTGCAATATCATTTTTTAGCCTTTTAGGATAGAGCACATTATTGCTATATGTTTTATTGTATATTTTTTAGTTTTTTTGTACTCGTATTTTTAATTCTAATATGTAGTTCCATGGCATATGCATAATAAATTATGTCACGTTGTTCATTGTGAGTGACACTTAACTTTGTTGCAAGGACAAAAGTGCCACAATGCATGAGTACTAGATAGGTGTTGATTGAGAGTTTTAAAATATATAATATTAAAATAACACTATAATGTTAATGATAATAAAGGACTACATGTTAATAAGTTAAGCGACGGATTTATCAACACTAGCTATTTTAAAACTTATATAGATTTATAATACAGTATTTCATTTATGGATTTCTACACGAATAAGACTGGTTTTCTTAAGATAGCTTATTACATTCCCTTCACATAATCACTTCTAACATTTAAAATTTATGTGCATAAATATTAGTATTTCTAGTATTAGTCGATTAGTTCCTCACCAACCATTCATTATTTATTTATTTATTTATTTATTTACCCAATCTTATCTTAAATCATCATTATATTCCATCCCAACCAATCGTGGCTCGTTTAACAAAGATTTAATGAAGAACATTCCTTGATCTTAAAAATCTTAATTTGTCACACGAAACCCACAAGTCATCGTATGAATTTCCGGTCAGCTGTCAGCTGCATGATTTGGTCATCACATCCATCACCAAGCGATGGATATAAATAAATCTTTTTACACCCCCTTTCTAGGGTTCTCGATGACGAGCAAAAGAAGCCGGTAGTACCCGGTCTCATTTCCATCTGGGGTAGTACACAATTAGCATTGTTAGAGCAACTTTAACACTCCTATTCAAATCCTCGAATTTATTTTTTAGAGTCCGTAAGAAAAAAATCGAGGTTTCAATAAAATTCTTACTCGACTCTCAAAATTAGGAGAACCATCAAAAAATGTCATCATGCCTTCATCCCTAAGAGCCCCTATCTCGGTTCTCATCCGCGTCACGTGGACGCGCGCTATTGCCATGTGCGCAAACTTTCTACTTATTTAAATTTGAATATTTGTATTTTTATTTTAAAAATTGAATATTTAAATATGATATATGATTATGTTCCTATATTTAAATCTGAATATTTGTATTTATATTTAAATTTTTGAATATTTAAATACAATAGATGCTTACGTTCCTATATTTAAACTCCTAACTTAGCGAGCTTTAAGCATCTCCAATTTTTTTTTGTAAATGATAAAACTCAACATCTACGTAATCTAGAAAAACTAATATTCATAAGTTTTGAAATATCAGCTATTCTAGATTTTGTGATACTTGTTAGCGAGTTTTCAAATTATACGACTACTTATTCTCACAAACTAGGTCTACAATCTAAACCATTTATTTCAATTTTAAATCCTAAAAGCCGAGTCGAAATAAAAAGACTACCGATCAACAAAGAATAGGGGCATCCTCTCAAAATGAAAAAAATGGCACGAAAAGTTCTCTTAAATAATCTTTTTTTTTCAAAAGAGCACTACATCAGAAATGTGCCGATTTGTTCTTGCAAATCCGGGGCGGATGATTTTCTCGTGGTGATTTGATATATGCTAGTACTCTTTAGATGTTCAGGACAGGTGATCATTGTTTCCACTGTTTGTTCTGTTTGATTGTGACTGTATTTGTGGAGAAAAGCAGGCGTGTCCAAGTTTAGGTCTGCTTTCAATAAAAGAATTTTAAAGGATTTTTGCGAGAGTTTGAACGTTCTCGGTTTCTAGTTTCTTTGCCTTATAGAGTTGAAATCGAGTCAAACATATTTGTTAGGTTTTGGATTTAAATCAGAGCACTTAGAAAATGCAATAGCACGGAGGAGCATGATTCAAGCAGCTTCAACTACTCTACTCCAGGAAAGTCTGAAAAAATACCCACAAATACTACTGAACTACACCACCCGCGTCGCCTAAAAGCCGAAGCTAATTTCTGGAGCAGCTCAGTCAACTAAACACTTTTGACTTACTCCATATCACATGTGGAAACTTCAATATAGATTTTAAGATCTGAAACTCTATCAAACAAGCTATAAATATTGTAAAAATTATGTAAAATTCATGTATTTTTAGAGACAATCAAATCTAGCTCCAAGAAATCCAAGATCTAACGATGTGGTGGATTGATAATATTTAATTAAGCAATCTAGTTTTATTATGAAATAAAAATAAAAATGTAAACTATTTTATCATACCAAACCAACCCGATCCAATACTAATATCAATACTAAAATCAGTGTCGGAGGCTTAGAACTGTAACAAACTGACCCCGAGACTACGAGAAATATCGTTTCTCGTGATTACAAGTAAACAGTGACAAAGCCAAAAATATATCATATCATACAAGCTTTTATATATACTCATAGATCACAACTATCGATCAGTTGAAGAGTGCAATTCTGCAGAAGCTACCATCCCAAAAAGCCACTGAAAAGACAGCCCAGGAGGTGGCCTGTACCTAATTGAAACCTGATCTTGCTCTCAGCTATGGAAGGATATGATCGCAGTATGTATTAGGTATCTTGCGTCAGTGTGAAGATAAACAAATTCATGGGCAGTTAGAGGAATCTGATCTCAGCTGCAGATTAGAATGTACATGCTTGAGTTGTGCTTAGCGTCACGTGGTTAAAAAAAATTCCCGAATCCTTGTCTATATGCATGTTCATCTGAAGCCGCTTAAAACAATCGAGATTATAATATAATTATGGTTATTGATAAGCATGGAAGTAACGTAATCTGATTATACGGTCAATTTGTGGTTTTTATTTAAGCTAG
>JAAALK010000283.1:53828874-53842877 GCA_019279435.1 Zizania palustris | reverse complement strand
ATACCTACCTACTACATACATATACTCGCCCCAACTAAAATCTCCATCGATTTTTCTCCGCAGCCATTTCAACGCATAGTGTCTACGAGTGATGTCTAAAATGAAAGAAATAGTAAGACCACTACTGTCTATAGACAACACTTTTCAATAGATATTTGTCTTTAAAAATATTTTTATACGATCATTTATATTTACTCTCGTTTCTCCTCCAATCTACTCATTTGTTTTTCTTTTGGTTTTGTAGAGAGTTGGTTTCTTTACATGATAGCTAGTTTCCATAGTTTTTCTTCATCCTTCTCATTAACCTACTTTCCACATTAGTTTTTTCTACGTGACAACTTATTAATGATACAGATATAGGTGATGCGGAGTGTTGGGATGCTCTAAGGACCCATAGTTTTTTAGGTTAGATCTTATTTTACCATGTCAGTATGACACTATATCTAGAAATTATGTTCCCAACTCTAGTTTCTTTGTATGAATATATAATAAATTTTTTGTATTACAATTTTTTTCTCCTCTCATCCAATCACTTTCATTCATGTCTTGGATATAGTGAAGGCATGGTGTCTTACTTAGGGATTATTTGGATCTAAGGGGCTAAAGCAAAAATGGGCTAAAATTTAGTCACTTTAGAGGCTAAAAATCCAAACAGCAAGGCTAAAAAGAGGCTAGAATTTTTTAGTCCATTAACCTCAAAGGAGGAGCTAAGAAGGGCTAAAACGCTCCCTTTCCATCCATCATAAATGTTTTAGCCTTTTTTAGTCCTTGGATCCAAACAGGGGTGACTAAAATTTATCCCCTAGTTTAGTCACTTTGCTTTAGCCCCTTGGATCCAAACAAACCCTTAAGACATGATTTCTTCGTATGCTAGTATTTTTCTTATTAAATAATTTATCACATCATATTTTTCCTATGCGGCAGCACAATAAATGACTAAGAAACCATTGTAGATGGAGGAGGGGAAGGAGTGCTCTAAGAAAGTCTGAAAGTGAAAGGGAAGCCAGTCAAGGAGTTGTGGCGCTGTGGACAGGGATAAGTCAAGAAATCATGATTTGCTTGACCGGAGGACATTATCTCTTCCGTGGCCATATGCATGCATGCATGGAATTCTCTGCATTTGTAGCGCAATCTGAACCTGTCAATAACTAAAAAATATTTTCTTCAGTTTCAAGCATTAATAACTGAAAAAGTGTGAGAAAATTCTCTAAGGCTTATCATCGAGGCATGACAAAGATTTTGGAAATGTCAGCAGGATTATACGACGAGAACGCTTATACGAAAACTCATACATTTGGAAAAGTTTATTTCATCCGTTATTTTTTCTTCAGCTTGTGAAACAGGTTAGAAAACTGAACAAAACACACCTATCCTGCAATGTATGTATATTATCTCTGCACACAGTTCTTTTAACTACATGTAGTAAAGAGCTTTTTTCTTTTTTACTGCTCATTTCAGATTAATAAATTAACTTGGTATAGCCCTGACATGCTTCTAAAGTTCACCTGCACGAAGATTCTCCATTCATGTTCTGAGTTCTCAAGTAGCACCATCTTAGATTGTTTCAGTTTCTGAAGCTAAGATAAACGGTACAAATTTGGGTATCAGATTGTGAGAATCAGTAGCCGTAGAATCTAGAAATAAACTAGTATCCAAAAGCTGTAAAATAAAAGATTATCTAGATTCTCATTAGCTAGGTATATGTATATATATATATATATATATATATATATATATATACACGAGGTAAGGATGCTACACCATGAGATTGTTATACTTTCGATTACAGAAATTTTTACATAGATCAAGTGACATGTTGAGTGCATCAAAGGCATGGAACATCATGGAAATTGATTGAGGATCAAGTCAAGACCATCTAAAGATAATATACAAGTTTGGATGTTACTTTTATTCCAAGAGAAAGTGAAAATAAAGTTCTTCATGTTTGAGAATATTGGATTAGGATTCAGACTACAAGGACAACACCAAATTCAAATATGCATAACTTTTAAATGGAAACTCCGATTTGGATGATTTTGGACTTTTTTGAAAAGCTTGAGATGTCCTATTTCCAACAGATCCATCTACATATCCAAATTCCATCCGAGGGGATCGCAATCACTAAAACAATGAGCGTTTCTTTTTTCTAGTCAATTTGTTTAGGAAATAATTAGTAGTTTTCACATGTAATAAGTTTCTAAACTTTGGGAAGGTTCCTATGGCTATAAATACCCCCAGAGACTTTAGTTGTAGATGTGTTTTGATTATATTAAAGTTTAGTCAATGCTACTTGTCCATGTAAATTCGTGATCGGTTAGATCGCCGATTTCTCATTTTATAACCCTAACTATCCTTTTGTGCGCCTTTCATATTCAATAATACTAGTTGCTCCTTTATCTTGTTCTTGCTCATTCTTCGATTACTTGCAGGAATAAGATTGATCACCGACAAGATCAATAACCCTTGGCGTTGGTGTATCGATCGCTAATGTGTAACACAAACGTCTCATACAGTTGTAGTCGGATTGTCAACGTCGTCTCCTTTAAATCGAAATTATCTCAACTCACTGAAAGATCGGGCCAACTAAACAAACCACAACCATGGTGCTCATCATGATCTTTACCATTCTTATCTCGAGCTCTATGAATGGTAGCCGATATCACTACAAGATCTACTTGATGGCAACCGACATTACTTCATGCTCCACCCGACCATAATATCATCGATATTGAACTCCTTCAATAAAAGGTATATAATTATTATCATTGTTTCACCAAATCCTATTGTTTGTTCTCCTCCATTGTTATCACCCCTTTATCTCATTCTTTGTCATCGTCTCTCCTCCTCTATTTTATCTCAAGATAGAGGTATTATCGACGATGACCACATGTAAAGTATATTGGGACAATGACAAAAATAATAGAAAGAATGCCTCCATGGCCTTCTCAGATCTATTCTTCTTCATCATCATCGCATGTCCTCTATTGTGAGTCGGGTAGAGGCCTCACCGATGATTACCACAAGGAAAATCACATCGGAACAATGACAAAAATGACAAAAATAACACCTTCATGACCATCTCAGATCTAATTGTTAACTCATTTGAACTGAAAGAAACTAAACAAAATTGTATAGAACAGATCTGAAATGAAAAAAAATCAACCTTTAGTGACGCGTGAACATCTATACTCGTCACTAATGGTACACTTTTAATGACACGTAAACATCTATACCCATCACTAATGATACACCTTTAATGATGTATGAACATCTATATCCGTCATTAAAGGTAACATTCAGTGACGCGTGGATATCTATACCCAACATTAAAGATGACCATTAGTAATTGATAAAGATACATATCCGTCACTAATAGTACCTTCCTTGATGGGTGTATATCCGTCACTAATAATAGATCATTATTGACACAATAAGAGTAGTGGGTACGATGTCCGTTACTAACGAGTTGAGTGTCGTGACCTATCACTAATATTTTTTTATCACTAATATTTTTTTAGGTAGTGTAAGTACAGTCGTCTGCCGGGAAACTGTTCAGCGCCGCGTGCAGTGCCCCCTGCCTCTGCATGTTTATTCTGTCGCTAGCTGCTGTTCATGCTGGTGCCACTGCCACTGCCACTGCTGCTAGCTCGATGTGTGAAAATTCAGAACGTGATACTCACACAAAGCATGCAACTTTTTTTCAACACCGAGTTAAATTAAATTAAGTAACATATGATCCATCCATCGATAAAGAGGGTGTTTGGATCTGGAGGTTACATTTTAGCCTGTATCACATCGGATGTTTAGACATCAATTTGAAGGACTGAACGTGAACTAATTATAAAATAATTACAAAATCAGAGGATAATTCGTGAGACGAATTTTTTAAGCCTAATTAATCCATAATTAGCAAATGTTTAGTGTAGCATCACATTTTCAAATCATGGTGTAACTAGGCTCAATAGATTCGCCTCGCGAATAATCCACCGATTATGAGTGGGTTTTATAAATAGTCTACATTTAATACTCCAAAATAATATCTAAACATTGGATGTGTTAGGGGCTAAAATTTAGCCCTTGTATCCAAACACCCCCAAACTGTGTGTTGTAAGATTATATTATTCCGAGCATGGGTTAAAAATGGATAATTTTATGGTACACTTATAATTTTAGACCACTCTATACATACAATCCAACGATTTAGATTTAATATCAACGATCTATTACCCCCTCTTAAAAATAATAGGTCATATAACATGTCTTTAATACGTGCGGATCTACATACATGCATCAATTAATTCTTTTCTTTGTATACTAGTAGATTAATTATTGTATGCATCAGAAAAAGGAAATAATTAACAAACTTTATGTGCGTGAATATTATATAATCAAGTCTATTAGCCCTTTTTTAATTAATTATTTTAAACATACTTAATCGACCATTCAAATTGGTTTGAAATATTACCACACCATAAATGTATAAAAACATCTTTCACTTGATCTCTATCGTCAATAACTTGAGTAGCACTTTGAAAACATCTTTTACTGTGGCTAGATGAACCAGGATGCAATCATGTCCGGATTAATCCGGCTTAGTAATCTTATATCTGGATTTACGTGTGCACTGAGAGTATCTGCTTAGTGGTTTGATTTTTCTAAAATTAAAAATAAAAAATTAAACTATTTTATTTTATTATAAATTTTAGATCACGCAATACCATTAATCCTACACCTCCCTCTTCCTAGTTTTGTGTGACATGACCTCATTTGCCAACAAAAGTTGTCACACTTAACTAAGGTGAAGATATGATATCAAATTCTTTGCCACACTTTGGCAAGCCTAAATGAATTTTGCCACACTTTTTTAAGTCATTGATAGGTAGAATCAAACAACTGCCAATGTAGTCAAACTTGCATAACTTTAGGTGTGGCAATGTGTGACTGGGAATCAAACATCCTCCTACTCCCTCAGTCTCTCTCGTGATATAAATTTAAATTTTGTCATACAACATTTTTAAGTATTATTCTCTCAGTTACATACAGTAAAATGTTTACCTTTTTAAAATTAAATGTCTTCAAATTTAACAAATTTAATAAAATGTTTACCTTCGTCGCCGATTCTTGCCATATTGTGTTGAAAAAAAATCCAACAGTCAGTGTTGAAGAGGAGTGCAACCGCGCCGCATGCAACCGCCCGACCATACACATAGCGGAGCGCGACGTGCACCCCTGTGCAACCGTCCTGCATGCAACACATGCATGTGCGCGCAGCGCAGGGTGAGAAAGAAAGAAGAAAAGAGGAAAAAGAAAAAAAGGAAAAAGGAAAAAGAATAAAAAAGAAAAAGAAAAAACAAGAAAAAGAAAAGAAAATTGTATTTATATTTCAGTCTTTTAATTTATGTATTTTGCGCGGAAGTAAAAACCCTTAGATTTCTAAAAAATCATGTAGAAACATGAATAAATTATATGGGGAGGGCCTCAAATCCCCTCCCCATGAGCCCCCCTAGATGCTGCCACATGGAGATAGAAAAAGCTGATGAAGAAGATGAATCCAAGTCGGCCACCCTTCGATGTCATCGCTTTGCTGGCTACCACGTGTTTCCCCCGTCGCAGGACACCACAAGTAGCGCGGTGGGGGCGGTGAACTGTGTGGAGGAGGGGGCCGGCGGCGGGGCGCACGGAGGAGGGGGTTGACGACGATGGCGACGCACACGGCCGAGGCGGCGGGCCATTTGGTGGAGTGGGATGTCAATGGGGTGTGTGGAGGGGGCTGGTGGTGGCGGCACGAGGAGGGGAGCCACCCACCTAGCCCGTATGCTTTCCTACAAAAAGAAAGAAAGGAAGAGAGATGATGCAACACTTTGAGATTGGTGAGAGGTGACATGTCAATCATTGGGGCCTTAGAGCATCTGCAAGAGGTGCTCTAAATTTTATTCCCTAAATTACATATAGGGATCATACTAAACTCTATCTCATCCTAAAAATTAATTAATCTACAACAATTTCTCTATAATTTCGATCCCTATTTTTAAATCCTATAAATACGGTCTATAATATATAGTAATTTTGAGTAAAACTATGATGTATTAAAATATATGTATTGTCCAACCTATAACAACACGTATAGGAAAAAATAATGTACATGCAAAAGAAAAATATGTGCAAATGGAAATAGGGACTTACCAAATTAATCCTATATTTGAGAGAGATGAATGATGATTTAGAGAATAGATTGGGAAAGAGACTAATCTAGGAGAACTCTTACCGCTTTATTTTTCAAAAAAATACCTAAATTCAAATTTAAGTGTAACTCTTTGCAGATGCTCTTATATTTTTTTCCTGTGTGACCCACGGTACCACCCATATGTGCCACGTCGTCTCGGTGGGGCCATTGTGGGTCCGCTCCGATCGGAATCACGAGGTCTCGCGGCCTCATCGCCATTACGACTCCCTCTCTGCTCGTCAGCGTGAGCTGTTGCTGTTATCGTAGCAGCCGCAGTTCGTGGTACCATGCACGGCCCGACGTGAAAAGGCTAGCCCGCCGAGTACGGCCGGCCGGCCAGCCGGTCGCCGCTCCTAGCTCTGTACGTTTGGCGCCGCGCGCGCCGCCCATGCATCATCGCTGTACTGCAGATGACGCCGCCCGGCCATGTACGTCGCTCGCCCGCCGATTCGGCACCGGCCGGCCGGAGCCGCCGATCGAGGCCGCGTCTGTGCGTCTCCTCCGCCGTCAGGGGTGAGACGACGGCATTCTCAACACAAAACCGGCAAACATCTCCTACCTAGCTGCTGCCTGCCTGCCTGCATGCATGCATACGTTTGTTGCTGCTGGGATTACATGGCGTTAACCGGCGGCATGCCGTGCGCGCAGGCGCGGATCGACGAGATCGCGCGACGACGACTGAAATTATTGGGCGCCATGCATTTTTCACCACATAAAAGACGAAGATCACGTGTGGGTTTACATGGATCATCATATCACTTATCCTTGTCGGCTCCGTGCGACGCTGGCTGCCAGGTGCCAGCGGAAGGACGTACCATCAGAGCATCATGCTTGGATTGAAAACTTGGGAGACTTATCAACCCGGCCATACATATATATATTTCTTATCCTTTGGAGAAAAATAACTATGTAGATTATTACCAGCATGCAGGAGTATAAATTTGCATCTAGTAAGAGCATCTTCATTGTAATTGCTATCCAACTTGCTATCCTTAAAAATAGCAAGAATTGTCAAAAAGTTGTCTCCATTGTACTTGCTATTTGACTTGCTATTTTAGGGGGCTTGCTATTTCTCTCACCAAACTTGCTACATGTAGCAAGTTTGATGAGAGAAATAGCAAGTTTTCTAAAATAGCAAGTCAAATAGCAAGTACAATGGAGTGAGTAGCAATATAGCAAACCAATTGAAATAAGGAGACTTGCTATTGCTATGAATAGCAAGTCAAAAATAGCAATTACAATGGAGATGCTCTAAGCTTAGAGCATCTCCTCCACTGACTTTTTCGAACCGATGCAAGCTCTAGGCTTTTATTTTACATGTACGTTGCCAGTGCATGGAGGTAGTATACAGGATTGTTTTCAATGCGAAGAATCGTATCTTTGCGCCTGTTCCAACCGAACCTCAAAAGATGTACCTACCTACCTACCTTGTTTGCTGCTCCTCCTCTCTGCAATATTTTCGCCGAGTTCGAATTTTGGAGTTAATTTTTGATCTACACAAACGAATGGAGGTACAACTATTTGTGTTCAAATCCAAATAAATAGAAAAAATGGGATGAGGTGTATTCGTCGGATGCAGGAAACTCGTGCGTGTGCATGCTGAAACTCTGTAGCCTCAGGTTGCATGGAAGTTGCTGTTCTAAAGAATTTATATCTTGGATTTATATTAGAATTACATATTTAGGGCATGTTTGGGGAGCGAGCTCAGAATCCCGGCCCATTCAACCACCCCTTAAGTTTATTCACACCTTTTAACTACTCTACGAATTTCTAGAGTTTGAAATTGCTACTTACTTAGAGTAACTCATCGGTATTTATGAAATTTAGTTCCCTATATTTTCTTTTATGAATTCCTTTCCACTAATTTAGCATTGAAAATCTTCGCCGCTCCATCAAACTCTTTAAATTTGAATCTCTACGTTAAAAATTGGATCCACATAGGCAAACTACCAACTATTTTTTCAGCAAAATCTCCTACAATCTACCCATACAATCCATCTGTCTCTCTCATGTTATTTATCCATATAGTATGACTCGATCTCTCCTACGATCTGCCATACATTATCAAATGAGAAAGCAGAGCAGCAAGGTAGAACGTTTGGACAAAGTTTTCCTCCGCTCTGCAATGGGTTGTTGCTCATCTTCAAGAGGATGAGGGAGAAACAGCGGAAAGAGGCACGCCGAGAAATTTCAGGGTAGAAACTGGCGTGTACGAGAAAAGATTGGGAGTCAAAATCGTTCCCTACAAGTAAAGAACAAGATGTTGCAGTTTGGGACCTCAAAAATTTAGAATCTAAATTGAGAGTTTATTGGAGACATTTTTTACATTAAAAATCCAAAATTTAGGGATTAAAAAAGGAACCAAGAATTTTTTTGGAGTTGCTCTAAAATCAATTGGATCCAAACAAACCGAGGCATGATTATATTCCACCACAAAAGGAAGATGCATATGAACCTTGGTCAGAACAACTAATCAATTGGTGTCCCTAATCAAATCATACTAATCCATTTTTATATATTATTCACTCTCCTACGATAATACTGTAAACTACAATCAGATTTAATATTTAATAGTAGTACAAAATACCTTCTAATATTATTGGATATATATAGCTAGAGAGAGGGAGTAATAATTCGTGTATCCTCCCAGGATGATCCGGAACCGGCGTATTTTGCAGGACACGCCACAGAAATTGGCCGCAGCCCGCAGCCTGCAGCACACCGGCAGGAGATATATCGATCTGACGCCCGGCCGCAAGAATCCCAGATTCATCCGTAAGCTAGCAAGCGCCCGTCGGCCAGCAGCCAAACCGGTGTCTGAGGCGGCGGCGGCGGCGGCGGGGCACGCATGAGCTAGCGCCGGTGCCACTACCGGCCGGCCGCCGTCATATGAACAGCCGCCGCGCGCGTCCACCGTATAGCTATAGGGCGCCGCCCTGTTCCAGTTCCCCGAAATGCCGGCGCCATTAGACGCTACAACGACTAGTACTAATTAGGGGATTGGCTCCGCTCCGCTTCACTTCACTTCACCCTCTTCCACTGAGCTGAGCTTAGGCCAGGTACGAGTACGACCCCCACCACAGCAGCACAGCTGCATTCAGCGAACCCAACACACGGAAACCAAAAGAGCTCTCTTTTATCTCTCTACCTCTCCTGGTTTGCTCCAGTACGCGCGGCCACCACCGTCCCTGTCTCTCTCGCCGGATCCGAGAAGCCATGGAGAGAGCTGGCCGATCTGCGTCGTCGTGCTCATATTTCCTGTGATTCTTTCGCTGTTCGGTCTTCTTATTCCAGGTGAATTTGTGCGTGCGTGCGGAGGCGGCGTTCGTTCACGCCGGGAGGTGGCGAAGAGAGAGAGATTGACAGAAGAGAGTGAGCACACGGCGCGGCGGCTGGCATCGACGGGGTGCTTCCCCCGCCGCGTGCTCTCTCCTCTTTCTGTCAGCCTCTCCCTCTGGCCGGCCGGCCTCTCGAGTCTCGCCCACCCCCGCCCCACCCCCACACCGGACACCGCCCCCGGCGCGGCGCGGCGCGGCGCCCAGGACGACCACAAGCAGATGCTATCTTTTCTCTGCGACGTCGCGGGCGAGCGGAGCGGTGGTGGAAACCCACGCCGACACGCGTGCCGGGAGGGGCTCTGGCTTTTGCAGGGAGCAAGGACATGTCACATCTTTATCTTCTAGATATGCACGCATCGATCCATTTGCACAAACAATAGGAGTATTTATTAGTAATTGTTTTTTTCTCTAGCTTGTTGATTTGATCTCTTCCGGTCAGCCTGTCGGGGAGCTACTACCGAGGAGATCAGGGTGCTGATACTGATGAGGAGTAGATGCAGCACAGCAGCAGGAGGAGGAGCAATTGCTGGAGTAGGTTTTTGCAGTACATGGAAAAATGATTGATTTTGTCATTTATTTTGCAAAGATTTATCCTAGGTCGCCTTGGGAGCTGGATCATGGAAGAGGGGAGGTGTGGCCAGTACACTGCTCTACTGTAAGGATTTAACAGAATAAAACTGCATTGTTTCTCATCCCCATCCATCCATCCTTTCCTTCCCTACCTTTCTCTCTCCCTCTCTCCTCGCTGCTGCTGCTGCATCTCCCCCCTTCATCTGGTATTGCTAGAGTGGCCATTCTTCTCCTGTTATCTTGTTGAGTATCATGGTTTCAGGTTCATGGCGATTCTGATGAACTGGTAATGGTGGGTTAAGCTTGATGAACTCCTGTTTGCTCAAAAATGGAGCTTGCAGGTCACCAACAGGAGAACCATATATGGCAAGGACGGTGGCCTCACCTTAATTTGCTTTGGCCAGATCTGGTTTGTATCTTAGGTTCCTTGTCTCTCTCACACATTTGGCCTTTTGGTTGTTGGTCCCCTTGCTGTGTTGTTCTCCTTCTCATCATCTCTGTCCATCTGGTGTCTCTCTTAGTCTACCTCTCTCTCATATAATACAATGAGGAGCTATATATGAGTGGTATAAGATTGGATGCCTTTTGTTCCTTTGTATTCATATCTTCACTGATGCCTGGTTTTATTTACCATTCACTTGCATATATGTCCTTACTGACCAGTACCCATCTGCTGATGTTTCCTTCCTTTTTCTTTCAGGATGATGGCCACATGATTTAATGGGCAGCAACCACAGGAGCAAGAGCAACGCCATCTGCAATTCTGCACACCACACCAAGGTACCCATGCACATCGATTCTTGCCAGTATCTGTTTGAGCTTTCTTAATTTGAGTTCTCTGCTGGATTTGATGCAAAAGCAATCTCAAGTTTTTGACATGTTGCAATTTTTTAAAAGAAATGTGCATGCATGTATTAGTACTGCACTACTGCAACACCAAGCTGAAAGCTGCATGCGTTTCATGACATTCAAAGACCATGCCATCAGATGAACAAATCCTTTTATTTGCATCCATTCTTGAGTACAATGTATATGCTGGATTGACTGTGCTCCAAGTATTAACATCTGATGATATCAAAATAAAGTGGGGTGGATTTGTAGTCTCTCTCTGTACAGTTATTAGCTGGTGTCTATTAAGACCTTGTATAAGGAGGTGAAATTACCAGGAGAAATATAACCAAGGATTACTAACCATGATGCTAGAATTAGTATCAACACTAGCTTAAAGCAATCATCTGCATGTATATATGCTCTATACACACGCGTTTGAAATAATTTTTATGAACAAAAGGGACTAACTTTGGAAGTTGTTTTCTTAGCGTGATTGGATTTTGGAAGTTTGGAATTGATCAGTAACTATATCTATTATTTGCTGTTCTTTTAGACGGTAGCTTAATTTTCTAGCGTTTGCAATTCAGCATGGTAATTTTGCATTAATGAATTGAAACTAGAGAAAATGATAATACAAATTAAAGGAGAAAGTGCATCGATCGGTGTAGCAAAACATGAACAAAGCAATGTGATCGAGATATGAGTGAAAGAATACTTGGAATCTTGCATGTTATGCCACCACTACTTCTCATCACTGTGAAATGCCATTTCTCTTTACCATTTTCACATAAAGAACTATGTACTTGCATGGTTGGATCCACATTATTTAATTTCCTGATATCATAATAAGTTGATGTTTTCAAAATTGTGTTAACTAGGGGCGTATATCTATCATATATATCTTCCTACTGAATGTTTTGGAGCTTGAACATCTGATCCTTCTCCTCTAATCCTATGTATTGATGTGAATTATTGTAGCTCGAGGGTGACTTTAGTTATGCATATTAATTACTTCATTCTGCTAGGTTCAGTAATTATGTTTTCCCTGCTCCTATCAAACATTCTCTTTACATATATGCTTCACATGTTTCTATGCTTATAGTTAATTGTGTCTTAATTAAGAATGCAACAGCGTGCGCTAGCGCCGTATGTTTGTACATGTACCCCTTCATGCTTTGCTAACTAGTTGATACAAGTTGGAGATACTGTGATTTTTCTATCTTAATTTGCATTATCATTAGTTTGTTTGCTTTACATAAGTACTGTCTATGCTGCTTTTTTCTCCTAATTTGTTCATTCAACACACATATTTTCCAACTCACGGGCTTAATTACGAGCTCCCAAGCTTCATCATCAGTGCTAACTTTACAGAATATGTCAAATTCATCATAAATCTTGATGTCACAATTTATTGATGGCCATGACATGCAACTTGGATTGGGCACACAAAGGGAGGAGTGTGTGCCTAAAGCTGACTCAAATTAAGTAGCACTGCATCCTTTTTCTCAATTCACTTCAATCTACAAATAGAATATATATGTAGGCGAGATCCGACTGAAGCTCAATTTGAGGCGTATATGTTATAAATTAAATAACATGTATTCTAGGCTTCCGAACATTGCTAATTTACCTTGAGTTACACAAACATATAAATCATATTTATTAAGCTTAAGTAGAACTCATGAACTAACCATTATAGGAAAAGTGAGTACGAAAAGCCCATGAGATGTGCTTAATTACTTGTGTGATCGATATATCCATGTGCACTAGGCATGAAACAAGTTTTCACCACAAAGTGTTATAAACGGTATTAGAGCATCGGTTTACCTAATTTACATGCTACACACATAACATCACATTAGTTGCTAGATTAGTGTTGATCGGTATAGGGATTAATATGAAACACCCTCATGTTACCCCAAAACTATTGTGTTTTTCTATAAAACACTATCAAAGTATCAACTCATAAACATTACACACCCCTTAACTTTCAAAAACCACTTACTTTGCTCCCTTGTTCCAAACCGGGGTGGTTTGTAACACGTCAGGCATAAACATTGTGCTAGCTTAGCTGGTACTTGCACCATATTAATATCATAGGATAACAAACCCTATTTCATATTGGAGAAGCACTTTACTTTGATGCATGTGTGTATGGAGCATCAAGACATTATATTATTCCATTGTGATCGTCTTGTGCTGTTATGTTCGATCATATGGTATTTTTCACGGTGCATGGAATTGAATTCTTGTATATTATTTCACTATTTTGTTGGTTATATCCCTTTATAATTACCATTATATTGATCAATGAGCATATATTTGATTTGTTCTTGGAGCTCTGTATATGAAATAGTGGAAAATTGGGAGCATCAAGACATTCGTCTGTGATCAAGTCTTGTGAGCATTGGAGTCGTGAATGGCACACAAGGTCCTTCTTAAACTATAAATAAGTTAAATAATTGTTCTGGGTCACCTTGGCTTTTGTTGTCTATTTTATTTTACAAATAAGTTGGTGTCAACCTACACATGCATGTGCTTAAATAATATGACAATTCAGTGAGCTTTATAGTTTTATCATCTAAGTTGTCCTTATGCTAACTATTCAGTTCTACAAGGTGCACGAACATGCTTAAGATGGAGGAACAATAATTGAAAAGAAGTGGAAAACAAGGCCATTGACATGACACAACAAAAGTTGTGTTGATGTTGTAACACAAGCCAAATTAAAGGCATTGATCTGTGAGTAATAACTGAATGAATTCAGGTATCTTTAATTCCATGCATTTATAAAGTTCAGATGAATGATGCTGAAATTGATTGATTAATTTATTTCTTGTTTCTTTTTTAGCTAATGTGGAGCATGCCACCAGAGTACATGCATGTTTGGTGTTACTGAATCTTGGAGGATAGATGCACAATAAGTTCTCATGTATCAGTAGTGCATTCTGCAGATAGGGGAGTTTGGTGTCACTGACTTCAAAGTTCAAACCGTTTCTTTGAAGCAAGAAGGGTTCTGAACTTATGATGGATCTAACAGC
>JAAALK010000283.1:53734071-53827874 GCA_019279435.1 Zizania palustris | reverse complement strand
AGTTCAGTGGAGTAACCATTCGCCGGAGGAAGCGACGTGGGAAAAAGAGGACGAGTTAAAGGCTTCGCATCCCGAGTTGTTCGAAGGTCGTTCCAAATCTCGAGGACGAGATTCTCTTTAAGGAGGGTAGGTTTGTAACACCCGTATTTTTTTCAAACCGTTGAAACCCTAATTTTTCAAAACCAAAATTCAAATTTGAATTTATTTAAAGGATGAAAAGCTTTGCAAATTAAAACCCTTGGATAAAATATTGAATTTTGAAATTTAATATTTTCGTTAGGGCCTTTGAACCTTAAAATATTTTATAAAACTATTTTGAGAATTTTCAGAATTCAAATTCATGATTTAAAATTTAAAACTATTTTCTGGAATTAAATTAATTCGAAAAACTATTTTATTCCTCTCTTGGCCGCGCCCTCCCTTTTGGCCCAGCCGGCCCGCGGCCTGCTTCCCCCTCCCCTCTCTCCGCCGGCGGGGCCCGCTCGCCAGGCTACCTCCGCCCGCTGCCACCCCGGGGCCCACCTGTCAGCCCCGAGGTCCCTTCTTCTAGCGCCAGCCCCGCGCCTCTCCCTCTCTCTCTCTCCTCCCCGCCGTAACCGATTTTCGGTTTCGCCGGCGCCGCTTCTCCCGCCTTCTAGAGCCCTCGCCCCGCTCCCTCCGGCTTCTATTTAGCGCGCCGCACCCCCTCCCGTGCCCCATTTTTTTGTTGTTATCGCCTCGTTCCGCCGCAAACCGCCGCCGCGCAAAGCTTCGCCGCCGCCTCTGCTTCCGGGTCCAGCCGCGCGTCGTCGCCGCCGTGCGCCGTCGAGCTCCCCGTCGCGCGGGCTACCTCGGCCTCGCCTTCGCTCGGTCTCCCCGCCGTCGGAATCGTCTCTCCGTCGCCAACCCGAGCCCGTCGCCGCCTCCTCCTCGCCGCCGGCCATCTCCCGCCTCCGGAGCTCGCCACCCTCGGTACCACCTCGTTCCTCATCGCGTGCTCTTTCCATTTTGGGGTTACCCGTAGGTTTTGCCGGTCGTCGCCGCCGTGGCCCGCTCGCCACCGTTGGCCGGAGCCGGGGAAGGAGACCCCCCTGGGCGCCCCGTGTGCGTGTGCCGTGCCGGACTCGTGGCCAGCCGTCCGATGGCCATCGGATGGTTGTGGCTGGCCCGGTCCAGGGCGCCGGTGCGCGGGTGCGCCGTGCGCTCGGTTCGCCGTGAACTCGCGGTGCGCGCAGTCTGCGGTCCACCGTGGGCCAAGTGTGCGGGTGCACCGGTTCACCAGTCCACCGTGGACCGAAGCCGAATGAATTTAGGTTTAATTTGGCAGAACTCTGTTAATTCTTGTAAAATGCATATCAATTTCAAAATAACTCCGATTGAGCCCGTTCAAATTTCTAAATGTTCATAAAATTATTTTCCACGTATTGATGTAATTATTTTGTACTGTTTGCTTGGAGCATTGTACTGTTATTTATTTGTTTGTTCTTTCGACGCGTTGTAGTCGAAGTCGAGGCGACCGAAGAACTCCCTATTGCCGCCGAAGACCCGAATATTTGCTACGAGGACCAAGGCAAGTCACCGGACCCTCTCGTGGACATAGTTGATCATGTTGAACCTACTTTTTGCAATAATTGCTATAACCCATAGATTAATAACTGCATTAGCGATAACCTGTTCACTCGTTTATTTATTTATTTAGCTAATGTATAGCTTTGCTCCCTGAAGTGTAAACCCAAGCCATGCTTGTATCACCGTCTCCTTGTCGCCAGTGTCGCTTAATAGTTAGCGCTATATATGAGGCGCATTAAGAGCTAGCTTAATTGCAATTACTATTAGTCGTCAGGTTGATCTCTTTATACTCCTTTGGTTATATAAAAGTCTCGTCTCGTCGATATTCTAAATTGTGGAAAGCGTTGTGGAGTCGAAGTGATGTTGTGCATGGTGGGTTCCGGGTGCAAGCTAGTGCATTGGTGGTCGCACCCGGGGCACTATAAGGACCGGTCTGCGGGATCTGTCGCAAAGCATTACCGTGCTAGCCACAAGTCTATGGGTAAGACCTAATCCGTAGTATGGGTCGGTTCAGCCGGATGCACCGAGCGGAGGAGACAAGATCATCTATCGGGAGTAGCCCAGTGATGACTTGTGCTGACGAGGCACTAATGGGGGTCGCACGTCTACCAATCGGGGTCTACTCAGACGTTATGAGGGAGATCCCAGTGGAGCGTGGATGAAACCTAGTGAGGTTGTCCTCTTGCTGAGCCGGACATGCGAAAGGTTTTGGCATGAGTTCCTTCGGGGTGACGTGGTGTCATCTCGACACACTGTTGTGTGCGGGAGCGAGTGCCTTGTGGGTAAAGTAGTACACCTCTGATCAGAGTATAACTTTTCGAAAAACCGTGCCCACGGTTACGGGCGGCCAAGTGATGTTCTCCGCAGTTAGCTTTCAGTGTTGAAGTTGTGAATTGCACGTCATGTTGGAATGGGTTGAAAGAGCGAGTGGGCACAGGTGTGCAACTCGAGGTAGTGGGAAGTTAAGTATTGTTATTTATTTCAGCATGTTTACTACTGTTTTAACACTGATCATTAAAGATTAAACAACACTTAACATGCTTTTACGCAATTAGCCTTGTTATGCACCCTTGTTCAACAGCCATCATTATTTGCATGTCCGTGGCTTGTTGAGTACTTTGTACTCACCCCTCGTGGGTTAATTCTTTTAGATGTCATTTACGAAGAAGAAGTCCAGGAGTAGCGTCCCAGTCGAGGAGTCGGATCCTTGGAGCCAAGGCGTTCTGCAGCTGAATCTTTTGCTTCCGCTTTAGTTTGATTTTGTAATAAGTGTAGCCTATGAGCTACGTACTCGCTTTATTTTCCGTTTATTTCGTTGTCAGCTGTGATCGTCTTGTAATAATGACATTTCATTTATATTCAATGAATTTGTGGTTCGTGAGAACCCGGGTTGTTACATGGTGTTTGGTGCCTTCAACTTCAAGCTCAAGGTCACTGCATGCAAGGTAGCTTTGCAAACCCCCAAACATTAAGGTAATGTCTAATCCATCCAATGCTTTATCCCTTGTCCTCAATCTCCAGTAGAATACAGGGTGTTGCATTGCATAGGCAGATGCATGCTCCATTTTGTCTGAAGCTAGCTTGCTTCAACTAATTCTGCTCATGCATCAGTCCTGAGCTCAGCTCACCAACTAGCATGTGACATTACCTACTAAGAGCTAGCTCATATCAGAGACACCTTTCTTCAGAGATATGTTGTTTGCATCAATGTCATCTACCTTGCACTCCCAGGGAAACAAAAAACTGAGCATAGCATCTCATGTTATTGTTCTGCCAACATCTCATTATTTTTTCTGGAGCATCAATATAATTCAACACATACAAAAAATGTTATTTGGTGATATTAATAACAAACTGTGTGCAGTTTTGTGAAACCAGAAGTTCTAAAACCTATTGATACAAAGATTTTACTAAATTATATCTTAAATTCTTAATAGGTATTAAGTATAAAATAATAGTTAAGAGGTAAATAAGGGTATTAAATAAAAAAAGCTTCTTAATTTAAGAAGTGAGTAAAAGATAGAAATTTTTTTATATAAAATTGAAGTGATTTTTAAAAAAACGTGTTTAGACCAATTTGTTCCGCCGACAAGTGGGTTCCACCATGCACAAACCGAAAACGGAACCCAACCGGAAGGGAAGCCCCGTTCCTCCGTCCTTCCCCGCCCCGACGGCGACGGACTCGCCGCCCACCTCCTCTCCGCCGCGCGCCGCGAGATCGCATCCTCCATGTTACCCTAACCAGCACCACGCGCGCGCGGCCATGGCTTCTCTGCACCTCGTCGTCGTCGTCATCCTTATCTGGCTCTGCCTGGCTTCACCGCCGGAGGTGGCGTCGGCGTCGGAGGAGGCGTGCGGCACGAATACTAGCCTGGAGGGGTATGTGGCGGACCTGTGGATGTACCAGCGCCAGCTCCGCGGCCGCGTAGAGGTGCTCGACGGCTGCTCGTTCCAAGTCTCCGCGCTCGACCTCCTCGCGGGCTCCGCCTCCGCGCGGTGGTGGCGCGCGGAGGGCCCCGACCTCGATTCCCTCGCCCTAGGCGCGCCCGCCGCAGACGAGCCGCTCAATCGCACCTTCCTTTCGGAGTCCCTCGTGTTCCGCCTCCTCCCGGGCGTCTCCTGGCCGCTCATCCCCGTCCTCGCCGCCTTCGACCCCCTCACCTCCTCCCTCTTCGGCTTCGTCCGTCTCTCCAATGCCTCCGACGATTCCTCCTCCTCCGCATCAGCGCCCACCATGTTCGACTCCTGCGCCGAGCTCTCCCCGCGCTTGCGCGTGCGGTGGACGCTCGATAACGACTCCAACTCCATCGACATCGGCCTCGAGGCGGCGATCGGGTCTGAGTACTACATGGCGTTCGGGTGGGCGGCGCCCGGCGAAACCAAGCCGTCCATGATCGGCGCCGACGTCGCCGTCACAGGCTTCACGGAGGATGGCCTCCCCTTCGCTGAGGACTACTACATTACAAAGTACAGCGAGTGCCTGCTGCGCAAGGACGGCATCGCCGAAGGCGTCTGCCCGGACACGATCTACAAGGGCAACGACACCGCTGCCGGCCTGGTCAACAACACGCGGCTGGTGTACGGTCACCGCCGCGACGGCGTGTCGTTCGTCCGGTTCTCGCGGCCGCTGGTGTCCGGGGACAAGAAGTACGACGTGCCGGTGAACGCCACGATGAACATGACAGTGATCTGGGCGATTGGTCTGCTGCGGTCGCCGGACTCGCTCCGGCCGTATTATCTGCCACTGGGCCACGGCGCGCCGGCCGGGACGGCGTTTGGGTTGTTGTATTACTCCTTCGCATGATGCTTGTCGTAGTCTGGTTTCCTTTCCGTTTTTCCAGCAAAATAATGGACTGTGTTACGTCCAGCTAGAAGTCGTTTTCGTTCATGCAATTGTAGCTGACTTTGTGGAGCTCATGCGCACGCAGCTGCGGGCTGAGCGCGTCGTCCGTTCGTGCCGCGCATGGCGCCAAGCATGACGGTTCTGTTTGTTACCAAACTTGTTTTAATTCTGCAATCGATGATCAGAGAAAAGCTGCTAGCTTTCGCAGCAAACTCCCTAGCGTTCGTCCATTACAAACTTCAATTGGTATCAGAGCAACCCTGGGATGTCTCGCCACTCCGGGAGAATGCCGGACGTTCACTCAGGGGAGTCTCCGATGGCTAGCAACCGTGCGCAACGTCCTTTCTCCCTGTCGCCTCCGCCTCGACGTCCTCGCCAGCCCTTCCGCGAACGCGTGGTCGAGAAGTCTTCATCAAGCGTAGTTTTTCCCACCCTCACTCGCTCGAATTACACCGAGTGGTCGCTGGTGATGAAGGTCAATCTTCAAGCTGCCGGACTGTGGGACGTCATCGACTCCGGTGATGGCGATTACCGCGACGACAGGAGTGCGCTGGCAGCTATCCTCCGTGCGGTGCCGCAGGAGATGCAAGCCGGACTCGCCGTTAAGAAGACATCGCATGATGCATGGGTGGCTATTGGCCAAATGCGCCTTGGAGCTGACAGGGTGAGAGAGGCTAATGCAGAACGCCTCCGCCGTGAGTTCGGTGACCTCACTTTCAAGTCCGGGGAGACGGTAGAGGATTTCTCGCTGCGACTCGGTGGCGTCGCGGGAGAACTGAGAGCCCTCGGTGATCATGTCACGGACAAGGAGGTAATCAAACGGATGTTGCATGCTGTCCCAGAGAAGCTTGAACAGGTGGCGATATCCATGGAAACCCTACTTGATCTTGACTCACTGACGCTGGAGGAGGCTGTGGGACACCTGCGCGCCGTCGAGCAGCGGAAAAAAACCGCCCTCGACGAAAGACAACGGTGGACGTCTACTCCTCACGGAAGAGGAGTGGACAGCACGCATGAAGTCCACCTCAGATTCCCGTCGTGGTGGCGCAAGCAGTGGCACTAGCAAGAACGCTGGAGAGAAATTGGCTGCAGGAGGAGAACGACGCAGCAAAGCCAAACGTGATGACAAGTGTAACTATTGCGGCAAAAGAGGCCATTGGGCCAGAGACTGTCGCAAGAGGAAGCGTGATGAAGGAGTACAACCACAGGCGCAGGCGCATGTGACCAAAGGGGATGAAGAAGAGCAAAATCTCATGCTTCTGCTGGGCTCTATCGACGACACCCCGTCCAAGCCCATCGTCGACACTGGCTCAGCATTGCTAGCCTCACGGCTGAACACTCCGCAACGTGTCGTCCACATCAATGAAGAACAGGTCTTCGCAGACATGGATTCTGCGGAAGAAGTCGACCACGGCAAGTGGGTCCTTGACACTGGCGCTACAAATCATATGACAGGTTCACGAGACGTCTTCGCCGAGCTCGATCGCCAAGTTGGTGGAACGGTAAAGTTTGGTGACGGCTCCATCACCAGGATTGAAGGGAGAGGTTCCGTAATTCTCACCCGCAAGGATGGCGGCCACCGAACTCTCACAGGAGTGTACTTCATTCCGAACTTGAAGGCAAGTATAATAAGTCTTGGCCAGCTTGACGAGATGGGGAGCCGCATCGAGATATGCCATGGCGTTCTTCGGATTTTTGATCAAGAGGGTGTGCTGCTCGCGAAGGTCCAGAGAGATGCCTCTCGCCTCTACTACCTCAAGCTGCACATCGGACGTCCAATATGCATGATGGCGCGCGCATCTGAGGAAGCCTGGAAGTGGCACTCTCGGTTTGGACACCTGAGCTTCACCTCACTCCGTAGAATGGCGACCCAGAAAATGGTGAGTGGATTGCCGGAAATTAATCAAGTCGACCAAGTATGTGATGGCTGCCTTCTCGGCAAGCAGCGCCGCACGCCATTTCCAGCAGAGGCGAGATGGCGAGCTGGGTCTCAACTTGAACTTGTCCATGGTGATTTGTGCGGCCCCGTCACTCCTGCGACCCCTAGTGGCAACAGGTACTTCCTTCTGCTTGTTGACGACATGAGTCGTTACATGTGGCTTCGTCTCATTTCAAGCAAAGATCAAGCGCCGGTGGAGATCAAAAACTTCCAAGCTGCAGTTGAAGTGGAAACAGGCATGAAATTGAAAGTCCTCCGAACAGATCAAGGCGGTGAATTCACCTCGGTGGAATTCGGGCAGTACTGTGCCGAGCGTGGGGTAGAGCGCCAGCTTAGCGCCCCCTACTCTCCTCAGCAGAATGGCGTGGTGGAACGGCGAAATCAGACGGTGGTGTCGATGGCGCGTTGCATGCTCAAGTCGAAGGGCTTGCCTGGGTACTTCTGGGGGGAGGCAGTGTCTACAGCAGTATACATCCTCAACAGAGCCCCAACTCGAGCACTTGCCGGTAAAACCCCTTTTGAAGCTTGGTACGGCAGGACACCAGCTGTCCACTACTTCCGTACATTCGGAAGCATTGCACATGTGAAGATCACTCGGCCAAATCTGAAGAAACTCGACGACAGAAGCAAGAAGACTATATTCGTCGGGTATCAAGCAGGCTCCAAAGCATATCGGTGCTATGATCCCCTCAGTCATCGCGTGATCATCTCTCGGGATGTAATTTTCGACGAGGCTGGACGCTGGCGTTGGGAGGACGCCGAGGATGAACCGCAAGGAAACGACAACGAACCCTTCACTGTGGAGTTCTACACCGAGCCCTACCGTGATGACGCGACGGCCTCGCCCCATCCTTCTCCATCACCAGCAACGCCACTTGCGGGGGAGTTCGCCGATGAAGCAGAACACCAGAACACACCAGTGAACGAGGACCTCGACGTTGATCACGACGATGCTCCATTTCGGACTCGCGCCATCGAAGAAGTCATCGGCAATGCGGAGATACCCGGACTCGCGCGCCGAGTGCTAAATGCTGAGTTAAATTTCTCCTCTGCTGATGAACCAGGATCGTTTACTGAAGCTGAAAAACAGGCTGTCTGGCGTGCTGCAATGCGCGAAGAACTGAGGGCCATAGAAGATAACCAGACCTGGGTGTTATCTGATCTCCCTGCAGGTCACCGTGCAATCGGTCTGAAGTGGGTGTACAAGTTAAAACGAGATGAAGCCGGAAACGTTGTGCGTCACAAAGCCAGGTTGGTCGCAAAGGGGTACGTACAACGTGCCGGAATCGATTTCGATGAAGTATATGCCCCTGTTGCACGCCTGGAGTCTGTCCGGATGATGGTGGCGATTGCAGCAAATCATCAGTGGGAGGTGCACCACATGGACGTCAAGAGCGCATTCCTCAACGGCGTAATCAATGAGGAAGTCTATGTCCATCAGCCACCCGGGTTCATCAACGGTGATGAAAAGAAGGTGCTGCGTCTTCATAAAGCACTCTACGGCCTTCGCCAAGCACCTAGGGCCTGGAATGCCAAGCTCGACGACACCATGATCTCACTTGGTTTCCAGAGAAGTGACTCTGAGCATGGAGTGTACACGCGAGGTGACAAAGGGAGTAGACTGATTGTTGGGGTGTACGTCGATGATTTGATCATAACCGGGACGAGCAGGAAGACAATCGTCGATTTCAAGGCTCAAATGAAACAAAGGTTTGAGATGAGTGACCTCGGTCTTCTTTCTTATTACCTTGGAATTCAGTTTAAACAGGATGGCGAAGGGATTTTCCTTTGTCAGTCGGCGTATGCTGAAAAGCTGTTGGAGAGGTGTGGCATGAGCCATTGCAATGCCAGTGCGTTTCCCATGGAAAATCGTCTGAAGTTGAGCAAATCAAGCAGCGCCGAAGAAGTTGATGCTACCGGATACAAAAGTGTGATCGGAGCTCTAAGGTACCTCCTGCACACAAGGCCGGATTTGGCATTTTCGGTGGGATACCTTAGTCGATTCATGGAGGCACCACGTGAAGATCATTTTACAGCAGTGAAGAGGGTGCTCCGGTATGTGGCAGGAACCAAGTGCTATGGACTTCATTACACCAAGCATGATGAGAAAGGACTTGCATTGGTCGGCTATAGCGATGCAGACATGGGTGGTGACGTAGATGATCGCAAGAGCACAACAGGGATCGTGTATTTCCTTGGCGGGAATCCAATCACTTGGCAAGCAATGAAACAGCGTGTGGTGGCCCTGTCTTCGTGCGAGGCAGAGTATATTGCAGCATCTGCAGCGGCGTGTCAGGGTGTTTGGCTATCTCAGCTCCTCGCCGACCTCCTGGGAACGAAGACATCAGCACCAGAATTACTGGTTGATAATCAGTCCGCCATCGCACTGATGCGAAACCCAGTGTTTCATGAAAGGAGCAAGCACATTGAGGTTCGGTATCACTACATTCGGGAGTGCGTTCAGGAAGGGAAAATTGTTGTCAATTATGTTGCAACGGAAGAGCAGTTTGCAGATATGATGACCAAGGCCCTGGGACGACTCCGTTTTCTGGAGCTGCGATGCAAGATTGGCGTCAAGACGATGAGCACTCATGCTTAGGATTAGGGGGAGAATGTTGTATTACTCCTTCGCATGATGCTTGTCGTAGTCTGGTTTCCTTTCCGTTTTTCCAGCAAAATAATGGACTGTGTTACGTCCAGCTAGAAGTCGTTTTCGTTCATGCAATTGTAGCTGACTTTGTGGAGCTCATGCGCACGCAGCTGCGGGCTGAGCGCGTCGTCCGTTCGTGCCGCGCATGGCGCCAAGCATGACGGTTCTGTTTGTTACCAAACTTGTTTTAATTCTGCAATCGATGATCAGAGAAAAGCTGCTAGCTTTCGCAGCAAACTCCCTAGCGTTCGTCCATTACAAACTTCATGGGTTCGCCACACTCAATGTGTCGACGGTGATCAGCGGGTGCATCGGCCCTCTGGACGCCGAGGACAAGGAGGACCAAGACAGGATCACGACGGAGCGGAACACGGCGCTGGTGGTGACGGCCGGGCCGTCGCTGCATTATCCAAACCCGCCCAATCCCGACAAGGTGCTCTACATCAACAAGAAGGAGGCGCCGCTGCTCAAGGTGGAGCGCGGCGTGCCCGTCACCTTCTCCGTCGAGGCCGGGCACGACGCGCCGCTGTACATCACCTCCGACCCCGTCGGAGGGAATGCCACATCCAGGAACGTCTCCGAGATCATCTACGCCGGCGGGCCGAAGGCGGAGGGCGTGCCAGCGACGCCGACGGAGCTCATCTGGCTACCCGACCGGAACACGCCGGACCTCGTGTATTACCAGTCCCTCTACGACCCTAAGATGGGGTGGAAGATCCAGGTCGTCGACGGCGGCCTCAGCGACATGTACAACAACAGTGTCCTTCTCGACGACCAGCAGGTGACCTTCTTCTGGACGCTCTCCGGCGACTCCATCAACATCGCCGCGCGCGGCGAGCGGAAAAGCGGCTACCTCGCCGTCGGCTTCGGGAGCGCCATGGTGAACAGTTACGCCTACGTCGGATGGATCGACGGCGACGGCACTGGGCACGTCAACTCCTACTGGATCGACGGCAAGGACGGGATGAGCGTGCACGAGACCCGCGAGAACCTCACCCACACGCGGTGCCGGTCGGAGAACGGCGCGATCGTGTTTGAGTTCACGCGGCCATTGGCGCCGTCGTGCAGCGGCAGGGTGGAGTGCAAGAACATCGTCGACCCGAAGACGCCATTGAAGGTGATCTGGGCCATGGGTTCCCAGTGGCAATCTGGCCGGCTGAGCGTGAAGAACATGCACTCCGTCACCAGCAACCGCCCCGTCAGGATCCTCCTGCTCGCCGGCTTGGCGGAGGCGGAGCAGGACCTGCGCCCGGTGCTCGCCGTCCATGGCTTCATGATGTTTGTCACATCGGGCCTGCTGCTTCCAGGTGGGATCATGGCTGCAAGATACCTGAAGCATCTGAAAGGCGATGTCTGGTTCCAAGCTCACACTTACCTGCAGTACTCCGGCATGGCCGTCATGTTCTTGGGCGTCCTATTCGCAGTTGCTGAACTCCGTGGCTTCTCATTCAAATCGACACACGCTAAGATCGGCACATTAGCATTTGGTTTTGCTTTCCTGCAGCCTATCAACGCGTATCTTCGGCCACATTTAGCAGAGAATGGAGAAATTCTGTCAAGGAACAGGGTGATTTGGGAATATCTGCATATATTTACTGGGAGGTCTGCTCTGGTATTCGGTGTCATTGCACTGTTCACTGGCTTGCAGCATCTTGGTCATAGGTATGGCAGCAAGAACACCAAGGGGCTAACATGTGGATTAATTCTCTGGGTTGTGAGTGTTGCATTGGTTGTGCTTTACCTTGAGTACATGGCGGTGAAGCGAAGAAGAGACGGCGGCGCTGATGGCCATTCAGGTAAATGGGTGCTTGGCAACAATGAGGAGGAGGATTCAGTTGACCTTTTGCAGTCTGAAAGAAGCAGCAAGATGGAGTCTAATTCGACTGAACCAATGGAGGTGCAGCTTGAGCCACTAAAAGGTTGATATACCGTTTTTTTCAGTATACATATCGTCATATCGACTCAAAGAGGATTTTAGAGAAGATTCTTTATAGATAGGGGAAATGGGGATATACATATCAAGATAAAGGGGTTTTAGTTAAGGTTCTCTGTGATACAAGGAATTGGAGAGAGAATCAACTTTGGTTGTATAAGAGGTATTACCATGCCGCATGGTGTGGAGTAGTTTTTTTGTTTTTCATCTTCTTAGGTTTTAGGTCAACCTTTTAATTTACAAACCTCCTCCTAACTTCATAGTCACTGTGTCTGTATATCTGTACAATTTTGATATAGTTAAAAAGAAAAGGTTACTCTTTATTATCTGTCCAGTTAACTCTATCAAGCCTTTGCTTTCATACCTGGTATACAAATGTTCATATATAAAGTAACTGAGCACTATCTGCAGACTGTAACTGACTTGTCTGTGCTAATTTTGACCTTTGTAATCTTCAGAGTCAGAAGAGCACAAGTCAATCCATATGCATTTGGTAGTTTGGCACTAACGGAAGCTAACCCTATGTTAGGCCATCTGCATCCTGAAATGCCCACTCAACTGTTGTGATAGATAAGCTGATGCTAACATGCTATTCCAAATTACTTGAATTGCAAATAGTTTCAGGCCAGGCAACCATGCTCGCCTTTTTATCAGCTAAACACGGATTGCTTTATGCTGCCCTGACATGCACATCTGTTCAAAGGTAGCTGTCTATATTTCTTCCAATTTCATCACATATTTTTTTAGTTTGTTGACCCTGTGGATTGTCCATCAGAACGAAGGGTTGGCTCTCTTCTGGTCCAAACAAAACGAGTGCAGGTACTACTCGCTACTATGTCTTATGTTGTTTTGCACTTATTACATTGTGTTTATGTGATATGGACGTCAAACTGCATGTTAGGTCTATTTGTCCTAGTTAGGTATTCCCCTATTCAGATCTGGATCACTTGGTAATTGGCTTGCCACCTTGCTAAGAAAGCAAGCACAGCGTTAGATGTTGTCAGGCAAAGGAAGAAATAAGCAGTGCAATGCTATCCTTTGTTTATTAGATGATTGGAGTCTCCAGCACTTCTTTTCATCTGATGACTCTTGGGCCTTTGATTGAGGTGGATGATTTTGTTGTTTGGTCAGGCCCAAGCTAGATTCTGAAGAACTGGACTGCATAAGATCCTGCCATTTGATGGCCTCATGCTTGAACAAGTGAACCATAATATATGTTATCAGTCTGAACTGTACAGTTGAACTCTAGAAAACCAATCTGTGTTCAAGATTCAAGCAAGTAAGCAAGAGAACTGTTTTTTTAAGAAATCCATGTTTGAGAATAATAGCAGTGATTTCATTCATATTTGAGAAATCCTTGAGTGGAAATAATAGCAGTGGTTACAGTCATCCATGGGAAACAGTAAAAACACTGGCTCTCGATTTACTGCATATGTGGAACATGGACAGGAAGATCCATATCTCCTCAACTGTTGATTGGCCTCTCATTTGGAAGCATAGTGAGTTGCATACAAGATTCATGCCTCGCTTTCCACTGAACAGATTCTGGTTCTTGCTGACCAAGTGGACCTGCATTTCTGAATTATGATTGCCTGATGTCTGCTGGATCATGAACTCCTCGACGGCCACAAATTGGTTAGACCACTCCTTCCTGCTGCCTGGTTTGATGGAGATTGGAGATGGTCCCTGACTCCCTGGCTTCCTGCAATGCACAGCCTGCATGATGCAGAATATGAGGAGCAGTTGACCTGTTGTCTCCCGGCATATCTGGTAAGGCCCTGGCTATGCTTATCCATCCTGACCTGGAATTTCCTGCCACTTCATGTTTTGTGAGATTTTTTAGTCGTCCTGACTTTTTTATTAGATGATAGAAATATAATATGTTGATTTGATTGATGTCCACTCCGTTTTATATTCTATATTGTAAGGCGTTTTGTTTTATCATAAGTTAATCTTCTCTAATTTTTACCAAATGTATAGAGATAATACACTGTCAAGATATAATTCACGATGAATTTAACAAAACTAATTTGGTGTTCTAGATGTCAATGTGTTTTGTTTTCTAAAATCGATTAAAGTTAGATAAGCTTGACTTAGACAAAACTAAAATATCTTGCCACTCATGGTTGCAATACTGCCCTGCAACTTTCATTGTATTAGACTATTATTCATGATTCATGAACACATCATTCAAACTAGAATAGAACAAGCCTGCATGTCTGGCTCTGGCAGGACAGTGAGCAGTGGCACAATAACGACACGTTAAACAAACGACAACACTACAAGAAATGTGAAAAATGCAACAGGCAGTTACAGTAGAGACAAACTGTGACCTACAAGTTCCAGAATCTAGTTTTTTAGAAGGGAGATACTATTATATGTTTCAGAATCTCAGCTTGTGACTTGTGATTCCTGACTGCTACAAGCGTCCGTGTTTCGTATGTTCCAACTTTAAAATAGATAAATCTGATTATCAGACCAATCAACAAGTAGGTTGTGCTTGTCCTCACAAAGAGGTATCCTGCAGCTCGATCTGCATGCATAACTGCCTCCATGGTTAGGTTTCAGGCCCCAGAAATGAGCACATATTAACAATTTCAGGTCCACTGCTTAAATGTGCCCTGCAGCAAGCAGCCACAGGGAATCTAGTGATGTTCACTGCTGCTCCAAAACATAATATCCTACCAGATAAACGGGTCTATGCTGCAAAAGCTTATACAGAACAGCAATGACCAGGAGACAATAAAGGTTAAATGACTGAGGAAGATTTTCACAATTTTGGCACCAGTAAAATGATCATCATCCTTGGCTCCGGTAGCAATGTACAAACTGAGTCGCGTAACTGACACAAATGATTTATACACAACCATTTGATTCCTAGTTCATTTCAAGGATAACCTAGCACACAACCTACACAAGGGCAATACAGGTACAGTCACCACATCACTATTCCACATGGTCCTATGAAATGATAAGAGTATCGATTGTCCTCGACAGCTCTGCTCTAGCGGCCATCTCCTCACTACCGATTTTTGTTCTCAGGTCATCTGCATTTAGATCTTCCTCTGCATTTACCTTGTTGGTATCATTCGTGCAAAGAGCTGGAGCTTCATTGCATTCTTTGAACCGGAAGCAACTGACAAGGTGATCGTTGGTTAGCCCTGCTGCCTGCATGAAGGAATATATGACTGTTGGGCCCACGCCTCGGAAACCTCTTCGGACCATGTCTTTGCTGATCATGTCTGCCCTGGGGCTCTTGACAGGGACTTGCCTTGGATATCGGAATTTGTTTACTATTGGCTTGTGGTTCAGAAAGCCCCAACAGTATTGATCAAAGGATCCAAATTCATCTGTAATCTACATCATTTTGCAGAAACATTGTCACTTCGGCAAAAGACATATTTAACATAACAGCTAGGTATGATAGATCAAGCAGGCCTACTAACCTTAAGTATCTGACGAGCATTTTCGACAACTGCTCGGAGCTTTTGCTCTGACAAAAGAGAGTTGGCAACACTTCCTGGTGCCACAAGCTTCTTCTCATTTATTTTAGAGGTAGCAACAGGATCGAAGTCCATGAAAATTTCCCTGGAAGTTTTGGCACAAATGTTAGAAATAAAGTGCATGATTTCTTGAGTTTTTTTGTAACATGATACCTGAAAAGTTGCCTCCTCTTAAGAATTTCAGGCCATGTGAGCTCAGCCAATGCACAAGAGAGTACAAGCAGCTCAAACAATCTCCTGTGAAATTGATCATGATTAGACATCCTCAGACTATTAAATTCCTTCATAATGATGAGAAAGAAAGAATACATGGATTCACAATTTCCATACTTGTCATCATGAACTGGTACACCCCACTCCTCATCATGGAAGATGGCATAGCAAGGATCTGATCAGAGGCAAGGAATTGAGCAGCAAGAGTTTGAAAAGTCAGCTTTCTTCATGAAAAAATGATGCAAAACACAAGAAATATTTCATCAGTAAGGTAAAGAAAAAGATCTGGGCAACCATAGCATGTGACAATGTCAAACAAAGCAAGCATCCTACCTGAAGCTTTGGTATTCTTGGGGTATAGATGAAGCTACCATACTAAAGTATCCTTTTCGTTTACCCCAATTTTGAAAGTTTCAGTTCATTGCAAAAGATTTTTGTTGCAGAATGAATATTAAACACATGCAACAGAGCACTCTGTAATGGGGCCTAAGTGATGGTTGTATATGACACAATTATTTCTGTTATAATGTTCACTTGATGAATCCAAAATTAGAGCCCATTGAGCTAGCTACATACTGAGCATGTGCAGAGGTAACAATGCACTGTAAGAAATAAGATGCTAGGAATCAACCAATATCCCTTGAAAGTAGTAAGAACAAAAAGTGGATTAAAGGATAACATGCTCGCTTTGTAGGCAAGACAAAGGAGGCTATTCTCACTTTATATTCAATGTAGGCAAAATGATGAAACCAACTCCAAAAGGACAAACATTAGTTCATAATCAAATTGCAATGATTTTTGTTGAGAAGTCTCAGCATTAGTCTGCATGTGAAGAAAGGTTGAAAAGAAGTAATGTATAAACCAGGGTTTCTCATACATTTACAACATAATTCTTAACTAGTGTGCTGAGGGAATAATCATGCTAAATTATGAAAGACAAACAGAAGCTGCAGCACAGAAATGTCTAGAATATCGACTTTTAGACAAAATTAATTATAAAGTAAGCACAAATTACATAGCTTACTACTCAAATCAAATAACGAGGCAATCAACTGGGCAAAAGCAAGAACTCACCGGTGGTCGGAGTGATCAAGGCGCATCTCCTCTTCCTAGCTTCCAGTGTGGCCGGAGTTACAGCATCCACATCGGAGGCACCCTTCTCCGCCGCCACCTTCCCCACAGTCTTCCCTCGCCTTGGCACGCCGGACCTAGAAAATCTCTTCTCCAACCTTCCGCCGGAGGGCCGGCCGCGGAGCGACTCAACAGAGGCCTCCGAGGAGCAAGACGCATTGAGCGACAGGTTGAGGTGCACGGGCACGTCGTGCTTCCTCGGCGACGGCTGCGTCCACCTGGGAGACGGCAAGGGGGACGAGCCCTTGCCGGCCGCGGCGGCAGCGGGTTTCTCCGGCGTACCCACCGCCGCGTCCGCCTTCCTCGTCGGCTTGGGGCAAGGCTTCCGAGCAGCCGCAGGGGCCGACTTGGCCTTGTTGCCTCCAGGCACCAGCACCGGCCTCGCATCCACGTCCGTCTCCGCCTCCGGCGCCGTTATGTTCAGCGACCGGACCCTCGGCGCACCGGCCATGGAAGCCATTCCCGCCCAAGTTTCACCACCCCGAAGAAATCAAACCCTCCAGCTGAAACCGCACCCCAAAAATTCAAACTTTCCCAAGACCCAAGCAGCCAAGAAACTCCTCGAAATCCAAGCTATCCCCTCCCAAGTCCCACCCTTCAAAACCAAATCAAATACAGCAAGCTCCAAAACACAAGAACCCTAATCCCATCCCGTGTTCCCGCCCGCATTGCACATGCCACCACCCGCGCAGCAACCTGCCCCTCCCAAGAACCCAGCCAAGCCACACCGGCGCCGGCGCTCAGATCGACGACAGCTGCCTCCTCCAGCGCCACGGCGGATGCAGGGGGGACCCCGGAGACCGATGACCTAGAGACACGCGGATGCCGGATGCTGCCGCTAGCTACTGCTCCGCTGCTGGCCTGCTGCTCAAGAGGAGTGGAATCCAAGGAGAGGCCGGTGAGAGAGAGAGAGAGAGAGGGACACGGACGCCACTCGAACGGCGAGCACTAGTGCGCTACTGGCAGCTCGTTGAAATAATTGCTTTTCTCCCCCGTATTTGATGCTCCGTTTGTTTCTGTGGACTTATTTTCATTTATTGTAATCTAATTTATGGGGTTGCGATTATAATAATTTGATTTATAATATTACGGAAGAAAATAAACTGTAAATTATTTAAAAATTGGATCATTGATAGTATGTATTACTATTATATTTTGACGATAAAAAACGATAATATTTTCAAAATAAAGTGTAGATATTGAGATTTAGATATGTAAGGACACCGAGTAAATTCAGTGGCGAATATTTTAGCTTTTATAATAATTTAGGTTGTAGGGTTTTTGGAACGTAGAAATTTCATAGGGTTTTTACGGGATTTAGTACAAATCCTCTAAAATTTCTTCAAAATTTCTCCATTCACGAGGCCGTACCGACATATTAGATTATTATATGTTTGTATATTATAATAAACTAGCATAATAAAATATTTATTTTTATTTTTTTAGAAGGTCAGATGGTCCGATTTTTTGGTGTGTTCGGTAAGATTTCAGCTCCAGCTTTTTGTCATGTGAAGTAGAGTCAAACCAAACATTTTTCTTGAGGAGTGGATCCCGCTGAGAACATTCCAGAAAAATAAACTAGAGTGGTAGAAAAAGGTTTAACCAGCTTCAAGTGCTCCACTCCAATTTTAGTATAGATTTTAGGAGCCGGAGCTCTACTAAATATGCTCTTAATAGATTCAATGTCAACTTGATCGCATCTCTTTTAAATTTGTTATTATTTTAATTTATAAACTAGATTATTGTATTTTTAAAAACTGAAATAAACGTTTGCTTCGCATGGTAGTTGTCTCGTAGAGTGTATTTTGGGAGAGGGCCTACTGCAAAAAAAAAAATTGGTGTCCTTGCAAAATAAAACACGAGGGGATACAGGGCTTGGCCGTATTTGCCTGCATGTGGGCCCGGCATTACTCACGGCTGTCTGCCTGTCCTAATGGCCAGCTACATCTGGCAAGGCCGTATGAAATTTTGTAGATTGCTTGATTTGGATTTTGGAATACCTATCACAATTTACAAAACTTTCAATACTAAATACTAGATTTTTTCAGTAGAATAGCAATTGAGTACTATATTTTTCTGTAGTATGTTTCTCGTTATAATAGTTATTCTAAACTCGTGGTGTATGATAACATTTGTATATATATATATATAAAGTTGTTTTATTTATAAAAGTGTTATTTATTTATTTATTTATTTGTGGGGTGTGGTCCACAGAGACCTAAATGGACTAGGTCTACCCACTTTTTCCGCTTGCGCCCGTACACCCGCCCCGCTGAGAGAGACATGGCCGGGCCGGTGGCAGAGAGCGGGCCCACAGGAGAGCCCCGCCAGGGTAGGTGGACACGGTGCAGTGGAACGGTCGGCATCGTCCGCAAGCTCGAGCTCACCCGATCACCTCCGCCTCAGGCACCGAATTTCGAATGAATCCAGAAATTTGCACAGCAACGTTTGGTTAATCCCGTGATGATTATCCGTCTCAAATTCAAAAGCACATGAATTCAAATTCAAACAACTTTTAAAAACAAAGCACATGTGCATGGACGATGCCGGCAGCGAACATGAATGAATTCAGTGATCGCCCAAACGCACGCATCCCAGTCAACCCATCATCACTCATCACAAGTACAGTAGTGGCTACAAGGTGATCGATCCCAAAGCGTGGAATTCCACCGCACAAAACGCAAACTTTTTGAGTTTTTTCAACACATTTTCGTGCCACGGTTTCCTGTACCAGCCTCATGGGAGAGATCATGTGAAACTCATAAATACTTATCAACTAACAATCACGTCATATATGCAAGGAAAACGATGGATGCCAGGGTTCCTTCCTCCACTGACCGGGGAAAAAGAAGGTTTATTGCTTCGTCTTCTTCGTTGTCGTGACAATGTCGGGCCGGCAGTGGATGATGAGAAGGGGAGGAGCCTGTGGTTGACAGGGTGCAACTCCATGGGAGCACCTTGTGAGATATGGGCATGCACAATGATTGATGGTTGAGGGTTTGATTGGCTTTGCAAGGACAAGAAATGATGCTCCGGTGGAATTTCTTGTCACATTTGTTTCTGTGTGTCTTTTGGTATGGAAGGTGTGTGGATGCAGGTGGGGGGTACAGTAATGTATAATGACATAAGTTGTCGGATTGTACAGTTTGCAGAGACCGGAGAAAACTGAATAAATTCCATAAATCAATGCTTATATTGATTAGATGGAGCAAAGATTTGCACGAGTAAATTGTTTTCTGAAAGTTTGCACCTGTACATTTGGGCTGTAAAATTGCTGTGGAGCAACTTATTAGACGAAGAAAACTATTCTGCTGATGCTTGACAAAAAAAAGAGCACTGAAATGATCCTAATGCTGCTGATGAGCGTGATCACATGTTGGATGTTTTTTTGCAACTGTCCAACCCACTCCCGTGATGTTCTTTATTGGTAACAGGTGAAACAAGACAACCGAGATGATCACCTGATGTAATGCAGATTCTTCAGGTGGCTTGACAGGTACAGTGTATGGAGAATACCAATCTACATCAAAGATATCTGCAGCTGCGAAACAATGGCAGGGTCATATGTTCCAAAGCTGACACCTGTGTGGTGTAGAAGTAATCCCAGATAAGGTTGCTGGTGCCAATGTTTGCCCTTGCATCACTTACTGCGTAGTTGCCATGGTTCACTCAGGTGAAATCAGGGTAGCGATTACCTGTCGCAGTCGCAGTGCTTTGCGCCAATGCAGGTCCGGTCTCATTGTACCCAGGAACCACATAGTATTTCATCTCAAGTTCTCAACCTTGCCAATACAGTGGCTGTATTTGGAAGATGCACAGGTGGATGCTTGAGTTCAGAAGGCTCTTCAAGTAGTTTTCAGTGTTTGGAATGAAGTGCGTCCAGTCGGCAACAAGGATCGTCACAGTTGCATTCTTTGAGAATGTTACCTATCAATAATCAGTTCACAATCAGTACATGCCTATGTGGACACCCTATTGCTGAGCAGAGACATACCTGACAAGGGGAAAGTTATAAAGAAAGCTTGCTTAAGTAACTATGGCGATCAGTGATGTATACAGATAGGCTTCCAAAGTAAGGATAAAGGAAGGTATTAATTCCCACAATGGTGGTATCAACAGAACCTTGGTATTCAAGCAATGGCAAACAGTCAAATAAATAATAGTTTACGATGATCATGGTGCTTATGTAGTCATGACAGTGCACTACTTGGAATCTGCAGACTGCAGCTTAGGTGGCTGTCACATGTAAAAAGGCAGTGGCCCTGTTAGTGATGGTTGTAGTGACCACACCAGCAGTACTAACAGCTGAGGCACACTGGAAACAGTGAACAGAATGAAGGTCTGGGGATGTGTAGGAGTGGAGGATGTGAATTGGTAGTGGGGAACTTTAGACTAGAGTAGAAGTGATGAAACTTGAAAACATTCGTGAAGTTATTTAACCTGATGTAAAGTTGAGTTTTGTGGACAATTGTTCATTCATTTATTGAGGATTCTCACATTTTTTCTTTAACTTATTATACCCATTTTGCATCAATGAACCATGATAAACCAGTATTTCCAGTCTGTACTTTGTAGTAATCGCTCAAAACATTTTTGTCCTACCTTCTACCCATTTTGCATCAACGAACCATGATAAACCAGTATTTCCAGTCTGTACTCCGTATTAATAGCTCAAAACATTTTTGCCCTACTTCCCTATGACTCAAATTTCACCTTGCAGCCTGGGCAGGCCTGCATCTCAATGTGACAATTGTATGGATATTAAAGCAAGCTCTGAGGCACTTAAACGAGAAGCTAATTGTTTCCCTTGTCCATTCACTGTCACCAATATCCCCATCGTATTCACCAAGTCAAATGCTCATTTAATGATCCAGTATACTACGACTCTGTAGCCAGAACATTCATATAGAAACTGAGCTTCCTTGTTGCCAACAAAATTGATATACCAAATCCAAATAGAAATACCTCTGATATTGATGATAAGGATAGCCAGAACACCATTTGAGTAACATATTGCGACAGTCCCAGCCAATCCATAGTACTAATCTGCATCACCCCCAGTGTCACACCCAGATTTTTCACAAATTGACATGGGTTAATATACATAGTTCGGAATTTGTGAAAATTCTGGGCAACACACCCAGGTTTGGCAGACTTGATGATGTCAACCCAACCCTGCTCATCTGCCTGAAACTTGTCAAATGACAACTGCAATACATAAACAAGTTGATCAACACCCTGGGATGCGTTAATATCTGGGGAATAGTTATCCACTTGTATGACTTCCACATTAGAAGAATAAATCCAGAGAAGTAAGTTAAGGCATCAAACCAAGTACTATTTAAAAAACACAATGTAAAGATTTAAGAAACATACCATTATAAATCAGTGAATCACACCAGTTAATAAATATTTGGTAGACTTCCCAACTGTGGATCATATGTTCTCTTTTTTCCCTTTGACAAACTATGGTGTGAGTTCCTAGCCACGGTTCAGGAATGCCAAACTTTGTTCTTTTTATGGCTTGGGCCTACACATTATAGGCACCAGGAGCCATGCAAGATGTCTCTAAGCAAGATTAGTTGTGGCAGAACAAATTTTCTTGACTACAGTTTTGGCTATTGATTACAATAAAAATGTTTGGCGGAACTTATGCATCCTTAGGCTATAAATGAGTGATTGGCAAGCAACAAATGTATTGGTTCGTACTACTTCCTCCAGTTTTTAGTGTGCTACAAAAGCTAAAAGCTATTTTCTTCAGAAAGAGGACAGTATGTGAATTACCTCAGGTGGAGCAAACGAAAGATAACTCAAGTGGTGTTCCTGAGTGGATCTTGTACCCAGGGGTTTCAAATAGAAAATCAAGCATTTCGGGATTGACAAGTGACGGATAGCCACCCACATATGGGACATCAATAGAAAGTGGTAGAGGTGACCAGTTGGCAGATTATCAGATTTCTATTATTCGTTTCTAGAAAACTGTGTGGAATAATTAGAGATTTAGGCCTCTAAATATTAATTAAAGCAATCGATAAAAGCAGACATGGAACATATTAAATGTTAAACAAAGCAGACAATGCCTTATAACATAAATGAAAAAAAAATAAAAATAATCAGGCAGAGCCAGAATTAGAGATGAGGGAGGCCAACCATGCTACATGAGAAGGGACAAATAGCATCAATACGAAGCGTTATGAGAAGTCGGACCAGAATGTTCAAAAAGATAGGCAAGTTACTAAGTTAGTAGATAGCATGTTGCCATTCAGGTACAGTTAAGTTTTGCATGAATTTATGTACGAAGTACTAACTCCGCATAAACTACAGAGAAGGCTACATACCTGCATCTTTCTTCTGGTTATAGGAAATGTGACCAGCATGTCACTTTTTGAAAAGCTTGCTACTGCCTGTCCCATGCAACTTTGGTGTAAGCAGTTGCATCTAGAATTGAAAGTGCCCAAAGATTTTGAAAATAAACTTCCAAAGTTTTTGTAACCTGTGGACAATCAGCAAAATAAATCCCAAGCCTTTTCACCTGCAATGCAAGTAAAAACCAGTGTCAGACATCTTCCACTTAACTATGCTTTTCTGGAACAAAATTTCAAACTTATGCATAAATGTATTAACACTTCAATTATGATAATTTATTTTTCTAATATACCTAACTAAGGGATTTCCGATCGTTATTTGCAGATCCAATGTACACATCTTTTTTGTCAGATATCCAGACTTTTTCATGCACAAAACCAGGTCCCCATCAATTACCAAAAAGTAAGGTTACATTCTGGACATTTGGTATTCCCGCAGCGAGATTAGCACTCTCTTGGTCAAAATTAGGTGCAAATCCAGAGTGTTGAATGATACTGAAAAGACACTACAATTGTTAACAAAAGGGATTAGGCATTTAGATTTCTGTATTGTGAACGATAAATACAAACTTCACGACACAGTCACCTGATTTGAGGTTCTTAGGCTGAGCTAAGAACTGCCAGTATTGTGCAAGGATACCCAGGTTCTTTGTTGCATTCCCTGATAGCCACTGCAACACATCTGCTGCAGATGAGCAAAACGAATAGCAATCAGCAACCTATCTAAATGGAGGCAAATACTGAAAATAACCAAAATTGCAATACTCAATGATTTTTTCACATGAACGGTGAATGAGAACTTTGTAATCAAAATACAATCATGCTACCAGCCTACCATCACCAATCATATACCAAGAACATCTGTCCCGATGTGGACATCCCCATAATTTTTACACTATATTACAATTAGCTGAACAAAAGTTGCAGCAATCCACTATTATCCCTTACTGGACACCAGCATTACCAAATGGACAAGCTGAAAAAAAGGACTCGTTTTTGTTCATACTCTATCACATACCTACCAAGATGAATAGCTAACAATCCACGGAGCACAGCAAGCAAAATGGAGCAAAGCGAAAGGAACACTCTAAAAACGCATCTTTGCAACACATTCCACGCCGATTTGCACCGATCCGCGTCGCCTCACCGAGAACACACATGCGCTCACAGAAGAGAAGAGGCGGAGAGAGCGGTTACCAATGGAGAGAAGCCCGGGGACACGCCGGAGGTGGGGCAGGTCGGTGGGGATGGACTGCACCAGCCACGCCTTACATGAATTCCCGCTGCGTTATTAGCAGCCCAGCCGCCTGAGAAGAAGAAGAAGGATTTCGCCGGAAATTACCACGAATTCCATGGAAAACCTAGTGATAAAATGTTGGGGGGAAATCAGAGCGGGACATAAAAAAGATCGAATATTTGGCCACACAAAATTGATAACATGCCACGGCTTCAAGCCTTCAATAAAATATCATGCATTAAAATACAATTACCAAAATGCCGCAGCCGTATGCGCCGCAGATCGGCGACGATGCGGCAGCCGTCGGCGGCGGGATGACGGCATGACGAGAGATCGTCGGCCAAACAAACCGCTAACTATGATAGCCAATTTACAGAAAGATTAAGGACCTTTTTGCAAACAGGGGTCATTTTGAAAATATACATCCACAAACAGGGGTATATCTGAAAATATCCGGTTTGGCGGAAATGTGGCCGACTTGGGTTGCAAATACTTCCTTCGCGAGGGGTATATGTGCAAAACATCTAGCCCCGCGGCCGCCTCAATAACCACCTCACCGGCAGCGCACATCGCGGCGACCAAAAACCCTAGGAGGCGGAGTCCGGCCGCAGATCGGAGCCGAGGGAGGAGAGGAGGAGGAGGAGGAGGGCATCCGCGATGCAGATCTTCGTGAAGACTCTGACGGGGAAGACCATCACGCTCGAGGTCGAGAGCAGCGACACCATCGACAATGTCAAGGCCAAGATCCAGGTCCTCCTCCCCCTGTCCTCTTCTCCCTTTGCTCTACTTTGCTTGATGAATCTCCACCCCTCGATCTGTCGCGACGGGATTTGATTTGGGTCCGTCGATGCGAGTTGTGACGGTGGTTCTTGTTTGTTCCGATATGGATGATGATTTTGATTTGGATCACGAGATCTTTAATATGGTAGCGTATTTCGTTGTGATTGTAATATGGTAGCCTACTTCAATTTTGGTGCTGGTGTTGACTATAATTTGCCATATGCTAGTTCAGTATGGTACTGTGATTGAGGAATTAAAAATGTAAAATCGAAGAAAGCAAGTCTGTTCTATGTTCTATGATAATGCTAGATTGCTAGGTTGTATTATGGATCTTTGGAGGTGTTGTGGATGAAAGGGTGGTTTAGTTGATCACATTTAAGAAAACACATTGCAACGGAAAGCTAAACACATTGCATATATTCACCATACAGAAGAGAAACATGCCAAAGTTATCATATATTTTCTTGGATGCGATGACAAATTTATATTGTTAACACTAAAGTTCACAGTTGCCAATTAACGCCACCGTCTTACATAGAACTGACAAAAATCCTATTACTGTTGATAAGCACTGAAAGAGAAGCCATACCATGTGTTCATTGCATAGTTCATCAGTACTTGTAGGCTTTTCATGTGGGGATCGAGCCGAATGCCAGGGGGGTGGAGTTCAGGATGAGGGGGTGTGGCACAGGGAGGAGAGGAAGCCACATGGGATGCATGGGATGGGAGACCTATTCTCGATTTTTTGTTGGGTCCCATCTGGCAGTGCACTCGATCATTAGGTGGATTCTTAGAAGCGACTTATCGACCACCATTATTTTCTTTTAATAGTAGATATAATCTTTTCATGTCATTGAATATTGATTGTAGGTAATCTTTTCATTTGGTTAACTGTAGGGGCCTGTAATTTCTTTATGTTGCAACTTAGTGTTGTTTATTGCTATATCAATCAATTAAAGTGGATTTTCAGGGGAGTTATGAACAATAATTTATCTTTTTTCTGTTAGAGTGATTGAGAGTAATTGCTGGAAAATGTCTTGCAAGTGATCGTTTATTGTACATTGACTCGAATTGCTAGGTCTGAAGTCTGAACCAAATGTATTTGAGATTTTCTTGCTGGCTTCAAGAAATGAATGGCTCTATTTACCCCTGCTCCTGCTTATGTATTGAGGAAACTAACTTACTAACCAATGCCTGGAGCTATCATTAAATACAACTGAGTGACTGACATGCTGGTTTTTGTACTTCACTACTTCAGGACAAAGAGGGTATTCCCCCAGATCAGCAAAGGCTGATTTTTGCAGGGAAGCAATTGGAAGATGGGCGCACATTAGCTGATTACAACATTCAGAAAGAGTCAACGCTACATTTGGTCCTGAGGCTCAGGGGTGGAACTATGATCAAGGTGAAGACACTTACTGGGAAGGAAATCGAGATCGACATTGAGCCCACTGACACAATTGATAGAATCAAGGAGCGCGTCGAGGAGAAAGAGGGTATTCCACCTGTTCAACAGAGGTAGCCTTTTTGCCCTTGAAAATGGAGTGAATTTTCGACTTCTCTTTACTCTTCCTTCCATCTGTGTTAGCATTCACCAATCCTGACAATAAAATTATGTGCAGGCTCATTTATGCTGGGAAGCAACTCGCTGATGATAAAACTGCCAAGGATTACAACATTGAAGGTGGTTCAGTGCTCCATCTTGTGCTTGCTCTGAGGGGTGGTCAGTAGATGCAGCTTCCATGGGCGCATTCTTTTCTGATGGGAGAAGCATATTTGCTATGCCATTTCTATCTGTAGTTGCTGCAGACTTATAGCCATCTTTGGATCATTGAAGTACCATGCGATTGACACATTGTGTATTTGAATCAGTTGTCATCTGTACTTAAGGGGGATATTTGGAGCTACAAATTCATCTACTTGATCAGTTGCCATCCTATTTCTGCCTGTATCAAAACATCGTTTGCTCATAATTGTTCCTCGAGCAAGATTCTGCTGACCTAATATTTGCCGCTAATTAATATTGGGCCACATAGGAAGCCATAATCTCCATTGCAAAATTGTGAATCTCATTCCATAGTGATAAGAAGTAAGAATTGATTGCTATAGCATTGGCCCAAATTTTATCTCAAACTGGGAGTACACTGTGTGGAGACACATGGAACAGCAATTTTGAACAGTTCCTAACAATTGTGATTAGTGAATCTGATTCCTCATTGGGAGCATACACTAAATAATACATGCAGACACCACTTAGTATGATGGAACTGCAACTTTGAAACAGTTCCTAACAGTTGTGATTAGTGAATCTGGTTCCTAACAAGAATGACCACGTTGCAAAAAGAAATGCCGAAGAATCAGGAGCCACGTTGGTGGAGAAGGGACATTTTGTCCGGTGTACCTGAGCCTGAAGGCTATAGATTCTTGTTCAATGAAAGATGATGTTGAAGCTAAAAAGCATCAAGACTTGCAGGGTCTTGTTGTTCAATGCTACTAAAAGATATATGATGGAGAAACAAAGCATCAAGACTTGAAGGGTCTTCTTCGATGATCCTGAAAGATACATGACAGAGAAACAAAGCATCAAGACTTTCAGGGTCTTGTTCGATGAACCTGCAGAAAGCATTTGAAATTTGCAGACACAATGCCTGTTGTCTTCTCTCTGCAAAGATACAGACGTCCAGTTTCTATCTTTCCAGTACACTGTACGATCTCTTTACTTCATTTCTGAAGCACCATTTGAAGCATCTTAAATACAACACCGAAAGGATTGTGTTCTTGTTGGATAGTAAAAGAATGAAGGTTTGCATGATCCTGCTGTAGGACAACAAAGGAGCGATTTTTATGAGCAATCCTATGTCATTTTCACCAACAATAAAGGTTCAGATATTCCATCTGTTTTCTCCTTTTCTTATTCCTCCAAACTTATATTTGATTCACCAACAATACGTTGCAAAGAACATTTCTGTTTCTCTCCACCAAGTTGCAGCCTTCTTATTCTTAAAACTGTCATGCCATCTCTGAATGATAGTTCTATTCCCATAATTCACAAATTGTTCTGCTGCATTCTGTCTACATGCAATACACCAAACAAAGCAATGTGGCTGACACATTCTGTCTCTCATTTGCCTTATTCTGCCAAATATTCTTGCACATCTGTTCCATTGAACACTATTCAATCCTCTCTTTGACCCTGGTTTTGCTCCTCCCCTTTCTGCGCCACCACCGCGGCGCCAAAGGAAGGTCTTCTAGGTTTTGTAGGGGACCAAAGAACCCTAGCCACATGTATGTATGCATGTATGTACAATGCAACTTCTAACCCCGTTCCTTCTTCCTAAACAGCTGCAACTTGCAGTATTCCTCAGTTAATCTAATCAACCATTAAGTGATACACAATAGTATAATGCTACTCTGTTAATTGGCTTTCCCAAGGTTCGTGGATTGACCAGCTGGTTCAGGACCATGCTATATATCATATCATATATCCTTAAACGGTAAACCTCATTAGTCTCGTTGAAAACTAAGCCATTTCTGCAGCTGCCTTTCTTGAGTAAGCCCTCATCCATGGCGTGGCCAGGGGCCTGGACCAACCTGCTTGCGATGTGATCTGGCTCAAAGTGGGGGATCAAGGTGGCACTAATCGCCGGCATGGACCATGGCCATCATCACCATCGTCTCTTCCTCCATGGAACTGGAACTGAAAGCGAGAGCTGCATGCAGCAAATTGTTGTTGGTGGGGCAGAGGAATTTGAGTGATCACGGAATATTTGATCGATCGTGTGCACGGTCAAGCAAAGATCGGCTCCCTGCTTGCTGCTGATGGAATATGGATGCATGCATGAGTGGCTAGTTGCCTAGTTAAGTTAGTTACTAGCTGGTGGCCATCAATCAGTCCATCCATGCAGAATCAGTTCGTCTTTTCAGTGATTTGGCCAGTCAAAGATTGGCTGGTAGTACTCTGCTATTTAGTTTCAGATTAATTAAATCAGCCTGGTGAATCCTGCATGAATGCATGACACGAATAGATTCAGGATTAGGCGGCGGGCGCCGTTGCAGCTGTGAAGAAAATCAAGAGATATATATGCTTGGCTTTTATTCTTCGTCTTGTTTCTTTAATGTTTGTGCGTTGGCTGTTGTTAAGCTACGAATATCTTGCAAATGCTGGGGACAACAATTTGATAATGGATTGGTAGATTGACTAGATTCTGATGCCCAGCTGAAATACCCTTTCTGTTTATCTCGGTTTTACCTTTCTTGAGTTCGTCAGGTGAATAGTAGGCTCTACTTTTGATCCCTGGTCACCACTGCCTTGTGAAGATCACAGGGCCCAGATGGTTCCTGTTTCTCCTCAAGACTTCAGTTCACCTGTGCAAAAGCCTGCATTTTGCTTGTCCTGAATCACCACTGCTTGCCGTATCTCATCAAAGGTGTTTCCTTTTGGTTATTTGCAGCTGTAATTGTTGCAGCAGCCGAAGAACAAGCAGTGATAATTTGATAATTTTACCATTGAGATAGTAGCCATTGGTTGCTGCTGTGAACTTGAGAAACAGGACCACTATAGTCTATAGCTTGGGGAGTTTGCAGCACAAGCGGCATGGCAGGTGATTGCCCTTGCAGTGCCAAGTGTATGTACATGTGTTTAATTGTCAAAATTGGGCAGAGAGATCGATGATGAGGTGGTTAGACTCTGCCTACTCCTGCCGTGCATGGCATGGCATGCCATCTACGTCAAGTCAGAACTCGCGGGGGTCGACGAAGAGGAGGTTGCCCGGCGGTGCCGGAGCGGTCCAGTCGTCGGCATTGTCGCCGGGGTTGAGGTTCTTGATGCACCAGATGTCCTCGTCGCAGGAGAAGCGGCGCCAACTGGGGACGGCGGCGGCGGCGGGGTCGTCGGGGGAGATGTCGACGGCGACGACGGCGCAGGCCGGGTTCTTGCGCGCGACGTTGTGGGCGTGGTGGCAGAGGGAGCGGAGCAGGGCGGGGCCCTCCGGGCCGGACATGCGGAGGCCGTAGAGGAGGTAGGTGCCGAACGGGCGGAAGATGTCCGGGATGGAGGGGAGGCGCATCCATGGAGCGGCGCGGTCGACAGCCCGGAGCGCGGCGAGCGACGCGCGGAGCAGCGCGGGGGCGCCGCGCACGCGGAGGCGGAGGGAGCGGGTGGAGTCCCAGACGCTTAGCACGGCGAAGGATGGCGGGAGGGACTGGTCCGGGTTGCTCTCGACGGCGACGAAGGTGCCGAGGGTGAGCTTGTGCGCGAGGAGAGCCGGCATGTCGGCGGGGAGGAACTCCGTGTCCTGCGGAGGGAGCTGCCGCGCGTAGGCCGCCGCGGCCATCTCCGGCGACAGCTCCAACACCCGGTGCCCGCGCGGGACGTGCAGCCCGTGCGCGTGCACGGGACGGCCGAGGAACTCCGGCCGCCGGAACGGCTTGTACCCGAACCTCCCCGTGAACAGCGCCAGCGACGCCGCGTTCGACGCCGTCGTCGCCATGGTCGCGTGCGCCGCCCCCATCGCCCTGCACCACTCCTCGGCCCGCCGCACCAGCGCCGTCCCGATTCCCAGCCGCCTGCAACAACAAAAACAATCAATCAACGTCACCTCAAAGCCTCAACATGTCCCACCACCGCCCATGGCGGCATGGCCACCGGCCAACCACGCCGCGTGACAACCACTACCTCGTCAACTACCTTGCCACACGCACACACTTACCAAACTACCACCACCTTCCCACTTCCCAGTGGGCTTTCCATCGTCGGCGCGCGCCATTGCTCAAACAAGAAGCTACACACCTCGTGATTAGGCCAACGAGGAAGAAGGTTTGGAATCGAGCACAACAATGGAAGGCTACACGCACGCATTGTACACGAACACGAGTACGATCTCGAAAGTCGAAACCAGAAAAGAAAAGAAAAATATATATGGAAGAAATGAAATCACCTGTGAGACGGGGACACCCTGAGGCCGAGGAGGTAGGCCACCTTCACATAAGGCTTGGGTTGCTTGCCGCCGCCGCCTCGGCTCACCATCTTCACGCACGCCTTGATGACGCCGACGATCTCCTTCTCCTCGCCGAACTCGGCGACCTACATACACATCAAATGAGCAAATCCAATCAATACCACGATATTAAGCTTAAGTGCACATTTTTCTGTCACGGATCTACTTGATTACACATTATGATCAAGCTAGCTAGTAGTTTAGAGAATATATATAGTAATATAATGTATGTTTTTATGTAGAGATTAACTGTCTGGATTAAGTATTAGATCGTTGATTAATTAATTAGCTTAGTTAGAATGTTAGATTACCAGCATGACGTGCTCCGGCGTGTGGCGGACCCTGGCCAGCGGGTCGCCGATCTGCTCGACGCACAGCGACATACACTTCTTCTTCTTCTTCTTCTTGGCAACGACGCCGTCATCGCCGGTGGGTGCCGTGTCGCCGCACAGGCCGACCTGGCACCGGTGCTCCAGCTCCTCGACGGCCGGCAAGTCCTTCTCCATGTCGGCCTCCCTCACCCTAACCACCTTCCACTCCTCCATGGCCAAACACCCGATCGATCAATCACAGAGTATATATATATTATATCTCTCTCGATCTCTTGCAAACTAGCTAGCTAAGCTAGGGTTGCCACTACACCTTGTGCAGCTCAAAGAGCTAGCTCATCATCAGCTGCTGCGTCTTCTCCAGTGAGGAGGAGCGGCGCATTTATACACGTAGAGGATGAGATGGGGCCGCGGCAAAATAATTCGCATATATAGGCAATTAAGGGACACAAAAGAGGAAGATTTTTTCATATGGATAAATCCCTATTAATTCATGCATCTGCGCTTGAATATATGTACAAATGTTATATTTTTTTAAAAACAAGCCATCTATGAAAATATATTTCTATAGGTGAGACAATCTTAATAGACTAATTATGAAAATTAAATTAACCTCTTCTACTTGTGGTTAGTTGTCTTAACTTAGCCTTACGTAGAAAATTAATGTTTTCTACATAAACATACGATTATTATATTAGGTTGATACATCTTTTAAAAACTTTTCTACTAACAGTCGTTAAAGCCATTTGTTAGAAAATTGTGATATCCAAATTGATATATATATATATACCGAAAAATAGTACTTTCAGTAGTGGATTTTCTCAGTAGAATAGCTATTAAGTACTATTTTTTTCTCAGTAGTAGATTTGTCGGTAGAATAGCTATTATACACCTGTGGTGTAGTATAGCATTTGTATATTGAGACAGAGCCGGCAACAGCCAGCCAGATTGATATATTAATTGATCGATAGGATAATAACTAGCTACAGAACGTCTGGTTAAATATAATGAACCGTCTGTGGAAATATATAGGTTTTCATAGGCCGACTGTGATTGTTCCCTCCCTTCTTCCTCTCTGATTATACAGTTTTCAATTCCTTCTAGCTACATGGTTTGTGCAGTGAAAGAGTGATATATCTTCAAAAATATTTTTTATAATTTATGGATATTCCAATAATCAACAAATTTTTCGTGCAGAGCAGATTACTTTTCATAATCAAGCCGATTAGCCTATTTTAGTGTTTAATTATTTATTTTAAATATACTTAATGAACTATTCATATTAGTTTTAACTATTGAAGATAATGGGTACCGTAAATGGAAGCAATGACGCCTTTTGGGCAACACCAAGCTCTAATCATAAGTTAGCCTTGTTGGATTTGGTTATTGGCATTTTGTTGCTGCCTTTTCTTTCCTCATCAACTAGCTAGATTTTATTTGCTAATTAATCGAGTTATTACATGTATGGTTTGATCAGACAAAGGCATGCAGCTCAATTAACTATATATATCTACATGTAATCCATGCATGCATCCAATATTATTGCTAGCTGCTAGTTCCTGCCTGGAAATTTCATCTCACTCCTTTCAACGTAGTGTGAACTAATGGATCCCATAATTATAGTGGTGATCAGAAGACCACAGTTCTTAAGCATTTGTTTATGCTAGTTTGAGCCATGAATGCTGCGGTGTGAAGCAGTTGATTAAAGTCGCCAAATCAGCCTTAGGCTATGCATATATGTATAGCTAATCCCATATTATCTTATATAGTATAGCAGCTAGCCTTTGAACTTAACATCAAGATTCTGCTTATCTCTCAAAATGTGAACGCGAAGCTCACTTGATTTGATTCATGTTATATATTACCTATATTTTTAAAGTGATGATGCTTTGGATATCGATCAACACATTAATTACTAGCTAATGTATATATCCCTATTCTACCTTTTCTATATATATACACATAAATTGTTAAAAATATATATAACCAGATGAGATAGTGTTTTTATATAACAAATTTATAAATACAACTTTCATATATGAAATCTTTTAAAAAATATTAATAATTTAAGATTTTGAGGTTTGACTACATGAGACATGCATGCATCCGTGTTGAGAATAATGTACGGAGAGGTATTATATATTCTGGTCATCTCCGGATTTATAGATGCGATTAATATTATCCTTAATTCCTATCTCTCTCATATATATATACATATATGTATAAAGAGATGAAATGTAGCTAGGCCAGCATTTACACACATCATCTAGCTTGATTTCCTTTGTCGTTAAACCAGCTCGCACATTTTGGTCATACATTATTTGGCGGGAAATAAAATTCTGTCATACATTCTTAAAATTAAGCAAGCAAAGTTTTGGTTAAAGACATGCTCACATGCATGCGTATATAATTGCGCGAACACATATATGGCTGTAGCTAGCTAGATCGATATACGATAATTTGGTATCACCAGAAATTAATTAGGTTTATTTCTGAACTAGGGTGTCGAAGTACGTGTAATGTCGACGATCGATCGAGCAATACACACATATATATTTAGCACCATGACATCCTTCTTTTTTCCGATCTCTAGATCTTTTGCTCGTTCCTCTTCTTCGATCGATCCTTCTAATGTGTGCATGCATGTGAGCCGGAGCAAATTAACAAAAGGCTTGGCCGACATGTACATTAATATTAGTTCCAACGATCTAACTCTCTGCATATATATGTATAAATATAACTGTATATATTTATACATCATCATTGTGGTCGAAATTAATGCTTTAATTTTTTTCTTTTGTTTGTGCAACTTAACTTGCATCTCGATCGGTTGTGTTAATTTACTAGCTAGTTATTGTATATATATTGTCCGTGAGGATCTGCATCTTCCTTCTGGCTTCTCGAGCAGCGCATAATGGGAGTTATAAAATTAGAAAATAATTAGTATTGCGAATGAACCAATCGCTGTCCATGTCGTCGATCGATCTCGATCTCCCCAAACAAGATTATCAGCAGCAATGGTTTAGCTGGACAGCTGAAGAATTAACAGACACCATTTGTATCTATCTGCCTTAAAACAAACCTTGATCACTAATTTATGAGCTTGCAATTGCCTAGCTAGCTTGTTCACTTACATGGTACTATATATATATATATATATATATACACACGACATGTGGTAGCTATATATCTTAATTCCTTTGGACATTCGTTTGCACTTTATACATCATGACGAATAATATGATTTGCATGTGGCGTGTTAGCTGATCTAGAGCTAGCCCAGCCTCTGATCTCTTTTTAATCTGTCATGTCTTGTTAGGAGCGCCACGCTAATTGAACTCCATTTTTTACACGCATGGACGGTTCAAAGGTCAAGAGCTTTGAACAGACAGTGAGACCGCAAGAAACAAAATTTGTTTAACAAAGTGATATGATGCATGGCATCCATCCATATGTCTACCTAAGCTGAATTCTAGCTAGGGGACATGAATGAACACGAAAGTTATGACAAGTGTGTGCATATATATGCGTAGATCAGAGTCAAATGCATGTGGAGTTTAGACCAAGTTTGTCAAGGGTACGTATTAACTATGTAGTAGACGTGTTGTAGTAGTGGTGGTAGTATATATAGTAGCTCTACTAGCTAGTACTATACTTACACTAACAGCAAACCTAACTCGACATTTTATTTATGGATGAAACAAACTAAGAGGGTGTTTGGTTTGGGGCTGCTAAAGTTTAGGGACTAAACTTTAGTCCCTTTTAGTCTCTAAATTGCCAAACATGGGGACTAAAAGGGACTAAACTTTAGTCCCTAAACTTTAGCCCTTTAGTCCCAAAAACCTTGCTAAAAGGGACTAAAAGTACTACTTACCTCACATTCCTCACTCTCTTTTAGTCCTTTAGTCCTTAGAACCAAACACGAAGGGACTAAAGTTTAGTCCTATAAAAAAGAGGAGACTAAAGTTTAGTTTAGTCCCTAAAGGAACCAAACAGGCCCTAACTATGGTTGCTTGTTAATCTGCATCAACATCCTTTTGACCTCGCGAGCTTTACCTAGCTAGGTCTAGCTACCTTTAATTCCAAGTAGTGACACAGGTGAGCTCAAGGTGGATCTAATATTGTACTTCCTCCATTAACTTTTAAATGACGCAATTGACTTTTAACTTAACATTTGACCATTCGTTTTATTTAAAAAAAATTGAAAAATATACAAAAATATAAGTTATATTTGGAGTACTTTCAATAATAAATCAAATTATACCAAAATAAATGATATTTTAAAAAGTTTTTTTAATAAAATGAATGGTCAAACGTTGAGACAAAAGTCAATTGCGTCATTTAAAAGTTAACGGAGGAAGTAGTATTGTTGTCATGGGATAACAATGTGTTAGCGGGATTGTTCAATTACCGTTTTCTAATTTAGTGTTAATGATAATATGACTCTGATATACCTGACCTTAAGGGTGACATATGACCACATAGGAGGTAATATGTTATCGTCTTTAATTCTAACCAATAGATTAAAATAAATAGACGGTTCATAATATTCACAACGGGAGAAACATCCTTTGCCGAGTGCAACATGCACTCGGCAAAGCCTTAAAACCTCTCGGCAAAAATTTCACCGAGGGTTGCACTCGGCAAAAAATACACGGCAAACATCTTCTCGGCGAACTCACCTTCGCCGAGTGTTTTTCATCGGGCACTCGGCGAAGGGTTCGCCGAGTGCCAAAAGTAGCACTCGGTAAAAAAAAGCGACTTCACGGTTTGAAACGGATGTTTTGCCGAGTGTCAAAATGTGACACTCGGCAAAGTTTACAACAAAAAATAAAAAAATACGGCGGGCTGCCGCACACGCTACGGGCGGCCGGGGGCGGCGGTGCAACGCCGGCAGGGGGCCGGGGCAGCGGGGCGGGGGCCATGGCGGCGGTCAGGGGCGGCGGGGCGACGCCGGCGGGGGCCGGGGCGGCGGGGCGACGCCGGGGCGGCGGGGCGACGCCGGCGGAGGGCCGGGGCGGCGGGCACTACAACAAAACAGGCAACTTCCGTCGGCCAAAGCCGACGGAAGTTAGCCCTTTCCCGACGGAAGAAGCCAACTTCCGTCGGCAAAACGCTATCTTCCGTCGGCCTTTGGCCGACGGAAGCGCGGCGACGGAAGTTAGCTAACTTCCGTCGGCGGCCGACGGAAGTTAGCTAACTTCCGTCGGCTTGACGTGGCCGACGGAAGTTAGCGCCGAACACTGCCACGTCACCAGGGGGGCTTTAACTTCCGTCGGCCAGCCTGGCCGACGGAAGTTAGGGGCAGCTAACTTCCGTCGGCTTTGACCATAGCCGACGGAAGTTAGCCTTTCTGCCCACGTGGCCGAAACCAGCTAACTTCCGTCGGCTATGGTCAAAGCCGACGGAAGTTACCTGGTATTTTTTTTTTATTTTTTCCTGGTTCCCCTACTCACACTCACATCCAACCACAATTTCACATACATTCATCATACACATCCAAAATCACATTTCACATCCAAAATCACATTCAAACTTCACATATAACATCCAAAACCACATCTCACATCCAAAATCACATCCACACTTCACACATCACATCCAAAATCACATAATATAACTGAATTCATATCCAAAGTCACAGTAAACATCTGAATTCACATATAACATCCAAACTCACATACAAATTCACAAAACACAGCGAGAGCCACATACAAAGTCATTTTGTCCATATACTCACTGATCGCCCACATTTGGGTCATGGGCGCCGCCGCTGCCTCCCGCTTCGTCCACATTTGCCCCGGAGGCTCCATCTTGACCAGGCGTACGGAAACACTGAAGAAATAGACAAAATTAGAAACGAACTCAACTACCCTTCTAAACGCTAACTTAAGTGTTTAGGAGGTACCTCAGGTGATGTAGGAGATAGTGGTGGTGGCGGGGGAGGTAGTGGTTGGAAAATGGACATGTCAAATCCACTGTTTTGCTGGGCTAGTTGCTACACATGTTGTAATGTAATCAGTTAGTTCTAAACCTATTTCTGAATACTTTTGAACTGCAACACTCTAAAGTAAGCTTACTTGGATCATCGCCTGCTGTTGTGCTAAGCAGGCGGTATAGTACTCTTGTTGTTTCTTGTAGTGCTCGTCGCGCCGCCTCATGTCCTCCCTCATCCGAACCATCTCCGGGGTTTCTTCTGAGCGACGACGGCTGGAGCCAACTCCGACGGAGCTCTGCGACGACTGAGCTGACTTCTGAGCTCTCACCGCTCTCGAGTCAATAACTCCATTGAACATGGAGTACCTGCAACATTAACAGGGGTTAGTTACCATCACAATACCATACACAAAACATTAATAAAAACATTGTCTCACCGTCCATGGCTTTTGCCACCTCCGCTGGAGTACACGGCCATTTGGTCCACAGGTTCTCTCCGCCAATCATAGTTCTCTCCATGGAGTCGAACCATGTGTTCACCATACTGCGCCTGCAAAAAACATGTCCGATTAGCTAGACGCAGAAAAATGAAATTACGTCAACTCTTAATAACATCTCACCAAATGGTCCGTGGCTGTCTGGCTACACAAGACATCTGGCTGTGCCGGATCGCTTCCTTTGTGACCAGAGGTATACACCTCTATGTCACTTGGCACGTTGCCAGATTTAGCTTCCTGTGCATTAGAAATGAGTTAGTCGCATTACAATGTATCTATAGCTAGAGAGTGACAGATCGGTCTTACCAAGCGTTTAGCGTGGCGAATATGTCCGTCGGCACCATATCTGTGCTTCGGATCCGTCCCGCGGCATTGTCTTTTCTGCTCGGAAGTCTTCTTAAATGCATCTGAAGACCAAATCTTGCAGAATTCAAAATAGGCGTCCTCGCGGTTTGCCAACCACGGAATCCTCACCTGAACAGAGATGCTATTTGTATTATATGACAACAAATCTCAACAATCGAAGAGGTAAAAAGTTAGAATTGTTTACCGAACGGTATTCTTCTTCAGTCAAATAGACTGACGATGAGCCCGTCGCCTTGCTCATTCGTTGCCCTAGCTTCTCCTTGTAGTAAGCATTGTTCGCTTGAATGCGGGCATACGAAATGGCGTCCTTCACCACCTTATGCGCATTGTTGTTGAAGACTACAAGCGCATGGTTATGGTGATTGCCGACTTCTGGCAAGCAAAAGCGTAACTGCAAAAATAATGATTAGTATAGTGTTGTAACTCGAAAATTCTAAAAGAAAATTGAAAAAACACTTGCATACCCAGAAGTCATGAGACACCGCCCCCTGAGCAGTTCCGTGTCGCCCGTCAGGAGCGAACCGGTACTGGTCCCATGTTTGGCATAGAACCCGCTCACCGGTCGGCATTGTCAGCATCCCTAGGTAGTGCAGACGGCACAGGTTACCCAATATCTGGTTAACCTGTCTGACCCTCGAAGTGCCGTCGAACCGAGAGTCAATCCAAGATCTAGAAATACATAATAAATAAAGTTAATTAGTTTAGTGAAAGAAATTTTTTGAAAACAAAAGCAAAACAACAGAAGAGTATTACACTTACCCGTCACCAACAGGCGTAATCTCGATCTTGGCTCCACCGGAAGAGACTACTGGTGGAGCGACCAAGTGACTCGTCCTGAAAGTTACCGAGGACCCGCCGGCAGCCTCAGCACCTTCCTCCTGACCCGCACCCTCCGGGAGATCCCCCTGCCCCGCACCGGCCTCTGGGTCATCCCCCTGCCCCACACCCTCTGGGTCATCCCTCTGTGCCGCACACTCTGGGACATCCCCCTCTTGCCCGCCACCCACCGGCCGATCATCCTCATGACCCGCACTCTCCAAGTGTTGTTCCTCCTACAAAACAGTATTGAAACAATTAGTAATAGTTTATAACTGGCATAAAAAACAATCTGAAAGTTACCTCCTCATCTAGTTGAAATGCAATAGGCCGACCAATTAATGTCGGATCTATGCATCTCAGCAGCTGCTCTTGACGACGTCTGTTTGAAGAAGAGGAACTACCCTGGAATAGGGTGTCCTCCTGACTCGTCGGTGTACTCGCCGGAGTACTCGCCGATGAACTCCCCAAGCGGAAGAGCTTCCTCGTGACAGTCTTCTTATTTTTCGACATCCTGTTCAAAATAAGCACAAACAAGCATTTATTAGTAAAGAAGGTTTGTACATATGAAAAAACATGTAATATGAAGTATATTGCATATCCATGTATCAAAACAATTACTTGTCAATTATCATCAAAATCAGGATCAATTTGTCCTTTTCTCCCCAAAGCACGCCATGTTACTTTTTTCTTCTTATGTTGGTGTTTCCTTTTCTCGGGAACTGCCACATCATTAGAATCACCGAGAAAAGAATCTGTCGACGATTCTGACTCTACATTAAACGAAGTCGGCAATTCATCATCTTGATAAACCTCATCGACCTCTTCAACCTCCAATTGATAAGCGTCATCACTAGGGGTTTGTAGACGTTCCCGAGGATTCACTTTGTAGACTACCCACCAAGCACTTAGTTTTTCACATGGGTAGGGCATATAATACACCTGCTCGACTTGATGAGCAAGGACAAAATTGTCGCAACTAGATAATCGTTCCGCGTGTTTGACTTCAACCATCCCAAATTGGTTTTCACGAGTACCATGTTTAGGGTCGAACCAATCACAATCGAAGAAGACTACTTTAATCTCTTTATTCCCGGCAAATTTGTACTCGATTATATTTTTGATGATTCCATAATACATAGTTTCGTGTCCTTGTCCATCAACGACCCTTGTAACAACACCAGTATTAGTTGTTGCCGCTAGAGGTCGATATGCTTCAAATATAGTTGAACGGAAGCGGAAACCATTAACATCGTAGCGACCGTAACTTTTGGCACTAATACTCCCGTAAGAGAGCTGTCGCAAGTCTATATGTACATTGTCAGCGAGCACGCACTGCAAATCATAAGAGATTATAAGATAATTAACCCAGTAGAGTAAAATAATACGTGTCAGAAAAGGTAAGGATTTACATGTTCTCTGAACCAAGTGAGAAAACTAGGCCCGCCATTTACTCCTTCTCGACGCAATTTATCTAATTGCTTCTCCGTTGGTTGACGACCAGATGGCAAGTATTTCGAATCAAACATACTGTCAATGTAACGAATAGGTAAACAAACGGGTATAAAATTTGGAGGTAAAATATAAAACTAAAACGAATCACTTACGCGAAATATTGTTCCATCTCTTCCATATTTGAGTACATGTAGAGCAAGGCATTTGTTCGTTCTTCCTGAGTTACATAATATGTCGTGGAAACACCAACAGTTATGCCCTTCCACCCAAATATTTGGAGATCACTACAAGGATGGTCTTCATCCATATGGTACCGTGTAGCAGGTGTGTTGACATTGTGATGCTCAGCGAAGTATACACTAGTGAAGTATGCTATCTCTTTCAATTTAAATTCTTCTGCGATGCAACCTTCAACTCTGGCCTTATTACCAACCATCGCTCTAAGCTTCTTTAGGGACCTTTCAATATGATACATCCACCTATATTGCACAGGGCCACCTACCTTAGCTTCATATGGCAGATGAACCAGTAAATGTTGCATTGGATTGAAGAACCCTGGAGGGAATATTTTTTCCAGTTTACATAAAAGTACCGGGATCTCTTTCTCTAGCATCTCCATCATATCTTTCTTAATTTCTTTCGCACAAAGTTGTCTATAAAAATGGCTCAGCTCAGCTAACGCCTTCCACACATCATCATTCAGGTACCCACGAAACATTACAGGAAGGAGTCTTTCCATTATTATGTGGTAATCGTGACTTTTCAATCCATTTAATTTCCCTGTCTTCAAGTTCACAGCTCTTCTAAATCCTGCGGCGTAACCATCTGGGAATTTCAAATTTTTCAACCACCTCATTACTTGTTTTTTTTCTTTAGGTTTTAAACAAAATGGGGCACGTGGCTTGCCACCACTATTCGTCAACTCAAGGGTTGGTCGATTACAAATCTCAGCTAAATCTCTTCTCGCCTTTACATTATCTTTTGTCCTGTCAGTAAAATCCATACATGTACTTATAATGCTTTCACCAACATTACGTTCCTGATGCATAACGTCAATGTTGTGCATCAGAATTAGTGATTTGACGTACGGCAGTTCCCATAAACCACATATGTGAGTCCAATTATGTTCGGTTCCGAATCCTACAAATCCATCCTCATTTTCATTAAGGACCAACTCATTCAGCATATCAGCGATTTCTGTACCATTTAAACGCCTTGGTGGTCCCTTTACAACAATGTTGTCCTTCTTGAAATTGTTCCTCTGTAACCTAAATGGGTGATTCATGGGCAAAAAGCATCTATGGCAATCAAAGTAACAAATCTTTCCCCCGAAGTTCAGACGGAAACAATCTGTGTCCTTTGCACATATCGGGCATGTCAACCTTCCATGACAACTCCAACCAGAAAAAATACCGTATGCCGGAAAATCGTGGACGGACCACAGATACGCAACTCGAAGATTGAATTTTTGTTTCTGGTCATAGTCATATGCTTCAACTCCTTTCCACAATTGTTTCAACTCTTCAATTAAGGGCTTCAACATCACGTTTAGTCGTGTTCCAGGATGATCTGGACCGGGTATAATGAGACACAGGAACATAAATTCATATTTCATACAAAATGAAGGTGGAAGGTTGTATGGAATAGCAAACACGGGCCAACAAGAGTACGACGATGCCGTTACATTGAAAGGCGTGAATCCATCAGTTGCCAACCCGATGCGAACATTCCTTGCATCACTAGCAAAGTCTGCATCAAAATCATCTAGAGCCTTCCATGCCGCACCATCAGATGGGTGCACCATTACTTCATTATTCTCACGTACACCTTCTTTATGCCATCGCATATGTCTAGCGGTTTTCTTTGATAGAAACAATCGTTTCACCCGAGGTGTAAGAGGCATGTAACGAAGTTGCTTATGAGCAACCTCTGTCGTCACCTTCTCTCCGTCTTCATTTACGACCTCTACGAATCTCGGTTTACCACATTTTAAGCATTTCACCTCATTACTATGTTCTTTCCAGAACAGCATACAATTATCTCGGCACACATCAATCTTCTCATACTCCATACCGAGAGCAGAAAGCATTTTCTTTGACTGATACATGTCTTTCGGCACCTTATGGTTCTTAGGAAGGATATCGCTGATCAGATTCAAGAGCTCCTTATAACAATTGTTTGAAAATGCAAACTTTGACTTAATAGCCATAATACGAGTCACGAAAGCGAGAACGCTTACGGTGGTGTGCTCATGCAATGGCTCTTCTGAAGCTCGAAGGATGTCGAAAAACTTTTGAACCTCCGGTGTTAGAGGATCCTCGGGGTTTGATTCAAACTCCGGTCGTATAGCATCAACCATCTCATCCATCCTATCGTCAGCAACGCTATCATCTTCTTCTTCCACTGCTAATACCGTTTTTTCAAGGCCTGTCTCGCCGTGAAAATACCAAACTTCATAACCTGGCACGAAACCATATTTGCAAATATGCAATGACAACGTCCTCTTGTCTTGCCAACGAGAATTTCTGCACTTCATGCATGGGCACCTCGCGCCAGTGTTTGTTGTCAAAGCGAATGCACGATCAACAAATTTCTCAGCGTTGATTACCCACTCCCTCGTGTGAGCTCCACTTTTCATCCAACCACTATACATCCACCGTCGGTCGTCCTCAGCCATTCTATATGCAAAACATTCATTCAATCAAGAAGATTCACGCACTGGCCGCTATAAAAGGGCTCGCAACATACACAACGGAGGGGAAGCAGAGGCGGCCGGGCGGCTGGCGACGCAAGGGGAAGCAGAGCCCGCGGCGCAAGGGAACAGGGTTAACCGAAAGGCCTGTGCCACACCTTAGACACTACCACGGACCCTAGGCGCCCGCCCAGACACGCCTGATGGCGATCGCGATTCACCATGACATCCGGCGGTGACCGCCTGGACGTCTAGTCGGCGCAGGCGACGCCATGGCAACCATGGTCTATAGGAAAAGATAGGTCCTAAACCCACCCAAGAGTGACCGACAAAACGTGGTATTTATGACGAGCCATGAGTTCGAACGAAATTTCAGCAGCATAACCTCGCTGTTCTCCAATTGCACGCCTGATAGTGGTGCAATGGAGAACAACAAGGTTATGTTACTGAAATCCCATTCGGACTCATGACTCATCATAAAACCACGCTCTGTCGCCCACTCCGAGGCTGTCCAAAAAGGGACAATTCCGGACCTACACATCTCACACGCATGACACGTGTGAGACATGTTGGTCCGAAACGGGTGACGCATAGGTTTCGTTACACTATCTACGTTGTTGTCAAATAAAAAATTGCATACGAAAAAAAAAACTATAAATTAATAGAATAATATAATTAGAATCATATATACATAATATCACAACATATATTGCATATTAAAACAAAACATCACATATGAAACATATTTAAAAGCGTGAAACATACATAAAATCTCAATATTAATACATGACAAAATTCATATATGTAGCAAAAAATACCAAGAAGCAAGTCATACTAAAAAACATCTAAGAAACCTTTATAAAGCAAGATGCATACTACTATCATTCCACATTTCAATATATTGCAATCCAGTACAACGACAAAATTCAGAAATAAGTTAACTTTCAACTATACTAACAATATCATATCATGCACAAATTAAAAGCGAAAAAAATTAAAGCCGAAAAAAATTACTTAATCGTCGGGCGGCGACGAGTGGTGGGTGATGGTGTCCGGAGGCCGGCGGTGATCACAGTGGCACCACGCGACGGATGGCGATGGCCGAATTGGGGGCGGCGGTGGATCCTGAAAATTCACACATCTGATCATGCAAATTCAGAATAGGTGACAACTCACAAAACAAAAGATGAACTAAAGCTTCTAGTTAAATATCACATTTCATCAATTAGTTCACATTATTCTGTCAATTTTGCACAATTAATAAAAAATGACAACTTCTATGACACAAAATTAGAAAGGATAGCAATTAATTCAGATCAACACTCACTATAGCATATCAACAAAATTAGTAAGGATAGCAATTAGAAACCCTTACTATTGCGCGGACGGCGGCCGGGCGGGCGGCGGCCGGCCGGGCGGACGGGCGGCCGAGGCGGCGGCCGGGCGGCCGGGCGGGCGGGCGGGCGGCCGAGGCGGCGGCCGGGCGGACGGCGGCCGGGCGGGCGGCGGCCGGCCGGGCGGGCGGCGGGCGCGGGCGGCGGCCGGGCGGGCGGGCGGGCGGGCGGGCTGGCGGCCGAGGCGGCGGCCGGGCGGGCGAGGGCGGCCGGGCGGCGGCCGGGCGGCGGCCGGGCGGCGGCCGGGCGGCGAAGCGGCGGCGGCGGGCGGGCGGCGGCCGAGGCGGCGAAGCGGCGGCGGCGGGGAACGGGCGGGAGTGCGCGCGTGTACAGGGAGTTAGGGCTCCCTGTACGCGCGCGCGGTTGGGTGAAAAGCAAGTTAACTTCCGTCGGCCAGCATTAAAGCCGACGGAAGTTAGCTAACTTCCGTCGGCTTTAATGCTGGCCGACGGAAGTTAGGGGGATCCGGGCGGCCGCGGAAAAACCCCTGCTAACTTCCGTCGGCCACTGTCAGAAGCCGACGGAAGTTATTTAACTTCCGTCGGCTTGTGGAGGCCGACGGAAGTTATTTAACTTCCGTCGGCTTGCCGAAAAGCCGACGGAAGTTAACTTGGCCGACGAAAATGTTCTGTTTTGTTGTAGTGGGGGCGACACCGGCGGGCGACGCCGGGGCAGCGGGGCGACGCCGGGGCGGCGGTGTAGGGGGCCGGGACGGCGGGGCGACGCCGGCGGGCGGCGGTCAGGGGCGGTGGAGCGACGCCGGGGCGGCGGGGCGACGCCGGGGCGGCGGGGCGACGCCGGGGCGGCGGGGCGACGCCGGCGGAGGGCCGGGGCGGCGGGGCGACACCGGCGGGCGGCGGCGGGGCGGAGCCAAGGCGGCGGGAGGGATCCGGTGGGAGGAAGGGAGAGAGAAGGAGAGGGAAGAGAGTGGAGGAGGTGGGGGGATTTTAAAAGAAATTTTTTGAAAATTTTGAAAAAAAGTGCGCCAATTTTAAAATTTGCCTGAAAAATTTGTGCGGGAAGGATTTTTTTGGGTTTGCCGAGTGTTGCACTCGGCAAACCCAAAATATTTGCCGAGTGCCTCAAATTTGGCACTCGGCAAAGAGGCTTTTTTATTTTTTTAATTTTTGTTTAATTTGTTTTACAATATTTTCTTTGATAGAAATTATAAAATTATATTGCATAAGGACTAAAAATAAACTCAACAACATAAATATGTTTTTTAATAATATTTTTATTATTATTTCATACATTTGTAGTTCAAATTTCACCTATTTCAATTTAAATCCTAGAAATATACTTAATAATTTTAAAATAACAAACTGAACCAAAAAATTGTGTAATTTTTACATGAGATAATATATGTTGTGTTTTTATTGTAGAAAAAATTTCACATACAAAAAATAATTTACTTATTAAACTTCTTTCAAACCTATCTCATTTCTTCTCTAAACCCTAATCACTTCTCTCGTAATTTACGATTTTTGAACACTCTACGTGATGATTTTATCAAAATATTTTTAAATTTTTATCACAGAATCTATGTATCATATAATAACACCATGACAAGTCTCATGTTTTTTAGACTTTTGTTGATTTTTTTATAATTAAAAAACTATTAAGCTTCACGTTGTTGAACGAGCGTCACACCCTAAATTGTTCAAAATTTATTTTAATTAAGTTTATAAGTACCATAAATAGACTTTAAAACATGAATATGATTTTTTCATATTTTTTGGTTCATTATTTTAGGCACTTGTAGTTCAAATTTCACCCATTTCAATTTAAATGCTAGAAATATACTTAATGAATAAAAAATAGCTAACTTATTTAAAAAAATTTGAAATTTTTAAAAGAGATAATATATGTTGTATTGTGAGTGTAGAAAAAATTTCAAGTTAAAATGAAATTGCAAATAACTTATAGACTTGAAACATTGTTCCACACAAAAAAATTTAAAAAATTGTTTGCCGAGTGTTTTTTGAAAAACACTCGGCAAACTAAGTGTCTTTGCCGAGTGTTTTTTAAAAAACACTCGGCAAACCCCCAAAAAAAATTTTTTTTGGCCGCACGGGCAAGTCGCCGTAACGTCCGTTAGTATCAAGGCTTTGCCGAGTGTATTTTTAAAAAACACTCGGCAAACATTTGGCTTACCGAGTGTTTTTTGTTTGCCGAGTGTTTTTTAAAAAACACTCGGTAAACACATCTTTGCCGAGTGCCCGAGATATTGCACTCGGCAAACTCTAGGGCACTCGGCAAACTCGTTGTTTCCGGTAGTGATTTCTGGTACCGTATTAAAAATCATGATTGTTAGTTAATAAATACGCGATGACACAGTTGACTTGAAATTCTGTATCCGTCTTTGTGGGCGTGTCTGAATCTTTGCTAATCCTTGCTTTTAGCAAAAATTAAAGATCGTATTATTTACGGATGATATATAGATTAATGCAAACATGCTTACAAAGACAGGGAAATGGGGGAGAGGGAGAGGAGAATAGTCAAAAGCTAGCTAGGTATCTCTTTGTTTGACAGAAATATATAGTTATATACAGGTTTAGCTTTTGGTTAATGTTCTCGTCTGGAGCTGAGCTGAGGCAGCTTCCAATCTTGGGTCACTGTTCGTTGTGTGTGCTGAACTTGTCATGGGTTAGAATTTTAGAAGGAAGCAGACGCGTGTAAGATTCAGTTGAATGTCTTCGTTATGGCGTTATCACGTCGACTTTATTGTTACTAGCGTTTTTGTTAGACGAATTCTACGTAAAATATAATCCCTTTGGTCTAAATTGATCTACTAGTGCTTATTCTTGCCTTCCAGTATGTGTATGTTTAGTCATAACTGAAGCATGCAATTTCGGTGCCCCCTAAATTTTATTTCCTAAATCACGTATAGGGATTATTCTAAACTCTATCTCTTCCTAAAAATTAATAAATCTGCAATGGTTTCCATATAATCTCGATGCTTGTTTTTAAATCCTAACAATACGGCGTATGATATGTAATAATTTTGTATAAAACTTTGATACGTTCAAATATGTATATCGTCCAACCTATAACAATACATTAGGCGAAAAAACAATGCGCATGCAAGAGAAAAAATATGTGCAAACGAAAATAGTGACTTGTCAAACTAATCCTATATTCGAGATAGATGAATGGTGATTTAGGGAATGGATTAGGAAAGGAATAAGATGCACTACAGAAAAACATGAGTTCGTCGAGTGCCACAAGCACTCGGCAACCCTTAAAAATACTCGATGAATGATTCATCGAGTATTTCACTCGGCAAACAACAAAATAACGAACGTCGGGATTGATATCTATTATGGAAAACAATATATAAGGCGTGCAATTATCACCCTGCTACAAAATAATGAATAGATTGTGTGTGTGTAATAATTAAAACTATAATTGAGATATATAACACGTATAGATGGCGAAATTTTTAGGTTATGGCATTTACATGTCTGAACAGGCCAGGCCTTAAAAAATATTAGATCTCTTTGGATAAATGATCAAATGGAGAGAAACTCAGTATAAATATGTATTACAATTTATAGATAGAGCGCGCGTGATGAATTCAAAACAATAGATCCCGTCTCATAGTCATTAGTGCTTCGTATGTGCATGAGAGCTAGGGTCAGTGACGGCCAGATAATTGTTCTTGAATCCGATTTCTACATAGCTTCTCTCAACACGGCCGGACACGGCCGGCGTCTCAGTGCATGCATGGCAACGCCATGGATGTTATTAATTTGGTCGCCTCCAAATTCCAAAATGAACCGGGGTTCACGTGCCCAGCCTAGCTGCTTCTTCCATGCATCCCATCGATCGATCTCTCAGTGCCAGGTGTTTGGCAGATCGATCGGCCAGCGCATGCGTGGCACGTACGTACGACGACGACGCAGACACGCCCAAACTAACACAGAGATCGACGAGATCAGATGGATGGATGCATGCATGCATGGATTGATTGATGGATTTGGACGGATGGATAGGATAGGCGTGACCGTAGTTGCTTGCATGTACTTGCCCAACTCGCGTTCATCTCATGCAGCCCTACATTTGTACTCTACTAAGTACTGGCCGATGGGAAAGGACGGCCTGATCGACCAGCTGGCCATGCAGGATCGATCCAGACCGTCCAATCAGCTAGCACGGCGCGGCAGGTATTCACTTTCACTGTACCGCCTATACACATGCATGCATACCTAGCTCGATCGATCGTATAGATAATAGATCCTGCCCTGCTGCTGGATGTGCAGAAATCTAGGTGAAAAATTATGGGCGCACACGGTCGGCAACTAGATCAGAACTGGTTGGTCGTTTTACTATACCTAATAATACTTATGTTTTGTTTGGGTACAAAGTTTTGTTACTTTTGGAAGCAATATTGCAGTATTGAGCAATACTACAGTATTATACACTAAAAGGTTTTGGCAACTCCATCTGAAATCTATGTAAATTAAAGTAAACTATAGTATTATAAATACTGTATTCAATCTACACTATTGAAAACTTTGGTATGAAGCATTTTTTCAAAACTGTGTCCGGTGGTATTCGTCAATAATGGTAAAACTCCTCTAAATTAATCTATATGAAATTTATATAGACTACTTTCAAGAAGGTCATTAACATGTCGTTTTTAATCTGAATGCATTTAGGATGATAAACCTCCAATACTTTGAACAACAACAAGTAGGTTATGTCCACGCGTAGATTTATTAATCGTTTTATAAAGTATATTGAAATTAGTGGCTGTACTTTGTAATATTTAAAAATGAGTATAGTTGAGCTTGTCAACCAATTTATATATATATATATATATATATATATATATATATATATAAACTGAAACAAATAGATAAAACAGCTCAGTGTATGAAAGACACCCAATTTCAAAGTAGAAATTAAAAGTTGCAAAGACAAAGATTTACATGCTCTTAATCCGCTACAACTAAATATAACTATAAAGTTATTAACGATATACAAGTGACAATATTTTGTTTGATGGTGTAATGCGCTTCTTTTACGTGGGTTGGGTTGGGGTGACGGCATGCGCCGGCCGTCCATATACAGCGCGTTGTGCACGCGCGCCGCGCGTACGTACACAGCACTATGGCTGGCTCACACTGTATGCATGCATGCATGTATCTCCTCGTGCAGCGCGCGCGACGCACGGCGCCGCACGCACGCACGCGGCGGGCGAGCGTCCGGCTCCGGCCCCATCAACGACCCGCACGCCGGTCGCCGCCGCACCACACGCGCGCTACCTGTTCCCCCCCTCCCTCCTCGTAAATCGCAGCAGTTTTACACGGCTTTTGCTCGTACGGCGGAGAGAGAGAGAGAGGAGGCTGGGTAGCAATAAGCTCGCGCTAGCGACGACGGACGACGGGACGGCCGTCTAATCGGTCGCCAGCTTTAGCTAGCGCCATGCCATGCGCGGCTAGCTTGCTGCTCGCTGGCATCCAGGATAGATTCCCAGTTTCCCACTGGTCGTCGTGCCCGGCCGCCGCGCCGTCGTCGTCGCCCGCCGGCCGGCGAGGCGACCTGCACCTTTTCCCCGTTGTTTTATCGCCGCGCGGAAAGTGTGGCCCGCCTTTTTGACGCTTCCACGCTACCTTGGAATTTCGCCGCCTCGTCTTTCCGCCTAACCAGTGGGCGCATGCAGAGATCTGCACCTCTCAATTAATTAACTGTTAGCTTCCTGACTAAATGTACGTGTCATCTAAAACCATTTCCATTATCTAAAAATATACGTATGATCTATGAGAATGGTCTATGCATGCATGTAACTCTCACTGCCAAAGAAAAACTTATAACAGTAGCAAAGAATCGATGGGATAAGGCAATGTCAGTCACGTACAGTACCCTCTTCACTCCACTCTCTCTCTCTCTCTCTCATCTCTCAACATGCATCGGGAACAGTGCATAGAGGGAGCCAGAGGAAGAAGATGGCAGTGAAGTGGTGGCCAACTGTCCATGGCCGATTGCTGCAGCGACTGGCTAGGCTAGATAGATGAGATGAACACGGACGGATAGACAGATACATACACGTACTGCGCGGTGCAGTGTCCATCGGATTGCTCCATTGGACAGATGAAGATAGACATAAATTGGTGAGGATTTAAGGATGCCGACTGTGCCTGCTCCTGCTACAGGCAGCATGGTTAATTGTTTGAACGCCGCCGCCGACCGCCGCCGTCTCTGCACGCCCTCGGTTTGGTCTCTCGTCTATCTGCAAGCTCTCACTTGATTGGCCGATGTTTTTTTATTTATTAGCTGAGGTGTAAGTTCAAATTTACAAAAAAAATGATGATTTTAAAGACAACATGTTTATGATATTTTATTAGTTTCTCACTATGTAATACATGTTTAAGCAATCTATAGATTAATTAAGCAGTAATAGACAGTAAAAAAACCGGACTGGGCCGGTGTTCGATTGAAGAAAAAAAGACAGGTGGAAAACTAGCTTAATATATTTTTCCTTTTGCTAGCTTGTACTTTATGTATATTTGAAGAATATTCATAAGCTTAAATACAATTCAAAATATATTAAAATATTTATTTTTTACCGTGGTTAAACATGTGAACCGTATGCAACCTGAACGACCGGTTGCTCCGGCCTCGCTGGTGTGTTCCGAACGGATCGGACACAGCTGACCACACCACCGTCACCGTCACCGGCAGGCAGGCGCGAGGTAGCGGCAACTTTTCCCAGCTAGCCCTGCCTGCGCGCCGGCCGGCCGGCCGGCCGCTGACACGGCGCAGCTCCACTTACGCCGTCGGCCGCGCGCTAGCTGCACGATCGAATACATCTTCACGTGCCATTGCCGCCTCTGCATGCGCCCACATGTCGATCTCTCTCGCTCTCGCTAGCTAGCTGGTCGATCGATTATTGCATGGTGTGTTTGTTGTTTCTTTTTCTTAAGAGAAAAGCAGCACGATTTCTTTGTAACGAGTTTTAGATTGAAAAATATATTCATGTTTTTAACTCAGTTTTTTGTAATCTAATGTTATAACTAATCTAATGTAAACAAGGTTCACTTCTTAACTCAGTTTTTTGTATTGAAAATACGATAGGGATGTGATATTATTATATATTTCATGATATATTTAACAAAACTAATCTAATGTTATAACTATTAGCATATATTTTGATAAAATTAGTTGAAATTTAATAAAAAACTTGATTTATAAAAAAATAGATAACTCATAATATATAACCTACTATAGCGTCCTAGTTGTAGGCTCCATTGAATGAATCAGAGCTCAGAAGTCCATGTGGAGGTTGTGGCATCATCCACAAACATGTTAAGTACGTACACTATGCAGATGCTGATTTTGGGACCCAAATTGGGATCTTATTAGCTCTGAAAAAGGTTGGATGATCTTTGCTGCCCCCACGTACACTCTCACCTCGCTGTTGCCTACTTCACTGCACACTGTGTATTTCTGTCCGACTGTTCCCGCCAAGACCCAGATGTACGCATGCGGCAACTTAACGGTGCCTCCATCACCATATATACTAATATATACGTATATACGTACGTAGTAGCATTTTGGCACAACTCATCACATCTCAAAAAAAATTAAATTTTTAACTGAATACTCTGGATGGATTGAGCTAAAACTATTTCAATTCAAAACCTCCGGCGATCCAAAACAGTGCCGGCTAGATGGATCCAAGTTCATTCGAACAGTGTAAACGTGCTACTGCCTTCCGGTTCCAGGCCTTTTTCCCTGTGTCAGCGTGCAGTGTCACACAGCTCGACACGCACAGCTGAGACAGACGACAGCAGCAGAGCTGCCACGTATGCACAGTACACGGCGTCACTGCAGCTGCAGCTAGCTGCCCTGTGGACGATGGACTGGACAGACAGAAACGGCGCGAGCAAGTGTGAGACTGAGATTTTAGTGCCACTAGGACGCCTCTTTACTCGATCTTTAGCCCACTATCGCTTTGATAATCTATAGCGGTAGTGTCTTGATTAGTCAGTGGTTCTATAAATTACAAGTGATATTTGGGGAAAAATATACGATGTTTAGAGAGTTAAAGCACCCGAGACAAGTTATCAGAAGCACCCTACAACGAACATAGCCTAAAAGCTTCTTTGAAAAGCTTCAGATTCTGACGAATGTGATGCTTTCTATTTTTTTGGATTTTATTTTATGTTTATATTCTAAAGCTATTGTACTTTACCATGTCGAACCAAAATCTAAAACATGATCTGAATTGTTTAAAAATAATTTCGGTTTGTAAAAACCAGACCACAGCGGGATGCAAACGCTCAGCAAGCCAACGGTTCAGGTGGTTTGACCGACGAGTTGCCTGTGACCACGCACGTCCAGAGGCACAGGGCCAGGTGGGACCCACGTGTCAGAGCGAGCTCCCCGGCGTTCCGGTGGGTCGGCTAGCCGTTGTCCTCTCCGGCGAGGAGGCAGGCAAACGGCTCTGCCTCGGCTCCGGCCGGCCTCACCTCACCTGACCCACTAACCACTCCACCTTCTCCTGCCGCATGTGACGAACCAATATCCTCTACAACCACTGTAGAGATAAATTGTAATCATCCTAGCCGTCCGGCTGAGATCCGATGGTCGCGAAGCCCCACAAGCTTCTGTCGCTACCGTTGCAGTCGTGATACCCGCACCCGCTGTCACATCCAGCTAAACGGCTAGGATCACAACGTCCCTATGACGTCGGAGAATATTTAAGATTATTCGTATTTTTTAAAATTATGTAAATAGATTAGGAAAAATTAATATAGGCAGTGTTCATATAGTTTTTTTAAGAATATTTTTGGAAACATGCCAAGCTTGATGTACAAAAAATATTGAAGAAATAGAATTTCTTATGTGCAAAATTTAAAAGTTTGAGACAAAGTTTTTTTAACGGAGGGAATACCCCCGTTAACTTTATAGTTTATAATATTTAATTAATATATGTATTAATTACTGAGCAGATGAAAAGCTGATTTAAACGCCCCATATTACAGTAATAAGTAGCGTTCAGCTGTGGACCTGGAAATTATTTATAATTAACAGCAGACGCAAAAAGATTTTTCCATGCCAATTAAATAATTTAATACTTAGGTCTTAATATCATAAAACACATTATCAACATTAGGTTGGATTGCTCTTAGGATGATTATTTTTAACTGGTTTTGGTTGTTGAGAGTTGCAATATGTCCACTTAATTTTATAGACGAGGATTGATTCAATTCGTTAGGTAAAAATTTCATTTTATTAATGGATTTATACTGAAAAATATCTACACACTTTTATTGTTTTTAAATACTTTTATTAAAATATAATTATTGGAAAATATGTACGTTGACTAGCTCCCGTCAACGGATCGACGAACTGAATTACTCCTCTATTTCATATGTCGTTTAGCTTTTTTGTCAAGTTTACGTACCTAATTTTAATCAATTTTTCAATATATATATAAATAATAATTACTCTATTTAACATATTTTATGATGAACCTGTATAAATTGATATATTATTTTATAAAATTAATTAGATAGGATATGAGTAGTTTGACTTGAAGCACGTTAGGTCAGCGTCAATAATTATACATGCATACCCATCGTACGGTTAAATATAATAATTATGCTGAATTTCTGCACGCGTACGTGGACGGCGAACCTGATCAATTTGATCGATCGTGCCTGTCAAAATCTAACCAAGATCGAACGGCACAATAATTTGTATCAAGTCAACTAATTGAAGCTTTTTCTCCCCTGCTTGTCTAGTGTTTTTGAATTTATTGATTGGAATCGTCAAGAATCTGGAAGCCTCACGGATCTGCTACTGTCAAATTTTGTCAAATTTTAACGCATGCATGCATATGCATGGATCGATGGATTCGAGGTCTAACAAAATTAAGTTTCATCTTTTTGTCTGAATAAACTACGTAGCAACACAAGTCTTAATAACTTAATACCTGTATTATATATATACAATATACACTACTACAAAGCGACACTGTAGCGGCGGGCAAAATCGACCTATAGTGGCGGGCATCCAGTCCGCCACTGCTCTAACGCCACTGCTATCGCTGGTTAGCAGTGGCGGTCAGAGCGCCCGCCACTGCTGTGTTAACATCAGTGGCGGGCGTGCTGACATCATCTGCCCGCCACTGCCGTTATCAATAGCAGTGGCGGGCAGATGATGTCAGCACGCCCGCCACCACTATGTCAACAGCAGTGGCGGGCGCGCTGACCTCGTCTGCCCGCCACTGCCGTTATCAATAGCAGTGGCGGGCAGATGATGTCAGCACGCCCGCCACTGCTGTGTATAAGCCATAACACAGAATGCTGTGATCCCACAAACCAAAACACAGAAATTATATGCTTCACACAGCCATCCACATACACAGCAGCAAAACATCCACATATCCACATACACAGCAGCAAAACATCCACATATCCACATACACAGCAGCAAAACATCCACATATCCACATACACATCCACAACAACAACACATCAACACAACAACCATCAATCTCATCAATTTTCAAAAATTCACAATATTTACATTCTTCCGGTTTTTGTTTCGCAATAACCATCCATCAACACAATTCATTGTTTCACAAATACATGCTCATGCGGTTTATGTTTTCTTGGAAGGCTAACTCATATCTTAATTGGTTCGCCTTTTCATTCTTCCGGCCCAATCATACAAAGTTGGATGCTTGGCCACTTCACTCTCAGGATCGAAAAATACTCCAAGCTCATGAAGAATCTCATGCATCGTGAAGCGGCACATCCTTGATACGATTTCGTACATTTGTGATTCAGAGAGTTGGCTCTTCTCGGCAACGGTTGATGGACCTGACGCCTGCATACGTAAAATATAAGTACATACGCTGCAAGTTATATTAGATTAACACACAAGAAATCAACTTACTTCTTTAGTATCCTCAGATACTGTCCGCCCAAACTTTCCTAAGTTGTTGCTCATGAAATCACAAGTATAGTAGCCACAATGCACGGAACCAAGAGATTGTTTGTGACACTTCAAAATAGACAAAGTTAGAACGATATATAGTTTGGCTTTATCAATTGAATTAACAAATTTAAAAATATAATATTACCGGAAAGTTGGTTCTGATAAGCATTTCTTTCGGCCTCTGTGGATCATGTGGGCCACCTAACTTTTCCACGTAGTATCTATGTGCACTCTGAATAACATTTAATATATCTTGATATTCTTTTTTGGGTTTGTCGAGCGAGTCGAGCACATAAACCCTTGAGCTTTTTGGGTATATCAGAAGTGCAATCCAATGATCACTATCGAAAGAAGTAATATATGATTATGTTAGTTTCATAATCGATAAAACGTGTTTAAGTGGATATAGTGGGTATACTTACTTAAAGTTATATGCCCCACATATAATTTCTCTGTCCTTCCATTGATACATGCACCGCGCAATATACAACGCGGCACAACTCCTTTTGTTCTTCTTAAGTTTGTCTTCGTCTTTATTGAACATCTTTCTTTGAAATTTTTTCTTACCCGCAGTCCAGTACTTGCTATCATTCTGGTTTAGTGTCGGGTTCAGCGCACTTTGGCTTATTAATGACGGGTTTAGGTACCCATACAATTTAGACTCGTCACCGCGTGAATTACAACTGCATATGTTATAAAACAATAGTCAATATAAGACATTATTTATTTTTTCTTTGTATTGACAAAGTATAAAGTACTTACATGCACCAGAGCATCATGCTTGTGATGTCGGTTCGCTTCAGACGAAACATCCGATGGAAGTCGTCGAAAAATAGTGCAAGCTTAAACTCTGGGCAGTTGAATATTTCTTGTGGAACCGTCAGTTCTATTTGTGTTACACCTAACGAAGACGCTTCGAGGTACCAGTCATGAAATGTTTTCATCGCCCAAGGCATACAATTAAGTACTCCTTGGGGTAATAATGGTTTGTCTGGTTCGTATTCGATATAATCCTCGTCTCCGTAGGTCCTCTTATCAACAGAAAGTGAGCCCGCATGCTTTTGTACTGGAGCCTTTATGGGAGCCGCTTCGGGCATAGAACGTGTTTGCCCCAAAGTATTAAAAAATTTATGCATTTCAGATTTCAGCGCAGAACACTGCCCAGCTTGAACAGTTATCTTGTGGATTGCTGGCTTTGGGCATGCATCTTGTTTTTCAGGCTCGGCAGCAACTAGCACTGGCACTTGAGGATCAGCCGGAACTAGCACTTGAGGCTCAGTCGGAACTAGCACTGGCATTTGATCTGGCTCTGGCACATTTGTGTTGGGCTCATCAGTGGGCTCAAGCACTGGCACTAGCTTTGTCACTTGAGGATCAGAAGTCACTTTCGATTCTATCACTTCTGCCACTTTATTGGGCACTGGCTCTTCCTCTGCCTTTTCCTCTATTTCACGCTCATCAACAGGTGATAATGATCCTATATTTTGCACATCCTGAGATGAAAGATATGCGGGGGATTGTGATGAGACAATAGGTGATTTACTCTGAGAACTTGTCTGCAGTAATTTGATATCTCGGCTCGCCCATAGGACAAAGTTATTTAGAGCATCTCCGATTGTCTCAATCCCCTCATCAGGCATTGGAAGATCCAAGGGGTCATTAATAAATCTGTCGTTGGTGATCTCATTGACCTGAACCTTGGTATAGTCAGCAGGAATAGGCCGATTGTGAAATAAATCCCCAGGCATAGCAATGCCTCGTGCAGCCTCTTGGGAATGCCCTTTGCGCCCTATCGGTACATGCAGGCTGCAGGGTGTGTCCTCTTTAATATAATTTACAGGAAATTTGTCTTGTACTGAGCCAACACTGCTTGGTACGTCGAGTCGTACCTCTGGCACAATTATTTGTCCAGCTGCAGCCTGCATTATGTTTGGATTCTCGTTAATAAATTCAAAAAAGTGTCGCTCCCACTCTGCACGGCGCTCTGCGGCGTCGTCTGTGCGTGCTTGACGCTTCTTGTATGTGGCACCCTCCTGTTTCTTGAAAGTATTTTTCCAGGGTGCTATAGAAGAGACACCTCGGGTGCGCCCTCGATGTTCCTCGTTTCCGAGAGCAGATGTAAGCTGGTCATTACATCCCTCGGGCTTGAACTTTCCAGTCTTCTCCAACTCAGCGATTTCCTGTGCTTTCTGGAATACTTCACTAGTCCGTGAGTCGGAGAGCATATATTGGCCCTCGGGTGTTTTTTTAGCTCGACCTAGGAGCCATCTCTTAGTGCGCTGATCAGCACATGAAAATTGTTCAGGTAACCCAGCCGCACGGTCCTCCTCCTCCTTTTTACTCCACTCATCCTCCTTAGCCTTATATCCACCTGGCCCAAGTTTATGGGGGAACTTATTCTTCTTATTAAGTTCTTTGAACATTATGCTCTCTTGTTTGGCTTCTTCGGAGCAATGCTGCATTTTGAATTCATTCCATTCATTTGGCGTTATAAAGTCGTAGTCGTTGAGTGGCGACTCATCTTTCTGAAGGTATTGTGTGTTCAGTTTAGTCCTAAATGTACGGAGAGCCTTCCCGATAGTCTTCAATCTGGCAGCTTTAGCGTCTTCTAAGCGATCTTCCGGGAATTTATAATGCGCTTTTATATGCTGCCACAATTCGTTCTTTGTAGCTTCAGGGACAGTCTTCCAATTTTTCCAAACTATCTTACATCGCTCCCTGGCGAGACATCCACAGTCGTTACGCCACTTCGCTGTGATTTCTTTTGGCTTCTTTGGAGCCCCATCAACATGCACTTCTTCAACCTCATAGATAGCTGTATGTAGCTTGTTCTTCTCCCGTTTCCCTCTCCTCTTCGCATTTGCAGACGATGTTGTGGCAGCGGGCTCAACATCTGTTCGCTCAGCTGACTCAATAGCTGGGACAATAGTTGTTCTTTTCTCGCTTTGGAATAATCGACGCTTGCTTCCTCGCTTTGGACGATCCTACGATGATAGACAATGTGAGCTTCAGGAATGTAATCCTCGGTTAGAAGCTGCTCTGACTTGTTACTAACGTAATAATTACCTCCGCTTGAGCTTCAGGAATGTAATCCTCATCGGCGTCTTCTCTCGTTCTCTTCTTCCTAGGCTCCATTGGATGTTCATTCTCCGGAGAGTGGTACGAAGATTCGCTATCGGAGGATCCTTCAGATGAACCCTCTTTATTTGTTTTTGCGGGAGACTCGTAGATGAGCTCCTCGATGGAACGTCCTTCTTCCGCCATAGATAAACTATTCATATGAAGATGCTAATGTATCAGAATTTTGGTTATGCAAAAAAGGTCTGATGTCATATTAATCCTAAAGTTAGGATGTTGTGTTGTTTTCTCTCTCTAGTGTTGTTGAGGCCTCAGCATATTTTGTGTTGTTTTTCAAAATGTTCATGTCTGCCATGGAACCATGTTCACGCCCATTCCCTGTCAGCAACACGAGAAAGAAGTTGTTGATAGGAATGGACGTGTCACATGGTTTGATGACATACATGAGATAACTCAATAACAATTTGCATCATAGGCCCCTAAAAGGAATTGCAGAATCTAATGTTGCCCTTCAGCCAGATGCATGAACTTGAGGATTAGTATATAGTAGCCTTAGAAATAATAGCGGTAGTAAACTAGTCACAGTGTTGTTTAGGCCTCAGCATATTTTGTGTAGCTTTTCAAAATGTTCATGGCTGCCATGGAACCATGAGCACATCCATTCCCTGTCAGCAACACGAGAAAGAAGTTGTTGATAGGAATGGATGTGTCACATGGTTTGATGACATACATGAGATAACTAAATAACAATTTGCATCATAGGCCGCTAAAAGGAATTGCAGAATCTAATGTTGTTTTTCAACCGGATGCATGAACTTGAGGATTAGTATATAGTAGCCTTAGAAATAATAGCAGTAGTAAACTGAACACAGATGTTGTTGAGGCCTCAGCATATTTTGTGTAGCTTTTCAAAATGTTCATGGCTGCCATGGAACCATGAACACATCCATTCCCTGTCAGCAACACGAGAAAGAAGTTGTTGATAGGAATGGACGTGTCTCATGGCTTGATGACATACATGAGATAACTCAATAACAATTTGCATCATAGGCCCCTAAAAGGAATTGCAGAATCTAATGTTGGCCTTCAGCCAGATGCATGAACTTGAGGATTATTATATAGTAGCCTTAGAAATAATAGCGGTAGTAAACTGGTCACAGTGTTGTTTAGGCCTCATCATATTTTGTGTAGCTTTTCAAAATGTTCATGGCTGCCATGGAACCATGAGCACATCCATTCCCTGTCAGCAACACGAGAAAGAAGTTGTTGATAGGAATGGATGTGTCCCATGGCTTGATGACATACATGAGATAACTAAATAACAATTTGCATCATAGGCCTCTAAAAGAAATTGCAGAATCTAATGTTGGCCTTCAGCCAGATGCATGAACTTGAGGATTAGTATATAGTAGCCTTAGAAATAATAGCGGTAGTAAACTGGTCACAGTGTTGTTTAGGCCTCAGCATATTTTGTGTAGCTTTTCAAAATGTTCATGGCTGCCATGGAACCGTGAGCACGCCCATTCCCTGTCAGCAACACGAGAAAGAAGTTGTTGATAGGAATGGACGTGTCACACGGCTTGATGACATACATGAGATAACTCAATAACAATTTGCATCATAGGCCTCTAAAAGGAATTGCAGAATCTAATGTTGGTCTTCAACCGGATGCATGAACTTGAGGATTAGTATATAGTAGCCTTAGAAATAATAGCGGTAGTAAACTGATCACAATGTCGTTGAGGCCTCAGCATATTTTGTTGCCATGGAACATTAGAGGGAAAAACAACACAAAATATGCTGAGGTATCAACAAAACTAAAGAGAGAGAACAACACAATCTCCTAGCTTGAGAATTAATATAGTGGCTTCGGAAGTAATAGCTGACTACTGTAGCCAAGAAGATTTTTCATGCATTTCCCACCTTTGACACTGTGATCAGTTTACTACTGTAGCCTCAGAAATAATAGCAGTAGTAAACTGATCACAGTGTCAAAGGTGGAAAATGTATGAACACTCTTCTTGGCTACAGTAGTGAGCTATTACTTCTGAAGCTACTATATTAATCCTCAAGTTAGGAGATTGTGTTGTTCTCTCTCTCTTGTGTTGTTGAGGCCTCAGCATATTTTGTGTTGTCTTTCAAATATGTTCATGGCTGCCATGGAACCGTGAGCACATCCATTCCCTGTCAGCAACACGAGAAAGAAGAAGTTGTTGACCGGAATGGATGTGTCCCACGGCTTGATGACATACATGAGATAACTCAATAACAATTTGCATCATAGGCCCCTAAAAAGAATTGCAGAATCTAATGTTGGCCTTCAGCCAGATGCATGAACTTGAGGATTAGTATATAGTAGCCTTAGAAATAATAGCGGTAGTAAACTGGTCACAGTGTTGTTTAGGCCTCAGCATATTTTGTGTAGCTTTTCAAAATGTTCATGGCTGCCATGGAACCGTGAGCACATCCATTCCCTGTCAGCAACACGAGAAAGAAGTTGTTGACCGGAATGGATGTGTCTCACGGCTTGATGACATACATGAGATAACTCAATTACAATTTGCATCATAGGCCTCTAAAAGTTGTTCTAAAAAAGTGGTAATGTGGTATGCAATATTTCTCATGGCATAACTTAGATATAGAAGACTTCACTCAAGAACTAGATTTAGCTCCAATGAGTCAAATTAAAGAGTACATCACAAACTTGCTATTTAATCTTTATGTCTAATCAAGAAATCAGAATTTAAACAAACTTAATTATCTAAACACCTTGCAATGATTTCAAGGGTAGCCGAGGGTGGCGTGGGCTTTGGGAGCGATGTGCGGAGTTTGGCGCCGACACGTGAAGCACACATGAAGCACACATGGATGTTAGAATCATAGTTGTTAAGGCGTCGCCTAATCGTCGCCTAATCGACGATTAGGCGTCCAGGCGATCGCCGGCGAACGCCACGGGCGACGACTTGCCACAAGTGAGTGTGGCGTCTGCCTCGGCGAGTATGGCGCCCGCCTCATCTTGTTTGGCGTCGTGCGGACGCCTTATTGCTTCACATGGACGACACACGACAGCTGTGATGGCTTGACGAGGAGACAACGCCAGATCCGATCCACGTCCGAGACGCCTAGATCTGCACCCCACTGCTTGGATCCACATCGCCATCTCTGCCCGGCCACCGCCCAGTCATCGCCGCCCGGTCGCCGCCGCCCGGTCGCTGCCGCCAGATCTGCGCCGGCATGAGTCTGCCGACCGCTGTGAGAGGAGTGGGGAACTGGGGTCTGAGGAGGGGAAGAGACAGCGGGAGAGGGGAGGGAGTGAGGCGTGGAACCAGGAGGAAAGTGAAAAAACAGAGAGAGGGATGGAGAAAAGTGAGGGGAGAAACAAAGAGAGATGGACAAAGTGAGAAAAAGGAAGAGAGGGATGGAGAAAAGCATGGCAAAAGGCAGGTTTCAAAAAGTATGTGCCATGCTGCCCCAACAAGCCAACAGAGTAGCACTGTGCACAGTTTTTTTCTATAATTACATATTGAAAAAGTGTTTTAGTTTATCAGTTAATTCAGTTAATTTCATGATTAACCCTTAATCTCTAGTCAATTGATCACTACACCAGCTATCAGTGACTGGTAAACATTAATCTATTAGTGACCTAAAGTTACCTAATTAGTATTAAGTGATGATAAATTAATGGTGTTTTCATATTTATTCCCAATACAATTGTGCAATACTATTGCCATGTCATTTCTATAAAGTGAATATGGCGTCGCCTCACCGCACGCCATACTCGCCTAAAAGTTGTGAAGGTGGTTTGGCGCCTCGCCTCGCCGCGCCGCCATAACAACTATGGTTAGAATGTATGTATCTATCTGTCTATCTACGTACGTATGCATCTCTGACCATCTGGACAGGGTGTTAGGATATTATTTCCGATCATACGAAACGATGGTCACATTCTGACATGGAGCTGAGCATGCATGAGAAAACCAACTTCAACTCACTCCCTCATTTTTTAAGAGCAGACGTAGTACTGTATTCATATGACACCGACAAGTTTCAGCAGTGCTGGCTGATTAACATGTTATTTCTAACCAAAAAAATCACAAGTTTCGAGCACTAGTATATTCAAGTTCAGGTAGGTGGGTGAGCAGAAACCAGATAAGTAGACTATTACCGTTTCTTCTGCTCGTTTAGTTAGCTAAACAATCATATATTAGGAAGAGTTTGCCAATCATTGCTCTATACTATCAACAATTCCCTCCATTTTCTCAAGAATATTTCCTACTTTGCTGCACACTACCTAGTCCATGTTACGGTGTAGTTAGTTGTGTACACCTTGTTCTGAAAGAAATATATGCAAAACATGGAACAGGCACAGAAGCACTCAACTATGTTTAATCTCAAACAACCTGGAGCTTCAACTGTCAGTGATGTTTTACTACTCCATTAGGTCTGCAAAGGTTGCATTGCAAACCTAATCTGACTCTGCAATTCTTGTAGAATACATTTTCAGTTTGGTGGATAATACCTCAAATTCGAAGTGCACTATTCAGTTCAGTAAAACACAGCATCAAGCTGCAAATCAAGCAGTGTGTTTCAACACAAACAAAAACGACAAAATGACTACGCATTCCAGTGCCAGAGAGTCCACATCTAGTTAATCCGAACTAACAAGCATATGCTTGAGGGATGAAAAAGAGGATGCCCGGAAAGTACTCACCGGGGACGGGGACGGCGGCGCGGGGTCTGGCGACAGCGACGTGGGCTCCGGCGGAGTTCGGGGCGACGACGGCAACGGGTTCCGAGGGTGGCGGCGCGGGCTCCGGGACGGGGATGGCGGCGTGCGTCGAGGACGGGGACGGCAGCGATGGCTCCGAGGTGGCGGTGAGGGGTCCGGGGACACCAACGGCTCTGAGATGGCGGCGACGGGCTTCGGGGACGACAACGACGGGCTCCAATGGTGGCGGCGCGGGCACTGGGAGCGGTAGTAACTGGCAGGAGAAGATTAGGGCTTAGGGTTTTAGACGCGGGAGCGAAACTTTTATATAGGTGGATTAGCAGTGGCGGGCACACGCTGATGTCATCTTGCCCGCCACTGATATTTATCGTAGTAGTGGCGGGCAAAGACATAGTAGTGGCGGGCCGCTGACGTCACCGACCGCCACTACTATGGTTTAGTCTGGGCGGGTGGAAAAAAGTATAGTAGTGGCGGGCATATGCTGACGTCAGCATGCCCGCCACTACTAAAAGGATAGCGGTGGCGGGTTGGTGACGTCATCATGCCCGCCACTACTAATCCGCTGTTGGTGGGTTATCTAGCATACGTTGCCACTCAAGTCGAGAAAGACTTAGTAGCGCAGTGGTGCGGGGGTTGCTTTGGTGCCATGCGGTTCGAGGTTCGAACCTTGCTGCCTGCAGGCGGTTTGAGGTTCGAACCTTGCTGCTAGCATCCAAACATTTTTTTTTACATTTCTATTCTAATTTTCATGACTTTTTTATTCATAATTAAATTCTAGTTTGAACTTGTTTTTTTAACAATAAAAATACATCATAACTTATCAAATTAGAAAATATGTATTTTTATGCCTCACTTTACTTTTTTTTTCATTAATAAACATGTACAATAAAAATACATCATAACTTATCTATAGTTTATTCTTCCTTTGAAATTGAAACTTTTTGTACAATAAAAATACAACACCAATATTCTAATTGCAAAAATTGGTATTTTTCTCCCTTAGTTTACTGTTTTTATTATTAAGTGTGTTTTTATTACATGTTGTTACGATATGATCGAGACTTTTGTAGCGCGGTGGTGCGGGGGCTCGCTTTTGACACATCATGTTTATTTGAAACCAAGTAAACAAACACAAGTCCAGGCTGGGGAAACCAGCTTACACATCGAAACGCACTACTGGTCAAACCCAAAGGAAAGATATGGTTTGGAGCTTCTTCTTCTTCCTCGGCACAAACCCAACCTATTTCTGGTTAAACAGATTAAAAGCCTCAACTTGCCAATCCTCAACCAACTCGGCATCATCAGGCAGTCTAAACTTCTCTCCATGTTCCTGAACAAGAAAATACACGCGGCGACGATAGTGAGAACAACTTATTATCAATGATTGAATTGGATGATAAAAATATAAAATTTGCATAAAAAGAGGATCTTGCCTCCTTCATCCTCTTGCTGCCGCATTGCTCTACATGCTTCCCTTTTCCACCGCTAGCCTCGACATGTTTCCCTCTACCACCGGTTGTCTCATCATTCTTCCGTAGCACAACACTTACCCTATCTGGTTGCGGCGATCGCGAGTCGTCCTCCGAGTCGGAGTCCATTATGAGAATCACTTTCTTCGCCAAACAACTGCAAACTATACCATCATGTACCTTATGTTTACCGCATTTGCAAACCTCACACACGCCACTTGATGTAGAGTCTGAGGATCGACTGTTTGTTGGTTCAATCTTAGGAGGAGCCATCTGCATTTTTTTGTCACATTGATATTATAACATTAAAAAACCCTAAGCTAGTAATATTATAGTACATTAAAAAACTTATTGTTATAGTGGAAATTTGTTTTCTCAGATATTTTTTATAGTACATTAAAAAAAATTATTGTTATAGTGGAAATTTTTTTCTCAGAAATTTTTTACAGTACATTAAAAAAAATTATTGTTATAGTGGAAATTATTGTTAGTGCATTCTACTAGTAATATTATACTAAATTATATTACCACGCATAAATTAATATAACAATCCTCCATCATTTTAACCCTAAGCTCGAATAAAATAAGACCAAATAAAGAAGTAGGTTAATAATTATTTACTGATCGACTGGATGGCGGCGACGACGGGCGGCGCCGACGGGCTCCGAGGAAGGCGGCGACGGGCGGAGGGCAGCGGCGACGTGCTCCGGGACGTCGACGGCGGCGACGGGAGGAGGGGGGCGAGTTTAGGGTTTAGAAAATGAAACTAGGTTTTCGGACGGCTGGAGTGGAAAGTATATATAGGTGTCTTAGTAGTGGCGGGCATGATGACGTCAGCATGCCCGCCACTACTAAAAGGATAACGGTGGCGGCTGGTGACGTCATCCTGCCCGCCACTACTAATCCGACGCTGGTGGGGTTATCTAGCATACGTTGCCACTCAAGTCGAGAAAGACCTAGTAGCGCAGTGGTGCGGGGGTTGCTTTGGTGCCATGCGGTTCGAGGTTCGAACCTTGCTGCCTGCAGGCGGTTTGAGGTTCGAACCTTGCTGCTAGCATCCAAACATTTTTTTTTACATTTCTATTCTAATTTTCATGACTTTTTTATTCATAATTAAATTCTAGTTTGAACTTGATTTTTTTAACAATAAAAATACATCATAACTTATCAAATTTAGAAAATATGTATTTTTATGCCTCACTTTACTTTTTCTCCCTTAGTGTACTGTTTTTATTTCATTAAGTATGTTTTTATGATCAAAGTCAAAAAAAGTTCAATTTGAACTACAAGACATGAAATAATTCACAACACTCAATCCTCATTTGATCTTGAAAATGTTTTAATAATAAATGACATAATTGATTTTACAACTAAACATAAATGATCTAGCCTTGAACTAATTTTCCATCGCCATTGGTGCGTAGATAAGGAATCACACTACCAAATGACAGTTTTGCTTCAACCACATTGATCCTTGATATGTCAACGAAAAACGGCACCTCATCAAACTGATTGTATTCTTCTTCGTCTTCGACTCCATCAACTCCAACAATTCTTTGTTTTCCTGGAGCAACGATGTATTTTTTCTCATCTTTAGGATCAAGTATGTAAAATACTTGTGCCACGGATTGAGCGAGTATCCAAGGGTCATCTTTATAAGCCACCTTATTAAGGTCAACTATCGTAAACCCGTAATCATCCACCTCCACACCTTCTGGATGTCTCACCCACTGACACTTAAATACAGGGATTTCTATAGAGTTCCCGTAGTTAAGTTCCCATATTTCTTCGATGTATCCATAGTAAGCATTCTTTTGTCCAGTGCTATCTTCTGCTTCTCCTCTGACACCACTATTTTGGCGCTGACTCCTTTGATCCTTTGCTTTGGTATAGAATGTGAAACCATTGATGTCATACGCTTGCCATGTTTTAACCATGCTCAATGGACCGTAAGACAATTTATTTATCATCATCTCTTCGTCGGTTTCTCCGATCGAAAGGTTTAGATCCCTCAGCCATGATGTGAAATAAATTTTGTGTTCTTTCATAATCCATTGTTCATCGTGATCTTCATTCTTTTCACGAAGCTCTTGTAGGTGTTGTTCAACATATGGTCTCATAATCGCCAACTGATGCATTACACTGTAATGTGATTCTCTTATTCTTTGATAACTATTGTCTCGTATGATTTTCCTGCCTTTAGTTCCTTTACCGGTGAGTCTTCCATGGTGCCGCGACACGGGAACTCCTATTGGTCTTCCATCTCTTATGTAATCTGCATAGCACTCAATGACTTCCTCAGTCGTGTAGCCCTCTATCATGGAACCCTCTGGATAAGCACGATTTCGTACGTAACCCTTGAAGATAACCATTAGACGCTCGTACGCATACATATTGTGCAGGTACGTTGGACCGAGAACAAAGATTTGGTCTGCTATATGTATCATATAGTGCTCCATAATATCAAAATATGAAGGAGGAAAGCACATCTCAAGCTGACACATAGTCTCCCTCATTTGTTTACGTAATTCATTTAACTCTTCAGTGTCGATCACCTTCTTTGATATGACATTGAAGAAGTGACACATGCGTGTTATCACCATCTTCAGAAATGAATGTTTGACTCCTCTTACTGCGATGGCGAGGAATAGCCCAAGCATAACATGACAATCATGAGTGTTGTAGCCGCTCATCCTCAAATCTGCTACGGAGACAATATTCTTTATATTCGTTGAGAATCCTGTTGGAACTCTAATTCCATGTAGACACCTGCAGATTGATCTTTTCTCGTCAATTGTGAGGTTATAGCTAGCAGCCGGAAGGAAAAATTTTCCATTGGCCCTTTCCTGTGGGTGAAGCTCGGGTCTAATTCCGAGAGTTTGAAGGTCCCTTCGTACTTTGAGTCCATCTTTTGATTTGCCCGGTATGTCTAACAAAATACCGATAGTGCTTTCGAAGACATTCTTCTCAACGTGCATTGTATCGATAGCATGACCAATCTCCAACTCCTTCCAATAGGGCAAATATCTAAAGAAGATCGACTGCTTTTTAAATGGAGCGTCCTTTGAAATTTTTTCAGATTTCTTCCTCTTCTTTCCGAAAACAACTTTGATATTCTTTACCATTTCGAATAGAAATTTGCCATCTCGATTTCGTGGAGGCTGTCCAAGCTCGATTGTACCGTCAAAATGGTTCCTATTTCTTCGATATTTGTGGTTTTTTGGTAAAAATCTGCGGTGTCGCATATATATCGTCTTAACGAATGATGGAAGATGCATAGATTCTGTCTGGTCCACACACACTACACATGCTGTCTTTCCTTTAACCTGTCCTGTTAGGGACATGCGTCCTGGGTTGTCAGCTATGGTGCAAAAGATTATGGCTCTTAGATTGAAGTGCTCTTTCTTGTGCTCATCCCACACACAGACACCATGTTCCCATAGACGTTTCATATCCTCCATCAAAGGTTCTAGAAAGATATCAATGTCATTGCCAGGTTGTTTTGGACCAGAAATTAGAGTAGTGAGCATAAGGTATTTTCTTTTATGGCACAACCATGATGGAATGTTGAACAAGCATAGAAAGACTGGCCACGTACTATGTGGGTTCCTCATCTCACCGAAGGGATTCATTCCATCCGTGCTAAGTCCCATCCTGATATTTCTAGGATCGTCCGAGAAATCTGGATGGGCCAAGTCAAATGATTTCCACTGCCTAGCATCCGCAGGGTGCCGAAGTTTTCCGTCCTTCTTTCGCCCAACGAAATGCCAGATTAATAGTTCAGCATCTCTAGGATTAGAGAACATACGTTTCAAGCGATCAATCACCGGTAGGTACCACATTACTAAGGCCGGAACTTTCCTCTCCATCTTTTTTCCAGGATGGTCTTCAATAACATTTTTATTCCTCTTCTGCAACCTCTTATTATTCTTCTTCTGGTGGTCATTGTAGTCCTCCGCACAGTCATTTGGACGTTTGTATCGACTCGCGTTGCACTGCGGACATCTCTCTAACAATCCATACTCTTTTCGATATAGGATACAGTGGTTCGGGCATGCATGAATCTTCTGAACGCCCAAAGTCAACGGACAAATCATCTTCTTTGCTTGGTACGTATCAGATGGTAAACCATTGGGTTTTGGCAAAACCTTTTTTAGGAGTTGTAAAAGATCTGAAAAACTGGTGTCAGACCATCCATTGCTGGCCTTCAGTTTCATAAGCTCAAGAATTGTGTACAACACAGTATACTGCTTATCGCATCCGTGGCGTTCCTCGTAAAGAAGGGTTTTTGATGCTTTGTCAAGTGCTTCAAAGTTATCGTATCCTTTGGTTGTAGTTCTCTGCAACAACACCTCAGGCGCAACATTTCGCATCAGTTCCTCCACATCAAAGGCGTCATCATCATCATGTTGATCAACATCATCATGTGTTATGTCGGATGTATGATCACAACCTCTTCTATGTTGATGAGCATCTTGCGGCACATCAGAATCTTCAGGAGGATTTTGGCCCATCTCACCGTGTTTCGTCCATATATAATAGTTCTTCACGAAACCATTTTTCAACAAGTGAAATCGTATGGTTTCACGATCAGAACACGGATACATCGCTTCGTTTTTACAAACTTTACAAGGACAATATATTGCCTCTTCACTCTGACGGGAAGCATATTGTGCGGCAGCTTCAGTAAATTCAGTTACTCTGTTAAAATATGCCACCACATCTCCGTCGTTGGACGAGTACATCCAGGACCTGTGCTCCATCTAAAACATATATTATTTGAAAAAATATTAATAAAATCATTATTGTTAATTTTATTAATTTACAAATTGAAAATATATTGATTTATTATCGCTCATAACAACATTAATTAAAAATCCTCAATGCTTTAATTAAAACTACTTATTAAGCAAAAAAAATTATTAAATAAATTAACTATATTGGTTTCTCTATCTCTCTCTCCAAACAACATAACTCTAGATCTATAATCATAAATCAAATTAAAAAAGAGATTAAAATGACGTAAATCAATATACAAGTGATGAATAATTGTGAGGAGGGTCATATTTGTTCATTTGGGAGAAGGTAACACCGTAAATGGAAGATTATTTGAAAATTTCTATTCACAAACCCTAAATTAGAAAAACGATAATAACTCATTGTATACATGATTAAATACAAAATAAATGTGAGATTCGGAATGGATTTACCTCCTAGAATGAAATCCTTCAAAAGAAACGAAAACAAAGCCTCCCCCCTCTTTATCTAGATTTTTGTCGCCATTGTACGGACAAAATTGAATGCGAACTCCAGTAGAGCTCGGGGAGGAAGACGCTGCGCATTTATAGCTAGAATAGTAGTGGCGGTCGCAAGTGATGTCATCATTACTTTAGTGGCGGCCATCTTAGCAGCGGCGGGCAGCACAAGCGCCCGCCACTGCTATTGGTACATTAGTGGCGGTCCGGGCTGACGTCATCACCGACCGCCACTACTTTACCAGCAATAGTGGCGGGCGCTGGTGCTGCCGTCAGCACCAGCAACTGTAGTGGCGGGCATCTAATGGCCCGCCACTACAGTGGTTTTGCCCAACGCCACTACAGTGACAGTTTGTAGTAGTGATAATCAAGCCAGTACTAGCTGGGAATGATGGATGATCGATCAACTGATGATTATATATGATCCCGCTAAGGGGATGTTTGGATCGGGGTTAAATTTTAGCTCGTGTCACATCGGATGTTTGGACGTCAATTTGAATGATTAAAATGTGAATTAATTATAAAAATAATTGCAGAATCGGAGGATAATTCGCGAGACGAATTTATTAAGCCTAATTAATCCATAATCAGCAAATATTTACTGTAGCGTCATATTATCAAATCATGACGTAATTATGCTCATTAGATTTGTCTCGAAAATAATCCACCGATTATGAATGAATTTTGTAAATAGTCTACATTTAATACTCTAAAATTGTATCTAAACATGGGCTAAAATTTAGCTCATGTATCCAAACACCCCCCAACAAACTCCCAACCAATATGATGCATGCAGAGACACGCAACCTACTTACATGTTTGTTTGGATACAGGGATTTAATTTTAGCTTTTGTCACATCGAATGTTTAGATACTATTTTAGGGTATTAAATATAGACTATTTATAAAACTCATTCATAACCGATGGGTTAATTATATATTCCAAACACGGTGTAGATCTCGGGGCCAGAATTATTGTATACGGGCATGTTTGATCCATATCTAACTTCGAGATTCACGCATGATTTAAGATTTATATAATATAACAAAATAATTTAAATTTTTATTTTTAGTTCAAAATAAAAACTAAATTACTCAACTAAATACTCTCCCGATCAATCCATAGCGTTAGATTTATGTTTTTTTAGAGATATATTAAACGAGGGGTAAAAAATTGTAGATGTGAAGCTGTGCCAATTATATTAAACAGGGCATAAAAACGTCCTAATTAACAAAATTAGCAATGACAAAACATGGCTAAAGCTAGAATGCATGAACTGGGTCAGACAGCCAATCAGATGACGAAACATCGCCTCAAACAATTAAAGGCTCTCTCTCCAAACCGCTCCTTAAACAACGGGTTAAAAAGTTAATCATATAGCTTAATTAACTAATACCTGCATTATTATTTGCAACAAGCATGCATGCCTAGTGAGGCAGCAGAAAGCGAGCGCATCATATCATCACTAGCTAGATAGCTCATTAATTTAATGAACTAAGAAGATGCTACATATATCTATATGCTATCACGACGGATTAAGCATCGTGTGAACGTGTATATACAAATATATAAGTTGTGGTCCGTCGATGGCCAACGATGATGATCTGATCTGAGGCTAATTAACTATGCTAATCGCAACTTAGAGCAGATAATTAATCTCTGTCAAATCTCACTCACTCGCCTTTGTACGTACACTACGATCTGCTACGATTGCAATGTACTACTAGATGCATGCTCTTTAATTTGCCGATGCGTGTAGACCGACCAACACCGACACGAAAGTATTACTTTCAATAGTATATTTTTTTAGTAGAATAATATTTGTATATATATATATATAATGTATACGGGAATGCTATTCTACACCGCGTGTATAGAATAGCTATTCTACACTGACTACTTTCAGTAGTAGATTTTCTCGGTACAATAGCAATTGAGTACTATTTTTTTCTCAGTAGTAGATTTCTCGATAGAATAACTATTCTACATCCGTGGTGTAGGATAGCATTTGTGTGTGTGTATATATATATATATATATATATATATATATATATATATCGGATTTAATTTGGTAACCGGTTAAAAGGAGCTCACCTTTGCCACGTATAAATAAATTATTTTTTCACAAAGTTAAAGGACTGCTAATAATTTTTTGGGGACGGCGCAAGACACAGTAATCGTATCAGTTACTACCCTAGCTTGTTTTATATTATAAACTGTTTGATTTTGAAGTTAAAATTTTCAAATACAAATATATTAACATTTGCATTACCAAAAAAATATACTATTAAAACATATTTAATGGGTAATCTGATTTGATGTTGTAATCATTGATTACTTTTTATAAAACTGATCAAAATTAAAACGGCTCACAATGTATAACAGCGGAGATCGAGTGATGAGTAGTACGGAATCATTTGTGATATTTTATAAGTTTATATTACAATTATCCACTATATAACCTCTTACATTTAGAAACGTGTCCGCCACTTGAGAGTGCAATGCAAGCACCTTTAAGTAGTTTTAATCTATACACTTATCATGCATTGAAGCTCTCTCCCTGCACAGCCATCAACTAATTAAAAGGGTTTTTGGTTCCATGGACTAAAGTTTAGTCTGTGTCATATCGTATGTTTAGACATCAATTTGAAGGATTAAATTTAAATTGATTATAAAAATAATTGCAGAATCGGAGGATTATTCATGAGATAAATTTTTTTAAGCCTAATTAACACATGGTTAGAAAATGTTTACTGTAACATCACATTGTCAAATCATGACGTAATTAGACTCATTAAATTCGTCTCGTGAATAATCCACCAATTATGAATGGTTTTTTGTAAATAGTCTACAGTTAATACTCCAAAATATTATCTAAACATTCGATGTGATGAGACTACATTTTAGACTAGAGAAAACATAAGAACACGATGCATGCAAGCCTATAGCTAGCTTAATTAGATAAAGAGCACATTGTCAAAAACATGAATGGCTACCTTTCTCTCAAATTGAAAGGGAATCACACACGCCATTATTGGGTGACAAGGTTTAAATTAAAGGCTACACAAGTAAAGGGGAACTAACTAGTCCGATTTGGAATAACTTAATTTGGCTTTTTTTGAGATTGATGCATGCATGCCAAGAAGGGAATTGACAAATCAGATGTACTTATGTAGTACACAGCAGCATGGAGACACAAGAGATCGATGGAAGCCATGAAATTAATGTATGGGTGCCCCCTCTCGATCTCAATGCATTAGGGAAGGAATGATCGATGGCAACTCTTAGATCATCGTCGGATGGAGCTGAGCTAGAGTCAAAACAAGTGATACTACATTATTCTCGAAAGGAAAAATTATAAATTAATGCCCTCAACTATTGCGAAAGTTTAAATAACTCCCGAACTACAATATTGTTTAATTAGCCCCCCAAAATTTAAAAACCGGTTCACTCTTCAACTTTCCGAGCGGTTTTATTGATGCGGACAGTGAAACGACGATTTCCGTTGACCGGATACATACGTGGTGCGCTGATGTGGGCGTGAGGCAGGCGGAGGTATTTTATCAAACACCTTGTGCCTGTTGTTAGTGGTGGGGGTAGTTTTTATCGTTTGGCCACGTCATCCCACCACGTATCACCTAGTAAGCGAAAATCGCCATTCCATTGTGCACATCAGTAAAACCACGCAAAAAGTTAAAGAGTGGACCGTTTTTTAAAATTTTTGGATAATTAAACGGTATTATAATTCAGAGGTTATTTAAACTTTCACGATAGTTAAAATTGTAATTTGTACCTTTTCCTTTATAATATAAGAAAAATATTTCATGCCTCTTCATCAATAGTGCACACAACTAATGGATTCATTTATTTTTAATAGCAAATAAACATTTGATATATATAGGAATAATAATACCATTTGGGCACATTTTACATTCAGACGTTAATTCATCCATTATCAAAAAAAACAAAATACCTTTAGGTACATATAAAAGTCGATGTGGTGTTTAGACACAGGGGCTAAATTTTAGCTCTTGTCACAACGAATGTTTAGATACTATTTTGGAGTATTAAATGGAGACTATTTACAAAACCTATTCATAATCGGTGGATTATTCGTGAGACAAATCGAATGAGCCTAATTAAGTCATGATATGACAATGTGATGCTACAGTAAACATTTGCTAACTATGGATTAATTATGCTTAATAAATTCATCTAACGAATTATTCTCCGGTTCTGCAATTGTTTTTATAATCAGTTCACGTTTAGTCTTTCAAATTGATGTCCAAACATCCGATGTGACACAAGCTAAAATTTAGCCCCTTATCTAATTAAACACCCCCACTTAGTACATGACATTGTGCAAGAACAGCAGCCTAGCTAGCTAGCGAGCTCTCTTTTGCATGCATGCTTGCATGGGGCATGATCATTAGCCGATACTTAGAGGATAAACTCCTTGGAAGGATAAGGATAGATTTAGGGTTAGTTAAAGGACAATGATTAGCTGATCCTGCTCGCCAGTACTTTCTATGACAAGCTTAAGGCGTGCTTCTATACAATAATAGTGGAATAAAGCAATAAAGATAAATTTAATTAGCAAGGACAAGCAAATCTACTGCTACCGTACCTGCAGAGAGTAGAGAGGAAATAATTAAGAGAGGCCCTAGAGGATAAGCCTCAAGCTTTAATCTTCTTGTTAATCTCCAAGCCATGCATGGATAGATTATAGATATATGGCATCCGTATATACATGCATGCTTAAAATTGAAATGTACTTACACCATTACACATTGTAATAAGTAGTAGTTGCACTCTCTTACAAGGCAAACTTTTTTAATTTAGTCGATTTTATAGGAAAACTATCATAATATATACACCATCAAATTAGTTTTATTAAATCTATCGTAATATATATATATTATTAGTGTGTTTATTTGATATTTTAGATATTGATATATTATTCTGTAAACTCGATTAAAGTTAGAGAAGTTTGATTCACAAAGGTGAAGAGACCTATGATATGAAAATGAGGGAACAGTACGAGGGCACAGTACTCTGGCTTAATCTGATACTTTGCAGATAAAGGAACATTTTTATATTTGCAATCAAATGTGAGGTGCACACCATCACCAAGCATGCAAGCAAGAGTATCAATGATCCATGATGCTAGCTAGCATCCATGCATGCATGGATCGTGGACACTCTTGCTTGAATGCCTTTTTTTCCTTCACTGAAAGAGCCTGCAATACATACGTGCCCAAAGGTGCACCACTTCTCTCTCTATATATATCTCATTCCTTGTGAGATTTGAGATCGCATTTTTATCTTCCCAACTTATTTTCATTGACATAAAGTATGTTTAACAGTTACAAATGATCAATTTTTGCCCAAAAGTTGAACGTGTATGCAACCAAAATTTAGCATGCATGAATTTTTCATGCAATAAGAGACCTTGAAGCCCAACTAGAACTTGGGCCGAAATCTTCAGGCCTAATCCGGCCCAATAAGCAGGTGAGCTAGCTGGCCCAGGTGTTGAGATTCCTCCAAACCAGCCAGCCCAGTTGCTAAATTTATTTGTCTCTCCATATTTTATGGTTTGTCAATATATACCAGTATGATAAATGGGAGCACCACAGTTACTCAGTTACTGACGTATGTAGGCAATTCTTAAAAATTATAATGACATGTGTCATCTAGTCCGTACGTACAGAGTGCAATTGGGACAGTGGAGAAAAATGTTGATAGAGATGGAGGGTGTAGCCGATTTACCAATTTACTCCCTCCGGTGTACTCATAGTTGTCGTTCTGGTCTTGTTGCTAGAGTGGAGAATTAGTAGTCGTTTTACACTCCCAATGAAGCATTCATACCATGAGAACGAAACCCGAAGCAAAAAAACCCGCGTGAGTGGCTGGCAGGAATCGAACCTGCACTGCTTGACTTGAGAATCGGGCTGGTAACCAATTGAGACGGTAAAGTTTGTTATACAAGTAGGACAATGAGTCATACTTAATATCTCCTTGGTATGCGAGATCCTGTCCAAAACGACAACTATTAGTACACCGGAGGGAGTAGTCAGTTTGTTTGAGGATTTTGTCAAGTGGGATGAGATAATCGCCCGTCTGAAAAATATGTAGACAATTTTGCTACTCTGTCATCTCAAAAAATGTTGGGGTGGAGAAGTCCAAATATAATACGAATACTTTAAAAATAAAAGTTACTTTTCGCAAGTAAACTTTTATTATATATAGGACATAATTTAAAGTATAAAACTTGTTTTCTTCTATGACATAGGACTTAATATTTTTTTAGGATGGGGGGTGGGTAAGATAGCTGTGATATTCGAGGTGCTCTACCGCATGCGCTAACTGTGAAGTTCTGATCCAAATTTTAGGAGGTTCTCATCGTTCTCTCACCCACTTGTGATGATCTCTGCTTGAGAATTGAGATGATACAAGAACTTTAGCTTTGTGTTGCTGTCAGTGTCACTTGTTCATGGTGGACCTGCAGCTGCCCATAAGAGATAGTTTGGCATGGAAAAGGTCCAAGGATGATGGCCATCTAACATGAGTATGACAATAATATGCTGCTCATGTTGAAGTTTGATTTTTTTTTCCTTTCAAAAATCTGGATTTAATTTTAGAGTACAGTACACAGTCACAGTCCCAGATCGTTGACTAAACGGGAGCTTCCTTCAGTGACACACGCGTGTGCCGCCGATTGCCTCGAGATTCGAGGTCGCGTGTGGGCCCCACCTGACAGCCGGCCGCGGCTTCGGCGATCCGGTCCATGGCGCCAAGTACGAGAGGCGAGGCTGCCCGCACACACGAACGGCACGATGGGTCGTGGGCCCACCTGACAGCCGGCCGCGGCTTCGGCGATCCGGTCCATGGCGCCAAGTACGAGAGGCGAGGCTGCCCGCACACACGAACGGCACGATGGGTCGTGGGCCCACCTGACAGCCTCCCGCGTAAAACCGTTCGACCCCAGCAAAGGCGGCCCGCCCGGCCGGCCGGCGACGACTTCTCCTGTCCTTCTCCTCCTCCTCGGCTCCTCTTCCTCGCGAGCAACGAGGTCGGCGAGCGCGCTCGCTCACACATGGCGACCCACGGGGCGCACTCCCTGGTGCTCTTCGTCGGACTCCTGGTGCTCGCCGGCGCCGGCGCCGCCCGCGGGTTCTACCTCCCCGGCGTCGCCCCCGCCGACTTCCGCAAGGTGACGTGCGCCTTTCTCTCTCTCTCTCTTTGATCTCCTCCGTGTGTTTCTTGGCTGGGCTGGTGGCGCGGCGGCGAGGTAGATAGATCGCGAACTAACCGTCGCAGTGGTTGGTTGATCGATTCGGTGCGTGCGTGCGCAGAAGGACCTGCTCGCCGTGAAGGTGAACCAGCTGAGCTCCATCAAGACGCAGCTTCCTTACTCCTACTACTCCCTCCCGTTCTGCCGCCCGGACACCATCATCGACAGCGCCGAAAACCTCGGCGAGGTCCTCCGCGGCGACCGTATCGAGAACTCCCTCTACGTGGTCAGTGGGGTTACTTCTTGCACTCCATGATTCGAGCAGGCCACTGAATTGTGGCTCTACTGGGAAATTGATTGACTGGATTGCTTCGCAGTTCGAGATGAGGGAGCCGAAGCTGTGCCAGATCGTATGCAGGACCGTGCTGAGCCAAGAGGGAGAAAAGGATTTCAAGGAGAAGATCGACGACGAGTACCGCATAAACATGTGAGAATAAGCTCTGTCTTGCTGCACTGACGCTCACATCGATGTGGTCATGTGGATAGAAGATCACACATGCCCACTTCAGATGATGTTTTCTCTGAAGAAAAGATCAGAAAATGTCTGGAGTGATTGGGATTGGAATTCATTGGATACTGAATCTAATGTCTTTCTTGTGTTTGTTGTAGGATTCTTGACAACCTTCCTCTGGTCGTCCCGATCAAGAGGTTGGATGATCAAGAGGCGCCCGCAGTTTATCAGCACGGTGTTCATGTCGGCGTCAAGGGCCAGTACTCCGGGGTGAGCTGATCTGAATCGTCTGATTGCTCGATCGCTATCTGAATTGCGGGATATTCAGATCCGTCCTCATTTGGATTCAAATCCATTCACTGATGCAGAGCAAGGAGGAGAAGCACTTCATCCACAACCACTTCTCATTTCTGGTGAAGTACCACAGGGATGCAAACACTGACCTTGCTAGGATTGTGGCCTTTGAGGTCAAACCATACAGGTTTTTCTTCTGTTAGACATGTGCCACATGATGGTGCTCAGTTCAGTTGCTCACTGACATTTTCCAGCTATGTGGTCATCGATCATACTAAGATCAGCTCATCATCTATGATGTATATGCAGTATTAAGCATGAGTATGATGGTGATTGGAAGGAGAATGATACACGGCTTAAGACCTGCGATCCACATTCGAGGCGCCTCGTCGTCGAGTCCGATTTGCCTCAAGAAGTAGAGGCCGGCAAAGAGATCATCTTCACCTATGACGCCAACTTTGAGGTAGTGTGTCAAGTGAATCTTTCTCAATCTGTAGACCATTCGGTCATTCGGATGCAAATCGTTAGCTTGCTAGTTGCTGCATTTGTTGTCTCAATGGTTGGATCATGCAGGAGAGTGATATCAAATGGGCATCTCGCTGGGACAGCTACCTGCTGATGACGGATGATCAGATCCACTGGTTCTCCGTCGTGAATTCGCTGATGATCGTGCTGTTCTTGTCCGGGATGGTGGCCATGATCATGCTGAGGACGCTGTACCGGGACATCTCCAAGTACAACCAGCTGGAGAGCCAGGAGGAGGCGCAGGAGGAGACGGGGTGGAAGCTGGTGCACGGCGACGTGTTCCGGCCGCCGGCGCGTGCCGACCTGCTGTGCGTGTACGTCGGCACGGGGGTGCAGTTCTTCGGGATGCTGCTGGTGACCCTGCTCTTCGCCATCCTGGGGCTCCTCTCGCCGTCGAACAGGGGCGGGCTGATGACGGCAATGCTGCTTGTGTGGGCGTTGATGGGCGTGCTCGCTGGCTACGCGGCGGCGCGGCTGTACAGGGGATTCCGGGGGTCGGAGTGGAAGAAGGTGACGGTGAAGACGGCGCTGATGTTCCCCGGCGCGGTGTTCGCGGTGTTCTTCGTGCTGAACGCGCTCATCTGGGGGGAGAGGTCCTCCGGCGCCGTGCCGTTCACCACCATGACCGCGCTGGTGCTGCTCTGGTTCGGCATCTCCGTGCCGCTGGTGTTCGTGGGGAGCTACCACGGGTTCAGGAAGCCGGCGACGGAGGACCCCGTGCGGACGAACAAGATCCCGCGGCCGATACCGGAGCAGCCGTGGTACATGAACCCGGCGGTGTCGGTGCTCATCGGCGGGATCCTCCCCTTCGGCGCGGTGTTCATCGAGCTCTTCTTCATCCTCACCTCCATCTGGCTCCACCAGTTCTACTACATCTTCGGCTTCCTGTTCGTCGTGTTCGCCATCCTGGTGGTCACCTGCGCCGAGATCGCCATCGTGCTCTGCTACTTCCAGCTCTGCGGCGAGGACTACGAGTGGTGGTGGAGGTCCTACCTGACGGCCGGCTCGTCGGCGCTCTACCTCTTCCTCTACGCCGCCTTCTACTTCTTCACCAAGCTGGACATCACCAAGATCGTCTCCGGCGTGCTCTACTTCGGCTACATGCTCATCGCCTCCTACGCCTTCTTCGTCCTCACCGGCACCATCGGCTTCTACGCCTGCTTCTGGTTCACAAGGCTCATCTACTCCTCCGTCAAGATCGACTAGACCTCACACTCGCACTGGCACTCGCTTGCAGTGTTAAATGTGTTCGCTTGAGCAATTTATCAGTTAATCAATTAGGTTATAAGCATTGCAAAGAGCTTTCTGATAGAACTGAAAATAATTAATCACATGAATTTCTTCTAGTGGATCAGTTTGCTAGTTACTTGCCATCTTTGTTTATGTTCTTGACAGTTCATAGATACAACGATATATAAACCTAAGAACAAGTGGTTTATACATGCTGATCAGTCGGCAAATTATTGTTCAAGCGGTTTGATGATAAGCAAGCAAGGAGATCAGCGAAGATCAAGTAGCTGACGGCGCCGACGAGGAGGAGGACGCTACCGGCGGCGAGCGTGGACGGGTTGTAGCGCCGCAGAGGGCTGGACGACGCCGACGCCGACACGCTCTTCAGCGTCTTCTCCTGCTCCGGCCGGTCGACGGCGATCCTCTCGGTGTTTATCGCTCCTACGAAGCTTTCCTGCTGCTGCGTGTCAAAGTGTGGCCATCGTGCGCGAGGTGACACGTGGACGCGTGAGGCGCGCCGTGTCACCACCACGTGGCGGGTCAGTCTCCAGCTACTTGATGGCGTTGTTAGCAAAGAACGTTCAGGTTAATCTCGGGCTATTTGATGGCCACATAATCACAAATATTCACAATCAACGGCGACGATCTTCTTCTTCTTTTATTAGTATTGAATTTTGAAGAAGTGATATTAAAATCCAGTTATCAAACGAAACCTGAAGAGCATGCTTGCACCTCCTGCTTCAGCTGCAAGGACAGTGAGCATGTGCAGGCATGCAAGCTTGTGCAGCTTCCCAACAGGTTGGAGAAAACCAGCTTATGCTGCTGCGCTATTTCTATAATCTAAAACTAAACTAATCGGTCTAAATTATGATTATCGGTAGTGGCGGAATCTAAGAATTCTAAATTATAATTATGGAGGTATTTTGTTCCTTTAGTCCAAAGTTTAGTCCCGTCACATTGGATGTTTGTGTGCTAATTAGAAATATTAAACGTAGGTTAATTATAAAACAAAGTACATAAATGAAAGTTAATTTGCAAGACGAATCTATTAAGCATAAATAATTCATCATTAGTACATGTTTACTGTAGCACCACATTGTCAAATCATAAATTAATTAGATTTAATCGATTCATTTCACGAATTAGTTCTCATTTATGTACTTAGTTTTATAATTAACTTACATTTAATACTTCTAATTAACACCAAACATCCAACGTGATGGGAAAACTTTTGGACTAAAGAAAAAATCCAAACTTATCTCTCAACTAGTATTCTAAGCAATTAGTACTACATGCAAGTATGCAACTAATACTCAAGAGTCCGGATAGAGGTAAAACAGAAAGATTTTATGGGGGAATTATAGAAGTTATAATATTTGGGACAGAATTTTAATGATAGAAATGGTTGTATTTCGAGGTGAAGCAAGTAATAGATTGCCACAGTTTTACAGGAGAACAAATAGTAGAGCAGTAATTTCTTCTGTGACCAATTAATCTTATTTTCTATAACAGTACAACATCACCCCATTTGTAGCAGAGGTCTTGTAGCATAAAATTTTGTTTTTCATTCAATTTCTTCGGTAGATACGCTGTAGAATTGCAAAAGAATGGTAATTTACATCGGCAGAAATTGAGGGTTCTGATCAAGTACCTTAACAGCGTGGAGGGTTGAGAGACGACAGTTGAATCGCTGGCCCCATATATGGTCTACAGGGGCATCAGCCTTTTGTACTTGAAGAACCATAGGAAGCCGCAGAAGATGAAGGCGCCGATTACTCCAGAGATGATGAGGGTCCACTGGAATGCATTTTGTATGCTGAAAACTTCAGTCTCGAAGTTCATCCCAAACACTCCGGCGACCACTCCAAAAATAGCAACAACAAATGTTGCGGTTGTGAGCAGAAGCTCGAATTGGATAAGCTGGTTGCGAACATTGTCCTGGGAGCACAACATAGTCAGTCATGGCAAAATTGATTAGTATATAGGCCCACAGTATGCGGCAAATGAGACCCTCTGCAGTCACTCGGACTCCTGCCGTGACTTTGTCACTGACACGTGGGGGACGCAAAGGCGCTGATAATATGAATGAGAGCAAGAAATATGTTGATTTACCAACTGAATGTTGATAAAATCTTCAGTGTCATCAATGTACTCCTTCAGCTGAAAGAAAGCAGAGAAGATCAGCCTTGTGCAATTCCTAGTCATGAAAAATAACCAGATTGATTGGGATTTTGAAGACAGGTGGATCATTACTGATGTCAGCTTGTTGAGAGTGCTGTCAATAACGACAAAATATGCTTCCAGTAACATTTCCAGCTCTTGGATATGTTCTGTTGTTGTGTTATCTGAGCTCTTAACACTGTCATGCCTACTTCTACACAAGCTGAAAGATTTCTCCAACTTCCGTGATTCTGTGGGTGATGAGATTGGAGATACAGGAGCTGAAACTGATGTCCCAGCACCTACTGAATTGTAACCCAACAAAGACTGGTCACCGAAGAAGGATGATTCCATTCTCATCTTTTTCTCGGTGAGATACATCTCAGCCATATCTCCATCATCATCCATTAGCTGTTCTATTTCATCCCTTACCTATTACAAGATATGATGTGAATTAGACAGTTATTCAATTGATGATTTAAAAGTAGAAAGTAGTATATAGATCATAATGCAGCTTACCTTCTGGACTCTTCTTGTCAAAGCAACTAGTCTACTTTTTAATCGCCGGACACGTTCCAAATTCAGTGTACTGATTTTGGATGTCAGCTCATCTAACAAGGGATATGCTTCAATTTCCAATTCAGCCGCCTGAACAACAAGAGAGAGAATAAGGATGCAGATTTATTCATATGCTCCAAATTCAACTACTCTAAACAAAAACAGAGTTTTTTTACAGATACTATGTTGATCAGGTAAGAGGAGGGCCTGTTTTTATCGCCGGACAATCTCCAAATGCAGTGTCAGAAAAATGAATGAGATTGGTAGGAAAACAGTGTTATGTTTGAAATTAGAACAGTTGACATGACATGTGTATTTTTTAAAAAAGCTAATGGAGGGTCAAGGGATGTCCTCCATTTGTAATTTGTACAAACACAACATTCCTAATGGCTAAAGCATGTGAGACAATGTTGGTCATGTCAACTGTTCTAATTTCAAACATAATTTGTGATATGCTAAATAATTACTAATCACCCATCTCTAGTGAAACTTTATGGTTACAACTACAAAAAAGGGTTAGCAACAAATTAATTTACTAAAAATGGCATGTTGAAAATTGCAAATAAAACCAATGAGAGCTCAACCAAGTCCATTCTTGTCAGTTCCCCATGCCCATGCCAGATTCCAAATATGTGGCTAGGTTAAATCAGTGTACCAATGAGATTGTTAACTTCAAAGACAAGAATAGTATTTCTTGCGCTATTATAGAAGCACAATAGTAGCAGTCGTTATACACTGTTTTTGAACTCAAATCACTGTTCACACCGGCTTTTGCACCACTGATGAAAGAGACTTCAGCCCCATGAGATAACCCCAAAACAATCCCCAAGCTGAAACATCAATATCTAAACTGTATAAATATGAATATTGAATCAAGAAGTATATACCTAACAACAAAGGATTTACATGTAAGGAGTTTAAAGGACAAAGTATCATTTTTTCTCATAAATAGCAGAGGCATCAATGATTAATGAAACTGCCTGTGGAAGAAAAGAATCTGCATAAGAAGGTAGTAACTTTTGTTGTGTTTCTCTATGACTCTACAACAAAAACTACCTAAATCTCCTCCTAAAGCAACATCATTTCTTATGAGCATTCACACCAACAACCCAAGCTATTAGCACCAAGGGACCAACTCTAAATTATCAACATAAACCTGCACAGTATCTGTTAGAAATTCCTTAAAGCTAATTCATTATTTGCTCAGAATGTTAAATCAGATGAGAGAACATTTTTGGCGAGGTAGAACAATCAGACTGCTGCCAACTATTGATGGTAATATTGTCTGATCCTAAAAACTGAAAAGGGAGAAAGGATTCCATGGTCTTTGATCTCTACTAACCTCAAATTATCACAAAATCAGTTCTGGAATTGTTCGATTCTAATCACTGCTCATCATCCATTGCTATGACAGGAATCCTAGTCATCCTCACATGTAATCAGATAAGAACTAGACCAGCAGTGATCTCAAAACCCCTTTCCAAATTCCAATGATATCTAACAAGATACGGAGGAACCAATCTTTCTTGTCTGCTAGCAACCGAGCACTCTGACACACTGGTGTTATCATAACCGATGTAGTAACTAACGGTCCGTGAAAAACTTCAAAAAGAGAGGACTTTCAATCTGGAACCCAAGAAAAAAACATAATTCACGCCAAGACAGCCAAAATTCGTAAGAATTGGCCAGATTTTGTGGCATGCCAAGAATTTCACTCAACATTGCAGTAACTGAAACTACAATTAAGGTACAGACAACTGTCGAAAAGGTGCGTTGGTCACCTGTGCGTCGAGGAAGGAGCAGGCAGCCTCGAGGGCGAGCTCGAGCGCGCGGAATTCGAAAGGGAGCTCGTCGCCCTCGGCGCGCTGGAGGAGGCGGCGCTGCAGCTCGGCGGCGTACTGGAGGACGTAGCTGTCGAGGGAGTTGAGGAGGAGCACCTCATCGGCGGTGATGACGCAGCGGATCTGCTCCAGGTTAACGACGATGGCGCGCTCCCTCCCCAGGATGGTCGAGGGGTAGACGAAGAGCGGGTCGAGGAGGCGGAGGTCGCGCGCGGGGAGCTCGCACCGCCGCATCATGGTGGCCTTGTCGACCTCGAGCGTCTGCACGGAGGCCGTCGCGGCCTCCACCCGGATCCAGCTCCGCGTGCCGCCGCCCCGCTTCTTGAGGTTGGGGACGTCCAGGACGCCCGGGAAGCGGCGGCTCGCGACCCCGATGGGGGGCGCCGAGGGCAGCGACGGGGACGACGCCGACGCGACGTGCGCCGGGTTCCCCCGTTGGTGGTTGAGGAGGAGCGGCTGCTTGACGGCGTCCGCCGCGGCGGCCATGGCGCGCGCGCCGGCGGGTGATTGGTCGCGGTCGCGGCGGTGGCCGGTGGGCTGTGGCGCCTTTTTTGCGGGTAGGCCCCTGGCTAACCCGCAAATTGCTTCGCGCGTATAGCGATTGCCCTCGCAGCCGTTGTTGTGGTTTGTACGGGTCGAACCGAAGAGGGGACTCGTGGTTTTTTATCGGGTTATTTTTTTTATTTTTTACTGTTCATTAATATATTATCAATACGTTATTAATATATGGATCGTCAGTTACTGACTATGATACTGACTGTGGTACGTAAAATTTGTATAAAAGTGTTTAAATTTTTATCTTTATTTAAAAATAGAATTTATATTGCTCGTTTGAATACTCTTAATCTCCGTAGATTTTTTTTTTAAATAATATTTTTTAAAAAAATCAAATATGTATGGTTGTTTGAAAAATTTGCAAAAATAGAACGCGGATGGCACTTAAAGTGCCAACTGGATGCCATGTCACAGATTTGAATTTTTTTAAAAAAATATTATTATTTTAAAAAAATCAATATCCGTAAATGTATATCCAAAATTTCTTAAAGATAAGTTTTATTATTTTTTTAAAAAAAATCTTGAAACAAGAGTGGTGTCAAATATGACCTTATTCCATAAAAGGACTTTGTTTTTACTTATGGTTTTCAACTTTTCTCAAAAAAATATATTTCTACCTCTTTATCTATCTTCAATTCGTAAATAGAGAAATATTTTTTAATATCATTTAAATATTAATTATTTGTCACCTTACAGTAGTATTTTCTTATTGATAACGATCACTTTGGCATTTTACAGTAAATACTAACTTATCAATTTTATGACAATAAACTTTTTTACCAATATGCATGATAAATCAAGAAAACAGGACTAGCAACTGCACTACACCCTTTCTTTGAGAGAGCACCTAACAAGCAAATATTGAGTAAAGGCGTGTTTGGTGTGGATGTCACAACTTATCAAGCTTTTCTTTTTATGAAGTGTGTAGTTTGAGATTTTATCAATATCTTCTTTTCTAGAGAAAAAAGGTGGATTGAAATTGTGCATAGATGATTTTTGTAAGGAGTGGCAAATGAGCTGTTCAGCTTTTTCGCGTGTTCCAAAAGAGCCTTACGATGTGTAAAAAGGATGCGAGTAACTTAGTATCGGATTCTATCAGAACTCTAAAGTTGACATTTTTCATAATAAATTACAGCAATCGATAACAGCTTGATACGCTTTTAACGGTTTCCTGTCAACATTTGGGATAGCTGACAGCAAACTGTGTGTGCCAACCAGCAGCAACCTGCAGTGCTCTGAAGAAGGCAAAGGAAACAAGAACATGCAGAGAGGGGAGATCTTCCACATGTGTGGATCCACTTTGGTTGGGGGGGGGGGATATGATATGTTAGGTAAGACAAAAGATTATCTAACTGCATCCATAATTGCATAAATTAAATGAACTGGAGATAAAAGTATACAAGACAACAGGTTGAACTAAGGACAGAGGAAACATTCAGCCTGACATTACAAGTACAGATGCATGTGTATCATAAAACTGTGTACAAGAGAAAGTAATCACCTCTAAGGGGGGAACCTCCTGCAAGCATCTAATGCATTGATGATCCGATATGGACTCATGAGAAATTATTACATTTTTGGTGGACAGATGCTGAGATGCTGACACTGAACCGTTGACAACAACCCTCCATCGACGGTGCATCATGACATATGAATATGGTAAAAAAAACATTGATTTCCAAATCAATCTGATTAGTCATCACAACTACATACTCTTCTTACTGCTATAAAACAAACTGAAGCCTCCATGATTGAAGACCTGATGTACTGTATCAGTCTTCCATTAACTTTTCGAAAGCAACTTTCTGTTGCCCAATTCCCAAATGTGTGTGATCTTAGTTTGGCCACTGGATGCAGAGAAGCACAATGACAATGGTGCATTTCTGTCAAACGAACATACATATTCAGACTATTTCGAATTGAAGATGTTGTGCCCCCAGAGACTGCGAGGAGGGCAAATCAATTGGCTAACATTACATAGTTAGCATGCAAAACTGAACTACACCAAAATTTCTGTCTCTTCTCCCTCCTTGCGTTCAAGCAGTGGTGGTGCAATCAGAGTGTGCGCCCAGGCTGTGAGAGTGCAGTGTGTTCTTTCCGGACAAGAAACACTGTGTGCAAGAGAGGTTGAGCTGAGTTTTGCTGTGACATTCCTAACCTCATACGTCTGTACAGGACAGTAAATTGGACTAAAATCTTGGCCCATATGTAGAATAGGCTAGGATTTCAGCTTAGCCAAACGTGGCCTTGGTAAGCTTCAAGTTGGGACAAGGCCATGGCTCGGGCCTTTTAAGCTCTAGTCAAATGCAAGATTTTTTTAGCTCTAGTCAAGCTTAGCTCAAAATTTTTTGTATCCAGAGTTGTAAATGTATTAGGGTCTTTAATAGAGTTATTTGTTTTTTATTTTGGATTAAAATAAAATTTTTAAATATTTTATTTTATCATAATCTTAAAGCTAAAGTTATGTACAATAGGTACAACTAAGAAAGATAAGCTCTATTACTACTCGTCTACTCCACATTACGGGTGGCAACGGATCGGATCAGGTCTGGGTTAGTCGATACCAAACCCCAACTCGTCCCCACTTGGATCGAACATGCATGTCCCCATGGATTAAAATATCGACCTAAACCCAAATCTTGTCGGGTCCCCGCAAATCTGACAGTTTGGGACGAACAGTGGCCAAGGGCAGCTGGGAGGCAATTGGCAGCAATTGGATCCACCAGGGGGTGGTTGGGGGCGACAGGCGTCCGATGGCTACGCCAAATTTGATTAACGGTAGGGAAGGGACGGCGATAGATCTAGATAGAGATGGGATAGACAACACACTCCAATTAACACTACGGTAGGGGCGAGGGCCACAAACTGTCACTGTAGTGCCGTTGGGCAAAACCACTGTAGTGGCGGGCCATTAGATGCCCGCCACTACAGTTGCTGGTGCTGACGGCAGCACCAGCGCCCGCCACTATTGCTGGTAAAGTAGTGGCGGTCGGTGATGACGTCAGCCCGGACCGCCACTAATGTACCAATAGCAGTGGCGGGCGCTTGTGCTGCCCGCCGCTGCTAAGATGGCCGCCACTAAAGTAATGATGACATCACTTGCGACCGCCACTACTATTCTAGCTATAAATGCGCAGCGTCTTCCTCCCCGAGCTCTACTGGAGTTCGCATTCAATTTTGTCCGTACAATGGCGACAAAAATCTAGATAAAGAGGGGGGAGGCTTTGTGTAACACCCCAAATTTTCAAAACAATAAATATATTATTAAATTCAATTTCTTGGAATTATTATTTCTGAAAATACTTTTAATTCCCTTTTATACCCTTTTGAACTACAACATAGAGTAGATGATCAAATTAGGAGGTGAAACTTTTTGTATATGATCCTAAGGCCAAGAGACAATTTTGAGAATTTTTACAAATTCTTACTCACTTTGGAAATGCCCCAAAAGGTTTAAACTATTTTCTGTAATTATTTTTATTCAGAAATACTTAGAAACAGTACTGGGCCGTTTCCCCTCCCCTCCCTCTCTCCCGGCCGGCCCAGCCCACTCCCACCCGCGCGCGCCTTCTGACCAGTGGAGCCCACCCGTCAGTGAGCCCCTCTCCTCTCACGCGCGCACCCGACGCCTTGGCCCCACCTGTCGGCGCCAACTTTCTCCCCTCGCGCCCGAGCCCGACCCCACCCGTCAGTCTCCTCTCTCGCGCGCTCGTACCCGCTGACCACCTTGGCCCACCTGTCAGACCCGTCTTCCCCGCGGGATCCGCCCCCAAACCCCCCCTCGCCGGCCGAAGCCCTAACTCCGCCTAGGATCCGCCCTCGCCGGCCCCCTCCCTTTAATCCGACGCGTGCATTGAAATCCCCTCACCACGCCGGCCGTTTCCCCCTATTAATCCCGCCCGATTCACGTCCAGGTTCGATGAACCGCGTTCAACCCGAGCTCGCCGGCGTCAAAGCGCAATTAACCGCGGCCACCGTCAATTTCGCCCTCCCTGCCCCCGCCGGTACCTCTATTTAATCCCTTGCCCTCCACCGCGTTCGGTCCACGCCTCCATTCGCACTCAAACCAAGCAGAGCGCCCGCACTTCGCCGTTTAGAGCACTCCCTCTGTTTCGTCTCCGGCCGCCCCTCGCCGTCGCCTCGGACCACCCCGGCCCTCGCCTCCGCCACCAACGTGATCACCAGGACCTCACCAACCTCGGCCACCGCTCCGTCGACGACGAACCTCGCCGGATCGCCGTCGCCGCCAAGGACCCGAACGCCTCCACCGCCTCCGCTCGTCGCCGGCCTCACTCCGTCGACCGCTCGCCGCCGCAAGGGTACCCCCGTGATCCTCGTGAACCCCTCTTTCCATTTTAGGCCTTAGACCCGCCCGCCGTCGCTCGCCGTGGCCGCTGGCCCGCTCGCCGTCGTCGGAGAAGACGACCGGCACGGGTCGAGTACCCGTGCCGTGTCGGATTCGCGCACGACCGTGCGATCTGGATCCGACGGCGACGATTAATCCCCGCGTGCGGTTTAATCTGATCCGTTAGATCTCGGCGAAGGGGTACGTTATAATCTCGGCCGTCCGTTAGTTTTAAAATCCCGCATCGCATCTGGGTCGTCCATCGCGTACCGGTTCAGCGTTTTAATCCTGGCCGTCCACGCCAACTTAACCCTCCCGCCTCGCTCTCGCGCGTTGGATCCGGATCCAACGGTTCAGATCAACCCGGCGCACGCGCACAGTGCGCGGGTTCACCGTGGGCCTGGCTCACCGTGGACCCGGGAGGTTTAAAATTTGAAAATAAATTCCAGAAATGCTTTTAAACTTGTAAAATTCATATCTAATGCATTTGAACTCTAAAAATTACCATTCCAATTTCAGAAAATTCATAAAATTATTCTCTACATGTTTATGCAATAAAAACAGTAGGTTTACTTTGACATTTTCATGTTTATTTAAATAAGTATTCAAATGCCCTTAGGATTAAATTGCAAATTTAAATATTTAAACTCCAGAAAATTTATATAATTGTTCCCTTCTGTTTAAACACTAGGACCACTGAGTTTTCTCTGAATCATTCATATTAAATTGATTAGAAAACTTAATGTAGTATTATTCACACTTAAAACCCCTTTTTAGGAAAAACAATAATTCATTTTGATTCATTTTAAATTATTTATGAAATAAAATTCAGAACCTTAACAACTGATTTTCTTTAAGGTCAAACCAACTTAAACCCATATGCTTGTTGTGTGATTTTACGTTGTTTATATCGAATGTTGTATTTATTTTACTTTATTATTATTGAAAAGACTACGACGCCGTCGAGGAGCCGGAATACTTCCCGGAAGTTCCTCCCTCCCCATTCGCTGAACAAGGCAAGTCACCAAACCAATCTTTTGAGCATATTGAACCCATGTTTGATTAAACTATCGTTAAAACACATAGGTTATATATGCATTAGTCAAATGAACCCTTACAATATATTTATTTAGGATCCCCCGACCTTGATGTGCAACCCAAGCCATGCTCTCTAGCCTAAACTCCTTGTCACCATATGATATATGTTATTAGCTAGTGTCCAATGTATCGACACGATCGCTATAGGATAAAAATGAGTCGTAGTACTTGGTTCTACTATATGATCCCCATGGTTTCTTATCTATGGAATTCTGTCGGTGTTGGAGTTATGGTTGTGAGTGAATGCATGGTGGGTTCCGGGTGCAAGCTAGGGCATTGGTCGGTAGCACCCGGGGCACTATAAGGACCGGTCTGAGGGATCCGTTGCAATACACTTCCGTACTAACCACAAGTCTAGTGGGTAAGTCCTAACTAAGGTATGGGTTGTTCCAAACCGAGGCCACCAATTGGAGATGGGTCAAGTTGCACCTGCGGGTGACTTGTACCAATGTGGCGCAAAAGGGGGTGCGACGTTAGCCGGGATGCGGCCCGGCGCGCCGGCGAAACCTAGAGCGGGTGGTTATCGCTTGGAACATCTCATATTGAGGTTTTGGCACGAGTTCCCGTGAAATGGGTCATCTCGTTGGGATGAGTGCGTGCCTTGTGGGTACAGTAGTACACCTCTGATCAGAGTCATAAATCTTTTCGAAAAGCCGAGCCCACGGTCAAGGGCGGGTTGCGTGACATCCCACAGTTAGTCTACTTTGAAAATGTATGTGCATGTTGAATTGTCATGTAAGGACTGTTGTGCGAGGAGGTAAAACGTACTCCTCGAGTTAGTGGATGTTGTTGATGTTCATGTCTACTTTTCCGCATAATTAAAATGTGATTACATTAAATGCAATAACTGTAAATGTACTTTTCCGCACTTTGAGCCATTACCCTTCCTTGTTTATTACCTTGCATTATTATTTGCATTTGCGGTGGCTTGTTGAGTACTTTTTGTACTCATACCCGTTGGACCCCACAGAGGATACCTACTATGAAGACGGTCTGGAGTAGCGACCCAGTCGAGAAGAAAGATCCTGAAGAAGGAGTTCGTCATGCCGTTTTCTAAAATATTTTATTTGCTGCTTTTACTAAAGACAATGATGTAATAATTATGGTCTGCGTGCCATGAATACTGTATGATGTACGTACGTCGCATGATGAACCTCTTGGATTATTGTTTTTCTTATGAAATTCAATAATGTCTCGATTTGATAAATCGGGGCGTGACAAGATGGTATCAGAGCCGACTCGACTGTAGGAAGCCAAACAGACCCGCCTAGCCACGGACCATAGGAAATTATTTCTCGAAAATCTAATTTACAAATTTTGTTCCTCTCCTCACTTTTATTCAACTTGCTGTTTTGTAGATGCCAGTCTACCGGGTTCAAAGCTTCTGCCGACACTTTGAGGGCTTCGTCAGGGAACTCCGGATGATGCTCACATTCCTCGGGTTCCTCTTCGAACCCGAATTCCAAGGGATCTACTTGGAAGAATTCGCCGGGCCTTGCGACGTCTCCCTCACCGTCCACGGCTCCGGAGAGCATCTGCCACCCTACACTACGGCACTTGGAGGCCCGACCTTCGACGTCGCGTGCCAACGAGTCGCCCTCCAGGCCCTCATGGAGCTGAGGATGATCTACGACGATCGTCTTCAGAACACATCCTTCCGGCTTGTGCCGAAGCGTACTCCCGGCGCCCACCGCAGTATCTACCACGGAGTTCACTCCGTGCGTGATCCAGCCATGGCCCGGCAGTCACGTCTTCTACAGGCTATGGATGATCTCCATACTGAGGCGGTGCTCGACGCCGACGAGCACCATGAGGCGGTCGAGTTTCTTCGTGGAGAAACGAAGAACTTGATCCAGCAGAACGGCGAGCTGCAGCGCAAGATCATGCAGCTGCAGAAGGACATCGCTGAGATGGTCCCTCTCCTTCCAAGGAAGAGGAAGCCCATCCGCGAGCCCGTCCCTCGCCCCAAGCGGATCCCACCTCACCCCTCCACCGCCGGACCATCTACCGCCAGCATCCCTGCACCACGCCCCGGCCTCGTCTCCGATCCTATCATCGAGAACTTTCTCGAGCCCACCGTCCCTTCGGAGCCGCGCACCCGTGGTTCCGAGAGCACGGAGACTGCCTCCGGTGGCGAGTAGGCGTAGGAGTCACTATTTTTAAATAAAAATTCGTATGTGGTGCTACCCCTGACGAGTGTGTCTTGGGTAGAATAAAAACTTGATTGTAATGAACATTCTACCACTGAATTTATACATGAGTTGAAATTATTGTTTTGTCAATTCTTTTGCCTTATGACTATGTATATTCAGAAGATGGCCGACCACCAGAACCCCGACTCCAACAACGGAGCAGGAGGAAGCCGGGATGCGCCCGAGGGAGTTGTACCCCACTGGGGTGCGACAGGCCCACGTCAGTCTGGGTCGCCTTCCGCCAACCACCCCACCTTGGCGGAAATGATGGCGAACCAGAATCACCTGATCACCGCCCTCCTCACCCAAATGCAGCACCAGCAGGCTCAGTTGGACCGTCTGCAGAACGGGGAGTCCGCCCCTCGCGCACCAGCACCCGCGGCCGCTCCGCAACTCTCCGAGTTCTTGCGCGTGCGCCCGCCCATCTTCTCGAGCACGACCAACCCGATGGAGGCCGGAGATTGGCTCCGCACCATCGAGAAGAAGCTCGACCTCCTCCCCTGCACAGACCGGGAGCGAGTGGCCTTCGCCACTCATCAGCTCCAGGGTCCCGCCGCCGAGTGGTGGGACAACTACCGTGCGTCCCAGCCTGAGGGCCACATGGTGACTTGGGCGGAGTTCACCATCGCCTTTCGTGCCGCCCACGTCCCCGCCGGTGTCATCGCGGTCAAACAGCAGGAGTTCCGCGACCTGCAACAAGGCAACCGGACTGTCATGGAGTACCTCCATGAGTTCAACCGCCTCGCCCGCTACGCACCGGAGGAAGTGCGCACCGACGCCCTCCGCCAAGCCAAGTTCCTAAGGGGACTTAAGGATGAGCTGTCCATCCAGCTCGTCGCCGCCGACTTCGCCGACTTCCAGCGGCTGGTCAATAAAGCGCTCATCCAAGAGACTGAGCAGAACAAGCTGGACCTCAAAAAGAGGAAGATGATCGCCTTCAAGCACCAGCAGGCGAACACTCAGAGGCCCCGCTTCGTCCCTCCGCCACCAGCACCCGCCTACCATCCTCGGCCCGCCTACAGGCCACCGCATGCAGCCGGTGGATCCAACGCCGGGCATCCTCGCCCCGCTCCACCAGCTCCGGCCGCTCAGCCCGCACCGGCCGCCAAAGCCCCGATCTTGAGGGATCGCCAAGGAAGGCCGGTCGTCTGCTTCAACTGCCGCAAGGAGGGGCACTACTCCCACCAGTGTCCCCACCCCAAACGGCCCCAAGGCGCGGCGCCCAACCAGGCGGTGCGAGCCCGCGTAAACCACGTCAACGCGGAGGAAGCTCAGGAGGCGCCAGAAGTCGTGCTCGGTACGTTTACTGTGAATTCCGTACCGGCCTTAATATTGTTTGACTCTGGAGCGACACACTCCTTCGTCTCCGAGGATTTCGTAAAATCACATGGACTGGACGTACTTCCGCTACCCACACCCATGGTTATTACTACTCCCGGCAACAAGACCTTAGCCCGCTTATATAGCCCTAAGGTTCAGATTGAGATCCTAGGAGTATTGTTTCGAGCCGAGCCAGTTCTCATCCAATGCACCGGACTTGATTTCATCCTAGGGATGGATTGGTTGATGAAGCATAAAGGTGTGATCAACTGTGCCAACAAATCCGTCACGGTGACCAACCCAGGAGGCGAAGTCGTTACCTTTCGTAT